>LPNX010456711.1:57083-67947 GCA_001517045.1 Pseudotsuga menziesii | reverse complement strand
GAATTGTAATATGGCTTGCTCGAGGCTGCAAAAGAGTGTTATATGCATTAAGAACACAAGCACGGAGCCCTCTACCTATTGCACCTTGATCCATCCCAGAACTCGAAATAAACATGACAGACATGTAGAGAAACTCTAAAGTCCAAAACGTTTGGGTGAGTTTATTTACCTTTACTTGAAAAAGGAAGAAGAGTCTAGTGAAGTATAACGCTAATTTACCAATCTTTGAATGAATTGATAGGCATAGATGAAAGTAGGAATTGGAGGATAGAATGGGTAGAACAACAAACTCAAATTACAATAGTATCAAACTTTATTTCGGCATCCCCTCCTTGAATAAACATAGAAATAGAGTAGTAGCACAATAATTGTATTAAAATCTTAATTATAGATTGCGGAGACCAATTATAATGAATCCAATACATAAAATCTAAGGAAACAGGAGAAAAAAATCTTGTGTATGAAGGGGGCTGATAGAGATCTAATGGTACCACCTAAACATAAAAATAAATAATGGGTGCACAACTCAACATAACTTTTGATATTGCTAGCTTCATTGACCTTTTCTAATGGCAACAATCACACAGTTTGCAATCTCTTATATAAACAACTTGTGAAGATAAATAAGATCTTTCTCAATCCCTATAGTTTTAATTTGCTCATCCCTCACCAAAATCAATCTTCTCCTTGTCCTCCAACTCGGGCTTCCCACCACATCCATCAAAAGCTTCAACCCAACTTAGGTCGCCCACTACATCCATCAAAAGCTTCGACCCATGTTTGAAAACCCTTATTGGTTGTGGGATAAATAAATTCCTCTACTAATGAATGCAAACCATGGGCATACTGATATCTCTAAACTTGAACAATAGGGCAATTGGAAATACATCACTCATTAAATAAAGTGAAGATGGAACATATAACTGCAATTGAGGGGCATTTTCATCAAGTTTCTTGTAATTTTCAAGATTTTCGTCTTCAGAGAAAGTTTCCAGATAATCAAGGTTAAAGACAAAGTCCTTCTTGGGTAAGAGGTCCAACAAGAGAATGAAATTAAATGAATATTTTTGTATACTTCCATCATGAAAGGGGGTGTCGTTTCCCAGACCCAACATCACAAAAAATGTTGCAGCATCCACAACTAAGGCACCCAGCTTGTAGTGAATCCACCAACCAAATACAAACCTGGCCTGCATTGCCCAATTTGATGTGAAAATGAATCATCATCAAGAGGATAAAGGAGAATGCTATAAACCCGTGGAGGATAACTGAACTACCTATGATCTATTTGCTCCATATATGAGTATGAACGAGCATTCTACATTTCCTTGGGGGCTGGTGAAATAGGTAACAATTGGTGAAGCTATGATTGGGTGGAGAAGGGAGACCAGGTGCTGGTTAATGGATTTCGTGATGTCTTCCCTCATGGATATGCAGGGTCCTGTTAGATATGAATAATGAATCCAAATTTCTCCTGCCTCACTTACTTCCATGGCTATGTGTGTTACTGGATCACTGTACCATTGATGTCCAGGTACTCACTCGATATCCTCTTTGGATACTTCCATTAATATGTGTATGGCACTCATCAACATTGGACCTAACCATTTTTGAAATAATTCACAAGGCCTCGAATTTCAAATCAGTACTGCTCGTCAATTCCCTCCTAAATTTTCATTTAGCAAATTTCCCGAAAAAAATATAATAGCGACGAATGTAATATGCGTCGCTATAGCGACAAACGTCCTTCACTATAGAAACGTTATGGACTATGCGTCGCTATAATGACGATTGTCGGGGACATTTTCATTTTTTTCCAAAATTTTAAAACTGTTTTTCCACGAAAAATTTGATTTTAACTTATTCGTGGAAAAATGTCATGAGACTTTTGAGCCATATGTAGTAGTGTCAGCGTGCAACGATTTAAGGATGAAAGCTAACTCCAACTAAATTTTCATAATGGTGTAATGAGATAACACACATAAGCTTTCACTCATAGTGCTATGTTAGAAGAAAAACTAACTCCAGCTAGATTTCCATAACGGTGTAATATATTTGATGACAATGTGGTTGTGTTAGATAAAAACTACCTTATGAAAGCTAACACACATTAGCTTTTACTAACCGTACAATATTTTAAGAACGAAAACTAAATCCAGCTAGATTTCCATCATGGTGCACTATGATTGATGACAATGTGGTTGTGATAGATGGAAAACTACATTATGAAAGCTTACACACATTAGAGTTTACTCATCGTGCAACAATTTAAGGATGAAAGCTAACTCCAGCTAGATTTCCATCGCTGTGTGATGTGATTGATGATAATGTGGTTGTATTAGATGGAAAACTACCTTATGAAAGCTAACACACATTATCTTTCACTCATTGTGCCATGTTGTTAAAATGAAAGCTAACTCCAACTAGATTTCCATCATGGTGTAATGAACTAACAGACATAAGCTTTCCCTTATAGTGCCATTTTGTTAGAAGGAAAGCTAACTCCAGCTAGATTTCCATCATGGTGTAATGTATTTGATAATAATGTGGTTGTGTTAGATCGAAAACTACCTTATGAAAGCTACCAGACATTAGCTTTACTCACCGTGCAATGTTTTAAAAATGAAAGCTAACTTTAGGTAGATTTCCATCATGGTTCATTGTGATTGATGAAAATGTGGTTATGCTAGATAGAAAACTACACTATGAAATCTTACACACATTAGATTTCCCTCACCGTGCAACGATTTAAGGATGAAATCTAACTCCAGTTAGATTTCTGACACAGTGCAATGTGATTGATGATAATGTGCTTATGTTACACGAAAAACTACCTTAAGAAAGCTAACACACATTAGCTTTCATTCATCATGCCATGTTGTTAAAATGAAAGCTAACTCCAGCTAGTTTTCTATCATGGTATAATGAACTAACACACATAAGCTTTCCCTTATAGTGCCATGTTGTTAGAAGAAAAACTAACTCCAGATATATTTACATCATGGTGTAATATATTTGATAACAATGTGGATGTGTTAGATGAAAAACTACCTTATGAAAGATAACATTCATTAGCTTTACTCATGGTACAATGTTTTAATGACAAAATCTAACTACAGCTAGATTTCCATCACGGTGTGTTGTGATTGATGACAATGTGGTTGTGCTAGTTGGAAAACTACACTATGAAAGCTTACACACATTAGATTTCACTCACTGTGCAATGATTTAAGGATGAAAGCTAACTCTAGCTAGATTTTCAACACAATGCAATGTGATTGATGACAATGTGGTTGTGTTACATGGAAAAATACCTTATGAAATCTAACACATATTAGCTTTGACTTAGCATACCATGTTAAAATGAAAGCTAACTCCAACTAGATTTATATCATGGTGTAATGAGATAACACACATAAGCTTTCCCTTATAGTACCATGTTATTAGAAGGAAAACTAACTCCAGGTAGATTTTCATCATAGTGTAATGTATTTGATAACAATGTGGCTGTGTTAGATGAAAAACTAACTTATGAAAGCTATTAGACATTAGCTTTACTCACCATGCAATAATTTAAGGACGAAAGCTAACTCTAGATAGATTTTGATTATGGTGCATTGTGATTGATGACAATGTAGTTGTGCTAGATAGAAAAATACACTGAAATCTTACACATATTAAATTTCACTCACCGTGCAACGATTTAAGGAAGAAAGCTAACTCCAGCTAGATTTTCATCAGGGTGTAATGTGATCGATGAAGATATGGTTGTGTTACATGGAAAACTACCTTATGAATGCTAACACACATTAGCTTTCACTCATCGTGCCATCTTGTTAAAATGAAAGCTAACTCTAGCTTGATTTCCATCATGGTGTAATGAGCTAACACACATAACATTTCCCTTATAGTGCCATGTGGTTAGAAGAAAAGCTAACTCCAGCTAGATTTCTATCATGGTGTAATGTATTTGATAACAATGTGGTTCTGTTAGATGGAAAACTACCTTATGAAAGCTAACACACATTAGCTTTACTCACCGTGCAATGTTTTAAGAACGAACGATGCAATGTGATCGATGATCATGTGGTTGTGTTAGATGAAAAACTACCTTATGAAAGCTAATACACATTAGCTTTCACTCATCGTTCCATGTAGTTAGAAGGAAAGCTAACTCCAGCTAGATTTTCATCATGCTGTAATGAGCTAACACACACCAGCTTTCACTCATCGTGCATGTTGTTAGAAAGAAAGCTAACTCCAACTAGATTTGCATCATGCTGTAATGTATTTGATGACAATGTGGCTGTGTTTGATGGAAAACTATCTTACGAAAGCTAACACACATTAGCTATTACTCACCATGCAAAGTTTTAAGTACGAACGGTAACTCTAGATAGATTTTCAACATGGGGCATTTTAATTGATGACAATGTGGTTGTGCTAAATGGAAAATTACATTATGAAAGCTAGCACAAATTAGATTTCAGTCATCGTGCAACAATTTAAGGGTTGAAAGCTAACTCCAGCTATATTTCCATCACGGTGCAATGTGACAATGTGATTGTGTTAAATGGAAAACTACATTATGAAAGGTTACACACATTAGATTTCAATCACAGTGCAATGATTTAAGGATGAAAGCTAACTCCAACTAGATTTCCATCGTGGTGCGATGTGGTTGATGACAATGTGGTTGTGTTAGATGGAAAACTACCTTATGAAAACTAACACACATTAACTTTCAGTCATCGTGCAATGTTATTAAAATGAAATTTAACTCCAACTAGATTTTCATCATGGTGTAATGCGATAACACACATAAACTTTTCCTCATAGTGCCATGTTGTTAGAAGGAAAGCTAACTCCAGCTATATTTACATCATAGTGTAATGTATTTGATGACAATGTGGTTGTGTTAGATGGAAAACTACCTTATGAAAGATAACATACATTAGCTTTACTCACCGTGCAATGTTTTAAAAATGAAAGCTAACTCCAGCTAGATTTTCATCATGGTGCATTGTGATTGATGACAATGTGGTTGTGCTAGATGGAAAAATACACTATGAAAGCTTACACACATTATATTTCACTCACCGTACAACAATTTAAGGATGAAAGCTAATTCCAGAGAGATTTTCTACACGGTGCAATGTGCTTGATGACAATGTGGTTGTGTTACATAGAAAACTACCTTATGAAAGGTAACACACATTAGCTTTCACTCATCGTGCCATGTTGTTAAAATGAAAGCTAACTTCAGTTATATTTCCATCATGGTGTAATGAGCTAACACACATAAGCTTTCCCTTATAGTGACATGTTGTTAGAAGGAAAGCTAACTCCAACTAGATTTCCATCATGATGTAACATATTTGATAACAATATGGTTGTGTTAGATGGAAAAATACATTATGAAAGCTAACATACAGTAGCTTTACTGACCGTGCAATGTTTTAAGAATGAAAGTTAACTCTAGTTAGATTTTCATCATGGTGCATTGTGATTGATGCCAATGTGGTTGTGTTAGATGAAAAACTACATTATGAAAGCTAACACATATTATATTTCACTCACCGTGCAATCGTCTAAGTACGAAAGTTAACTCCAGCTAGATTTCCATCACGGAGCAATGTGATCGATGACATTATGCTTATGTTAGATGAAAAACTACCTTATGAAAGCTAACACACATTAGCTTTCACTCATCGTGCCATGTTAGAAGGAAAACTAACTCCAGCTAGATTTGCATCATGATGTAATGTATTTGATGACAATGTGGTCGTGTTAGATGGAAAACTACCTTACGAAAGCTAACACACATTAACAATTACTAACCATGCAACGTTTTAAGATCGAAAGCTAACTCTAGTTAGATTTCCAACATAGTACATTTTGATTGATTACAATGTGGTTGTGCTAAATGAAAAACTACATTATGAAAGCTAGCACACATTATATTTCATTCACCGTACAACGATTTAAGTTCAAAAACTAACTCCAGCTAGATTTCTATCACGGTGTAATGTGACAATGTGGTTGTGTTAGATAGAAAACTACATTATGAAAGCTAACACACATTATATTTCACTCACCATGCAATCATCTAAGGATGAAAGCTAACTCCAACTAGATTTCCATCACAGAGCAATGTGATCGATGACGATGTTGTTGTGTTAGATGAAAAACTACCTTATGAAAGCTAACACATATTAGCTTTTACTCGTCGTGCCATGTTAGAAGGAAAACTAACTCCAGTTAGATTTGCATCATGGTGTAATGTATTTGATGACAATGTGGTCATGTTAGATGAAAAACTACCTTACGAAAGCTAACACACATTAGCAATTACTCACCGTGCAACGTTTTAAGAATGAAAGCTAACTCTAGCTAGATTTCCAACATAGTGCATTTTGATTGATGACAATGTGGTTGTGCTAAATGAAAAACTGCATTATGAAATCTAAAGCACATTAGATTTCATTCACCATGCAACGATTTAAGGTCAAAAACTAACTCCAACTGGATTTTCATCATGGTGCAATGTGACAATGTGGTTGTGTTGGATAGAAAGCTAATTCCGGCCAAATTTTCATGGTGTAATGAGCGAACACACATGAGCTTTCACTCATCATGCCATGTTGTCAAGAGGAAAGTTAATTCCAATTAGATTTCCATCATGGTGTAATGTATTTGATGACAATGTGGTTGTGTTAGATGGAAAACTATCTTGTGAAAACTAACTCCACTAGATTTCCATCATGGTGCATTATGATTGACGAAACTACATTATGAAAGCTAACACATTAGATTTCACTCATCGTGCAATGATTTAAGGTCTTCAGCTAACTTCAACTAGATTTTCATCATGGTGTTATGTATTTAATGACAATGTGACTCTTTTAGATAGAAAACTACCTTATGAATTCTAACACACATTAACTTTCACTCACTGTGCAATGTTTTAAAAACAAAAGCTAACTTCAACTAAATTTTCATCTTGGTGCAATGAGCTAACACATTAGCTTTCACCCACCATACAATGCTTAAAGAATGAAAGTTAACACGTTAAAATGAAAGCTAATTATAGCTAGATTTTCATCATTGTGTTATGTATTTGATGGAAATATGGTTGTTTTAGATAGAAAGCTACCTTATGAAAACTAACACACATTAACTTTCACTCAACGTACAATGTTTTAAGAACAAAAGCTAACTCTAACTAGCTTTCCATCATGGTGCAATGAACTAACACACATATTAGCTTTCACTCATCATACCATGTTGTTAGAATGAAAGCTAACTCCAACTAGATTTTCATCATGGTGTAATGTAGTTGAGGACAATGTGGCTGTGTTAGATGAAAAACTAACTTATGACAACTAACACACATTAGCTTTTACCAAAGCTAACTTCAACTAGATTTTCATCATGGTGAATTGTGATTGATGATAATGTAGTTGTGCTAGATGAGAAACTACATTATGAAAACTAACACACATTAGATTTCACTCATCGTGCAACGATTTAAGGACGAAAGCTACCTCCAACTAGATCTCCATTGCGATGCAATGTGATTAATGACAATGTGGTTGTGGTAGATGAAAAACTACCTTATGAAAGATAACACACATTACATTTTTCTCATCGTGCCATGTTGTTCAAAGGAAAGCTAACTCTAGCTAGATTTTCATCATGGTGTGATATATTTGATGATAATGTGGTTGTTTTAGACAGAAAACTACCTTATGAAAACTAACACACATTAGCTTTCACTCACCATGCAATGTTTTAAAAACGAAATCCAACTCCAGCTAGATTTATATCATGGTGCAAGGTGATTGACGACAATGTGGTTGTGTTAGATTTAAAATTGCATTATGAAAACTAACACATATTAACTTTCACTCATGGTGCAATGTTTTAAGAATAAAAGCTAAATGTAACTAGATTTCCATCATGGTGCAATGTGATTGATGACAATGTGGTCGTGTGAGATGAAAAACTATCTTATGAAAAGTAACACATTTTAGATTTCAATAACCGTGCAATGTTTTAAGAATGAAAACTAACACTAGCTATATTTCCATCATGGTACAATGTGATAGATGACAATGTAGTTATGTTAGATAGAAAACTTCTTTATGAAAGCTATCGCACTTTAAGTTTCACTCACCATGCCATGTTGTTAGAAAGAAGCTAACTCTACTATATTTCTATTATGGTATAATGTATTTAATGACAATGTGGTTGTGTTAGATGTAAAACTACCTTATGAAAACTAACACGGATTAGCTTTTAGTCACCATGCAATGTTTTATGAACGAAAGCTAACTCCAACCATATTTCCATCACAGTGTAATGTGATTGATGACAATGTGGTTCTGTTAGATGGAAAACTACATTAGGAAAAATAACACACATTAACTTTCATTCATCGTGCAACGTTTTAAGAATGAAAGCTAACTCTATCTAGATTTCCAGCACATTCATACAGACATCAATAATATAAGTGCCATGTCCATAGTCAAATAGGAATTTGGTGGGTTTATCTGAGTTGATATATGCCATTCTCTGATACTTCTTGGATCTCTTATTGTGATCTCTTTATATATTTTTTATGTAATTTATATGTAAATTCCCTTTTGCTAATGTGCACAAGATGTAGGGGAACAATGTTTCATGGCATACAAAAGGGCTACCCTATTGTTTTGAATTATTGCAACTATATTACTTTTTTGAACATACACTTCATATGGTTTAACCTTAATTACAAACTACAATTCAAATGTGTTACAGAAATTGGGAGGAGTTACAATGAAAAATATAATTTTGATAAGAAGGGACTATGTTGACCTCCTAATTAATGGTAAAGTTATTGGACTAGGAAGGGTTGAATCTACAGAGACTACAACTCATTATGGTGGAGAAAGGCTTAATGTAGGATATGTTATGGTCTTGATAATTGATGTCATTGAACCACATTTGATTGTGGAAGATGTCAATGAAGGGGACTTACATCCATGGAAGATCATAGATTTGAGGCATAACGAAGGTAAATCAAAATGTTGAAGCACATGTTAAGTGTTTTTGATAGTACATTGCTTGTTTTTTTTAGCAAATACTAAGTTTGTTTAATTTGCAGTATATGTGCAAATGTCTCTTCTGCATTTTCTATTGGAGACACGGTAGATATTTTGCAATGTGGAGTGAAGGTGGGTGAAGGTTCCATATTCAATACAAAGATTGGTCATAAGGTGCATGGAAGGATGGTAAATAAAGGACCATAGTGGTTAACATTGAGAAGGTGTTAAAACATGATGCTCTTTTTCCACATCCAGCAGGATTTGAGAATACACTAGGGGGTGCATTGGTATCTTATGAGATTTGGCCAGAATTAGATTCGGAACCTCATTGTTAGATCATCTAGTTAATAATCCCCAAGATAGGCTTACATTCACATGTAAATAGGTTTCTCCTACACATGAGTGCACGGGAACAATTATGTGCATTGCCAAAGGGATCATAGTTAATGTTCGTGAGGATGACATGGTTGAGGGTGAAATGTTAGGTGAAAAGGAATTCATTGTTTTTGTGGACGACATAGGAAGAAATTGTGAAAGATGTAGGATTGGGGAGAAGTTTATACATTGTTTGGTTAGATGGCTAATAAATAAGTTGGTGGACAATGAAGTGAGATTTTAAGGGTGAATGAAAATTTCAAAGAGGCACCCAAGGAAATGGTGGTATGGGATCTTATAGAGGACACAAGTCCCTTAAACACATGGGATGATGATATTTATAATGAAAAGATACAGACTCAATTGCTATGCATGTAATGAGAACATATAAAAGGATTAAATGAGTTGTGTCTACAAAAAAATTTGAAAACTTTCAAACACAAAGAGATGAAGAGAAAGAAATTCGACTTTTGGCAGCGGATGAATGTTGCAAACAAGATTGTCTTCAACATGTGGATAGGAAATCCATTGCAGCTGCTAGAAGGGGTATGCAACTCTTAAAATTAATCGTATTAGGGAATTTGTCTTGAATTCACTCCTTTCCAACACAATCATGTCAAAGAGCCATGGCCATGGCCTACCTCCTACTGTTAGGAAAGTAAAGGACATGAGGTTTAATGGAGATATTATTTGTAAGAAAGAAGGGTACAAGATACATAATATTACTCAAAGCACCTTCAATACTTACCTACATAATTTCCAACAAGGACATGTCAAAGGAATACATGGTAACACCAACAAATGCAAACCACGTGCACATACTATGGAAACCATAGAAATATTGCACAAAATTGTAATGGATAATTCATATTTTTCATCAAACCAAACACGACAAGTTGAATAAGATGGAATGTCTGCTCCTTTAAGATTGATGACATCAACGTACACCCAAAGTTCTTTGTTAAAAGAGATCGATGAGGCTCTTCAAGAGCTCAATTTTCCATCAATATCACAACAAACGAGCAAGATTTAGAATACTATTTTCTAGATGTGGCATTCTCAAAGAACACTAACTTCAGTAAATGTAGTGAATGTATCGTGTTGAAAGCACAGATGAAGACAACGACTACAAAAGAGTTGGAAGAAAAGGAATGAGCTAGACTGAAGAAACATAATAAGATTGTTATGTGTGGAAGATATTGCTACTATGCCCACATAATTATGTCAGAGTGGTATCCAAAGGAATACTTGAGCATTATCCATGATAAAATGGCAAAACATAGACTTCAATCCCAAGATTACGTGTCAAATCAAAATCTGTTGTAGGAACAAACTTGGGTTTGTCGTTGACAGGTATGCTAACACATGGGCATAGCACAGGAGGTTTTGGTCATTTATCC
>LPNX010456711.1:0-54451 GCA_001517045.1 Pseudotsuga menziesii | reverse complement strand
TTACTTACACTTGAGACATAGCTGTTGTCCAATTAGGGAACCAAAATCCCCTAGTACTTTTTGGCACGGTCACAACTAGTTTACCAGAGGGCCTCTCCCTTAGGAGAGTTGAAGTCGCGAGACTGGTTCCGGAGGCCTGAGTGGAATACCACACTCCATTCAGTAACTGAAGGGCTACCTTTCGCAGTTCTCGGGATATCCCTGTATAGGGGTATTGCGGTAAAAGGACCAAATGGAAAATTCACCTTTCTGGATGTGTCATGAATGGGGTATCTTAGTTTCCATTCTTCTAGGATTGACTACCCGGTATCCCTCCCGGTAGGGGGATATCTTAGCCACTTGGTTTTCCTATTCATATTGTTTGACTTGGATTTCATCACCTTGCAGAGGATATGTCTAGTTGAGTCAGAATACTTTTTGTAAGGTGTTTGCATGCTCCCTTACCCCCTTTTGGTCTAGTGAGTCCACCATTTTGTATTTTTAGGAAACCTGCTGCTTGTTGGTATTCTGACCATTTCTGTTGACACTCCACCTATTGTAGCACAGCTGTTACATTAGGTGTTTTGAGTTGGTTGTTGGCCTGAGTGCCCTATTTTTCGAGCTCTCCTTCTGCACACTCGGTTGCATTAGGTTTTTTGAGCTGTTTTTTACCCACCTCAACCCATAGAGATTTGACATCATCTGTCACCATTGAGTCCCCGAGACATTCTCGATGCCTCAGGGGTGAGCCCCCACAGCACGGTTCACTTGACACCACCCGTCATCGACACAGATCATCCTCACTTGATACTACTTATCATAGATCTCGAGCCTTCTCACTTGACTCCACTCGTCAGCGGCATAGGACTCCGTCACCAGATATTGACGCCCCTTATTTTACCTTCGATTCTGAGCCAGAGTCTGAGAACCCCATTTACACTGCCCCTACTAACCCCATGGCTGGCGTGACTTCCACTCCTGTCTTGGTAGGGACCATTGGTGGCACATCCACCACTACACCAGTTACCACACCTGCTTTGGGTACGCCCTCCATGGGGCCCCCATCTACCGTTCCCCTCACGGCACCTATTCTCGCAGCAGGAATACCTATTCCCACTCCATCAGTGGCTCACACTACCCATGGCGGTGCAGGACCATCCCATACCACCTTAGTTCCCCCACTTGGGGGAAACCTCCCTAACACTACCCATCCACTTGGGGGCATTGGCCCCAACTTGGTCCAACCCACTATTGTGTCACATCCTTCTTCCAGTTTTCCATTCATGGCTAGCCTCAACCTGCCTGACCTAGCCAGATTGACCAATGACCCTATCAGACACGACCCTGCGTGGCCTCACATGCCGACCAAGCTCCCCTCTGACATCCCTAAGTTCGAGGGAAAGGCAGGTGAGGACCCATAAAACCACATTATGTCCTTCCACCTATGGTGTTCCTCCAACTCCATAGTGGATGACTCTATTTGCCTCCGTCTCTTACAGCGCACCTTCACTGGCTGTGCAGCCAACTGGTATATCGAACAACCCCACGGAACCCATAACATGTTTGCTTCCCTTGCCTCAACCTTCCTGCAGTTCTTCCAGTTACCTGTCCGCTATGACACGGGCGTTGAGATCCTCCTATCATGCAAACAAAACATGGCTACCCACATCACGGACCACATTCATGAGTGGCGTCGACGCCGTAGCTTATGCAAGATCAAATTAGACGACCGTATCTTCCTAGATTGGTTCCTCAAATCCCTTCTTACTGTCATTGCTAAGGATGTGGCATCTGAAAGACCCCAGTTTGAAGAAGAGGCCACCCTTAAGGCCCAACAATTCGACCTCATTTACGCCCAGTCAGGTTATCTCTATACCATTATACCTGACGCCCCTTGCAGCGATTCCTCCCAGCACGATGCGTCGGGGGCATCCCACGCTGCCGATGGCATCATTGGTTGTGTCTCTTCGTATCCTCAACCATTTTCCATAGCACGTCCTACCCATGGCCCTGACCTTTCGCAAGCTACCTCACAGTCTGGAGCAACCAACTCGTATGCTCCCATGACACATCACCACCATTCCCATGGACCCTCATGTCCACCTCAATGTTTCAGTCATGTGACTCATGCTTACGCCCCCCTGGTCGCACCTCACCCCTACTACCACTGGCAGGTTGCACCAGCTCCTGCGCCTTCATAAGCCCAACCCGCTTATTACCCGCCATAGGCAGCCCCTGCGGCAAACCCACAACCCGCTCCGCAGCCCTATCAGTAACCCCCTCAAGTTGCTGCACCTGCGTAGCCTCCACCTACATATCATCCATCGCAACCTGCTCCAGCACCTGTGCAACCTCAGAATCCACCTGCTTCCCAAGGGCAAGTTTACGCCCAGCAAAACCCGCAGCAAAACCAGAACAACCAATGCAACCAGGGCCAACAAAACTGCGGTAGGGGCCGAAATCGTGGAAACAGCCAAGCTACATACCAAGCTGGTCAACCCCCTAATCCCCCCGATAATAATAATGCGGCCCCTGCTAATCAAAACCCTGATCGCCTGCCCAAGCAGGCTAAAAACCCCAATTTGCGAACAAACCATCCTTGCTCTATTTGCGAGGTCTATGGCCACTACACACATGCTTTCCCACACTTGGAGCGAGCTCAGAAACTTTGGGTTGATGATGCCCACTGCCAAGGGCATGCGGCTCCTCAAGCACCACCCAACCTCCCACAACCTCAGCAGCCACCTTTGGTGCTGCAAAGCCCCTTACCAAACCAAGGCATAGTGAACACTCAACCGTTGGCTCCCCCTCAATTCAACATGCCAACCCAACAACAAATCACTTACGCTGCTCCTGATCAACCCATGTTTGACTCAGGTACCCACCACTTGTTGATGATGTCCTCCGATGAGGTCAACGTCCAGACCTGGCGAAACTAATATGGCTCCACCCCTGAAGCCCCTCCCGTCGATAAACCCACTAACGCTCAGCCCACTAATCAGGCGTTACATATACCTCCACCTCCACTAGATGGTGCTCCCAAAGCACCTCATTTCCCACTTCGTCGTATTAACAATAACCCCAATGCGCGGGCTGCGTCAAACTACAACATTGTCAATGACTTAGCCCAATCTCCCACAGCCATGTCTGTGTTAGAAGTCTTAAAAAACTGCCCTTCACAGCGCAAGACTTTACTCTCAGCCATTGGGGCTATCGATCCAAATGATTCAAATTTAATGGCATTTGATTTGGACCAATCCGAACCCCGCATGCCTTCCACTTTAGCATTCCAAGTTTCTGTTTCCGTTCGGAATTTTGTCATCCATCGATGCATTATTGATGAAGGTGCCTCTACATGTGTCATGTCCACCTCCATCTGGCAGAAATTGGGATCCCCCCCTCTCCAACAGTCCACTACTGCGTTGCGAGCCTACGACGGCAGTTCGGCTCAACCACAAGGCCTATTAACTAACGTCCCCGTCCGGCTGGCTGGCAAAACCGTCCTCATCGACATCGAGGTTATTAATGCACAGCTTGATTACAACCTTTTACTTGGCTGCAGCTACATGTACGTCATGCAGGCGGTTGCTTCTTTTGTTTTTCGTACCATGATGTTCCCCCATGAGGGACGTGTGGTCAAGGTCGACCAACTCACCTACTATGATCCCAATGCCCCCGCGACACCCGAAAATGTTCTCCCCATGGTTGAACAACCTGTTTCGGGTGCCACCACCTCATTTGTTTCCTCTATGGGGCCCGAAGTTTACTCAGACATGCCAATGACCTCGACCTTCCAATCTATTCCACCCCCGTCACCTGCCACTGACGTGTCCGACCTATGTATCCTGTCCCATCACACGCAAAATCCTACTAATCAACCGCCCTTGTTTCCTAAACCCCCTTTGGTACCTAGTCACATTGGTGTTACACCCATCCATACCATTCCTTTCCTCATCCCTCCCTCAGGAGTAGTTAGCGCCCCAGTCATGGCTACCCTCAGCCTCCCTGGGTTAACCTTAGGATTACCCGTTTGGTATCTTTTGCCTCCCGTTCCCCCGACGACCCCAGATGTCGTCCTGCAACCGGTGCAACCCATTGTCACTACTAGTCACCCACCTCCCGGTGTCGCTACCCCGTCGTCCTCCACGAACCCCTCCCCACCCCCCTCCTCTTACCAAACCCACTGGGGGCAGAGGCCCCCAACCTTACACTGCTGTCCCACCTCCCAAGACAGTAAAAAACCCCCCTGTGTTTCATGCTCCTCCCAAATGCTCGCTGTGCGATGAGTTGGGCCATGTGACTCACCAATGTCCTCAGTTACCGGCAGTACAGGAACACATGCAAATGCTTGACGATGACCCCAGTATATCGGTTGTCCAACTTGATCCAACCCCTAAGCCTTGCGACAAATCCCTGCGCACTAACCACCCCTGTGCCATATGCGGTGTTTATGGGCATTACTCACAGCACTGTCCCGGTCTCCCTGATTACAGAGAAGCTCTCTATGAGATGAACAATCTCGATCTTGAGACGGCACCACCCACCATTGAGGAGATCCACCCCCCGGTCTCTTCCCCTTCCGGAGAGGATAATACCATTTATATGATCTCTTCCGCCACTACTCCCTCGTCAACCGATTTGACAACACAAACTTTCCGTACTGATGAGGAAATCCTCGAGGCTCTCACTGCCCCGGAGTATCCCTGGGATGACATGCACCATCGTTCCTACTTCCTCCCAGATGAATCCTCCTCTAACACTGCTACCCAATTTGCAGTTGAATCCAAATACTTCCTTCCCCCCAAGGTCGACTGGTTCAAGGACCCTATTCCTGCTCCTGACGCCTTCGAGGAGGGTAACATGGCCAACATCTCACCTATCATCCAAATTGATATCCCTACCCCAGGAAGCAACCCCCCTGGAGTCTTTTTATCGCTTTCAGACTCTCTAAAATTGAAAGCAACCACGAGCATGAACTGTCCTGGGCTCGTAAAATCCACACGGCAGTACCATTCCATTACTTCAGAGTCTTCTTATTGCTTTCAGACTCATTAAAATTGAAAGCAACCACGAGCATGAACTGTCCTGGGCTCGTAAAATCCACACGAGAGTACCATTCCATTCCTTCAGAGTCTTCTTATTGCTTTCAGACTCCTTAAAATTGAAAGCAACCACGAGCATGAACTGTCCTGGGCTCGTAAAATCCACACAACAGTACCATTCCATTCCTTCAGAGTCTTCTTATTTGCTTTCAGACTCCTTAAAATTGAAAGCAACCACGAGCATGAACTATCCTTGGCTCGTAAAATCCACATGACAGTACCATTCCATTACTTCAGAGTCTTCTTATTTTCTTTCAGACTCCTTAAAATTGAAAGCAACCACGAGCATGAACTGTCCTGGGCTCGTAAAATCCACACGATAGTACCATTCCATTACTTCCGAGTCTTCTTATTGCTTTCAGACTCCTTAAAATTGAAAGTAACCACGAGCATGAACTGTCCTGGGCTCGTATAAATCCACACGATAGTACCATTTTATATACACACTTCTTCTAGTTCCCTAACCCATGACGAAGTCCCCCCATGCCTCTTAGCGCTATGATCGATCCTCTCGGCAGCACCCCCAATTAGGTCTCCTTTGTTCAGAGTATTCTGCAGTCTCCTGCCATTTTACCATAGCTTGAGTCTCCCTCAGCCCAGTCACCCTCCCAAATCCAATACAGCTATGATCCCCTTACCACCAGTCAGTTTCATATGCTTCCCGATCATCCCCGCCATCATACTCTAAACAAAGGAAGTTTGAGTCCACCCACTCTACTTGCCTAGTTATTCCCCCCAGTTTATCAATCCTGCCATCAGTACTATCACATTTCGGTTTTCCACCTCGCGCTCCTGTCAAGGAAACATCATTGCCTTGATAGTTGTAGGTCTCCCTCTGTCAACGACAACCCCTCTATTCTAGAGGATAGACTCAGAGGCCCCTACGCCTTGGACCCATCACCATCTGTGGTGAGTGCCTACAGACCATTTTGGGAGGAGTCATCATTGCCTCTCTGAATGGTTGTTTCTCACATGCTCGACTTCAACACTTTGATTGCATCATTGAGAATCATGCAAGATTTATATCCCTTCCATTATTTGTCGAAGACCCCGGATTTCCCCCGACTCTAGCACATTGGTGAGTCACTTCAGAACGCCCATTTATGTGTTCCCGTGGATGTATAGGCTGTGTTGGCGATTGTATTCGGAAGCCATCTAGTTCCATGCTTCCTTGAGTACCCAGTTCAGTGTACCATTGCGAGTATGACCCTTGTCACTCCGATCCAGCAGCTCATCAGTTCCTTTGGTACCACATTCAATAGCACTGCTGTCATTCCAGTGCATCAGTTTTTCATCTCAGACATGGTCATCCCAACAGTATGTCCTAGATTTGTGTCCCTTCTAGACCCTTATGATATACACAGTGGTTTTTTATGTATACTACAGGTCCCTCTTTTCGGGCCTCACAGTTATGTTTATGTATCTTGATACGAGCATGGGTATGCCCGCCTCGTCCATATATTGAGATTCTTCCTCATTCAGTATTTGAGGCCATGTATATGGCAGGTCCCTCTTTTTGGACCCCATTGTTATTATTATGTTATATCCTAATACGAGCATGGGAATGCCCGCCTCATCCATATGATCAGATGATTCCTCATCCATTATTGAGGTTATGTACTTTTAGTTCTTACAGTTGGTTCAGGATCGTTGTTCTGGGCTTCTGTTTGTTTCTTCTCTTCTCCACACCCCAGGAACACCATTTATGACTTATGATGTCCATCGGCCATACGATGAGCTCCTGCCCTCGCACATTAGGGGGCAATCTGTTAACACCCAAAAAGTGTTCACTACCTCATCTACCCCACTATATGGCTCATTTGTCCATTTTTCTACCATATTTCCCTTAAAAACCCCTTTTTTCCTCCAAAAATATCCAAAATTCCTCTAAAATAGCAAAAATCCCACTAAAAAGCCTCTAAAAGGCCTAAAATGCCTCCAAAAGGCTATAAAACCATCAAAAAAGCCTAAAAATGGAAGAAAAAATATAAAATAATGAGGAAAAGGAGGAAAAAACCCTATACAGCTGCCCTAAACCATATGGTTTCCAAAACCATGGGCCAGCACTCCACCACTGAAAAACTATAAATAGGTGATGGAGACCCCTTATTTGACATCCACAATCATAAGCACCCTTACTCTGCCAAAGTAGCTCTTGAAACCCTAGCTCACCCTTGAGCTACTTTCACCTTTAGAGCCCCTTTTGGCCCATTTCCACCATTGGAGAAAGAGAAGGAGCAAGTTGGAGCTTGGAGCAACCTTCTTGGATCACTGCAAAGGGCTTCACCAACCTTCACATTGGATGTAACATTAATACAAAAGCCATTCTTTATATCTTGGTTTTTTGTTTCATGCACATGTTTAGAGTAATTTATATTTCTGTTTTAGCATTTTAATTTACATTTACTAAACTTCTACTAAGGAGTCCCTTCTCCTTAGTAGGTGCTCATTCGCACAAGCTAGGGGTAAAACCCTAGCCACATGTTGGACCCAAGTGCAGTAATCCAAATCCAACATTCGATCCTAGATTTGAGGTTGAGAAAGGAAAGATGTTGTTTGTTAGATCAGGAAATGAGGATGAAGGAGAGACGATTTGGATGACAAAAGCCACCTCAGATATCTTCCAGGATGATGACAGCGAGACTCTTCATGTAAAGATTGATTGGTGGCAGCCTAGCTCAGGGAAATACAAGGGAAAATTTTTAGAACAATATTGGGTACCAAATCCTAATGACACATAACTTGGATCTATTCCAATTAATACCATAGTTTGGGCATGGATGCCAAAGAAAGAAGATTGCAGGAAGACCAAGATAAATAAATGTAGTGTATAAGATGTACTTGATCTGCTTGAGCGGATATAAGGAGATTATGTGGAAATGATTCATGAATGTAATTTTGCTTTTTAAATGACTTTTAGTATACATGAAGAAACATTTTTCAATGTTTGTAGTATAATAAATACTCTTCAAGCTACTTTTTGAGGAGTTGTATATTATTTACTACATATATGAAAATTCCACTTCAAGTTCAATGTTAATTCATGTGATGATACTTTATGCGAATTAGATAACACCATTCAAATTTTAACTTTTCAATTTGTCTTTTAGATCAACATAGCATCTCACTATATCAAATGTGCATAATTATATTCATTAATGCATGTACAAAACCCTTACCTTATTTATTATTAGGTTTTGCTCACTCTCTTCAATACCACTTTAAGCTTTTCATTTTGTTCCTCTGATGATTGGTGGAGTGTCCACTCGAAATGTTTCAACTCACACAATTTAATTCCATAAACTCTTTTTGTCATTATGATTAACTGTGGAAATCTTCATCCTGAAGTTGTACTTGATCTGCTTGAGAAAATATAAGGAGATTAGGTGGAGATGATTCATGACTGTAATTTTTCTTTTTGAATGACTAATTAATATACATGAAGAAAAAGTTGTCAATGTTTGTAGTATATCAAATATTCTCTTCAAGCTACCTTTTGAGGAATTTTATATTATTTGCTACATATATGAAAATTTTGGTTCAACTTCAATGTCAATTCATGTGATGATACTTTATGCAAATGCACCTTAAAATATCTTATAGAATTTCTTTGTGAATAAATGTAAGGCACTTGCAATAAGGTTTGAAGTGAGTTTTTCCTATTATTCGTTATTATAGTTCATATAAATTTAATTGTACTACTATGTTGCATTCAAATTCATAATTATATTTTCTCGTGTAGACTTTAAAGTGGTGCCAATTTTGTACTAGTATATTAACTTATACTCAAAAAATATAGTTCTAACATTTTGAGTGTCCAGGTTTTATCAGTTTGTCACCATTGTGATTGATTTTCTGGATTAAACTGTGTGAAGGTTTTTCAGACCAACGTTTTGAGAGGAAACTCCACCCATGCTTGTTATAGGAACCATGAAAAACGCATTGTGGAATGAAAAGATTTCACATAACTTAATCCATAAAATCAATCATTAAGTAGTAATATCATGTTAACTTTAATTCATGTTGGACATTATCATCAAATACATTGCATCATAAAGACTATTTAATCCATGTGAGATTTAATGCTGATTGTAATGCACTACATGTAATATAAGTATTATGGATGGAGATTTTGAGAATGTGACGAATGAATTGGTATATGTTGGACCCAAGTGCAACAAGCTAAAGCCAAGATTCAATCCTATTATTGAAGTTGAGAAAGGAAAGATGTTGCTAGTTAGATCATGAACTGAGGATGAAGGAGAGATGATTTGGATTGCAAAAACCACCTCATATATCTTCCAGAATGATGAAAGTGAGACTCTTCATGTAAAGGTTGATTGATGGAAGCCCAGTTCAAGGAAATATAAGGGAAAATTTTAGAACAATATTTGGCACCAAACCTTCATGACACATGACTTGGATCTATTCCAGTTAATGCCATAGTTTGGGCATGGATACAAAAGAAAGCAGATTGTAGGAAGACCATGATAAATAAATGTGGTGTACAAGTTGTAATTGATTTATTTGACTGAATATAAGGAGATTAAGCGAAGATGTTTCATGAATGTAATTTTCTCTTTGAACAAGTTATTAATATACAAGAAGAAACACTTTTCAATGTTTGTCATATATCAAATATTCTCTTCAAGCCCTTTTTTGAAGAATTTTATATTATTTACTAATATGAAAATTTTGGTTCAACTTCTATGTTAATTCATGTGATGGTACTTTATGTGAATTAGATAACACCATTCGATTTTTAACTTTTTAATTTGATTTTGATATAAACTCAACATGTCACTATATCAAATGTGCATAATCATATTCAATAATGAACCTTAAAACATCTTCTAGGCTTCCTTTGTGAATACTGTAAGGCATTTGCAGTAAGGTTTGAAGTGACTTTTCCCTATTATTTGTTATTATAATTGATATAAATTTAATTGTTCTACTCAGTTGCATTCTAATTAATATTATATTTTCTTCTGTATACTTTAAAGTGGTGTGAACTTTGTACTAGTGCAATATGTTATACTCAAAAAAGACAAAGTAGTAACATTTCCAGAGTGTAGGCTTTCACAGTTTGTCATCATTGTGAATGATTTTCTGGATTAAGTTGTTAGTGAGTTTTTCAAACCAACATTTCAAGTGGGCACTCCACGCATGATCGTCGGGGGAACAATGTAAAACTCATTATGGTTTTAAAATCTTTCACATAGCTTAGGTGTTAACACAGTCCCTCTCCCCCCATGTTGTAAAGGGTGCTAGCTCAGTGGAAGAGCACCTGCATTACAAGCAGGATGATGGTGGTTCGATTCCTCCGTGCCCTAACAACTATTAATAGATGATATAAAATCTTAATGATAATATAAATATTGTAAGATATCTATATTTTCAATATAAATATGCTCTTTTCAAATAAACACATTGTTCAAATACTTCATAAATAAATAAACACTTGCGATAATTAGTTCAGTTGGTTTTCTCCCTTTCCTCTTGAATATGAGAAAAATCAAAGTGTACTGCACTAATCCTATTATAGTTCAAAATTGATTTTGACTGTTAAAATAATTACTATTAATAAATAAGGGAGGCTTTACTAACATCAATATCATTAAATAAATTTATAGGCAAGAAATTTCTCACGTTAATCGATTATTTATAAAGTAAACATTTATCAACTCAATTTTTAATACGCTACCACTACCAATAACAATAATAATAAGTTATATTGATATTTTAATTCATAATTTACTTTAATTATTACAAGGGTAAAACTTAGACTTTAAAGTCATAAAATAATTTCTCGTTTTGATTATAAGCGGTGTCAACTTCCAAAAATAAAACAACATACTCAACAAAGACAAAAATAATTACTATGACAATGTTTATAATTGTTGTAGTAACAAATACAATGTTGGTATTATGTCATAAAATAATTTAATCAACTTAAAATTTAATACAAACTATAAATAATATTAATAGAAGTTATGTAAGGATTCAAAGGCTATGACTTTCCTCATTTTGAAAGAACCCAATCTAGAGGAAGTTCTAAATTCTAGATCTAACCCATCTAGTTCTAATTGATATGTAATATTTCCTCTAGTTCTAATTGAGATGTAATATTTCCTTTTGAATGGTTGAATACTAAAGTTTTACTTGAAATAAATAAAAATTATTAATTGAGAAAATAGTTCATTGGATTAATTCTTCCAAATTTAATGGAATAGTTCTTTGAGTTGATTTTTCTAGATTTAATAGAATATGTATTTAGAGATTTACAAAACAAACTCAATGTGGATGAAGTTCTTGTAATAGAATATTTACAAATTTAATGAAATATGTGTTTTAGGGGGGTTTTCCACCATTTCGTTGACCTTAATATCCCTCCTTAGGTTCCATCCACCATTGCGCTACCATATGTGACTTTTTTGGAGTACTTTGCTGTTGTTTTTTAATTGAGAGTTGGTCATACTGCTGTGCTTCTACTATTTTTTATTTGTGAGGGTTGGATGATCTATTTTAGGATATTTTCTAGTTCTTAGTTCTCTCCTTTCACAGGTATGTTTGTCTAGTTTAGTAGCATGCAAGTAACCTGATGCTGAGATGTTGAAGTCTATTTAGAAGCATTTTTTTTAGGATAAGGGAGCTCTACCCTAACATCTTTTTTTGAGATATCTTATGTTGAGTATAGAATTGGTTCAGATCTGATATATCATGCTATTTTTATCTCTTACATTATCTTTCATTAACAACTTAGATCTGATATAGATCGCTGCTCTTATTACTGTTATTGTTTTAAGTCCCTTAATGGTTATTGTAACTTGTTTTTTTGGGACATGTTGGACATGAAGGATATTGAGGTATGGTTTTTCTATGTTGGACATGCGTGTCTAATTGTTTCATCTTTGACTTTGAATATTTGAGAAAAATATTTATAAAATACAAATGAGTTGAATCTACCCGAGAGTTTGTAGCTTTTCTCAAAATGAGTTGAAATTTTCATTAAACATTTTTATGGATCTTGTGTCTTTAGAGTGGCGACTTGTGTATTTTAGTGAATTGACCCCAGTTAGTTTGCTTTCCTTTGTTAATTTGTTGTTCTTTCATATTTGTTGTTTAACCCTAATTGAATTACCTTAATTAATATACAACCCTAGATAGCCTAATCAACTCTAAAACTTCAATTAATCTAGTGGAATTCTCTTCTTAAATTTTATTCTTATCCTCGCCTCCCAGGATTTATCAGTTTTGCCCCAAAATGGAGTGGTGACTCCACTCCCTCCTTCCTATTCTGGTAGTGTGGTGCCTCGCTCTAACTGTAACACTACAAAATCTATGTAATGTTAACTTGTATTTCGATTAAATGAGTGCAAATTAGTGAAGACTCCATTGTGTTATTTTATTTCATTATGTAATGTTTGCGATATAAGTTGTAGTAAAGGGAAATATGCCCATGCATTTTATTAAAGAAATAAAGTGCATGATTGCTTAGAAGGGATAATGGGGGCCATGTTTCACAAGAGGCAAAAAGGTAAGTGAAGTGAATGTGCTTGTGGGTAGGAAGGGATGCCTATCAATTGACTGAGTTGTGAATGCTTTGTGCTTGTGTAGGATCTAGTAGGATTCATTGACATGTTAGTTGTTACTTGTTCTTGCTAAGTTTGTGAGGTTTTTGAGGTTTTGATGAATGTTTTTTTTCTCAGAAATCGTTTGGGGTTTGGAATGAGTGAGAGAGTCTCCCTTGTCACACTTAGGCCCTCAACTTCGGGGTGTCTTTGTAAAGTGCGAGCCAATGGTTGGGTGGAAAATCTGTAGATGAGAATCATTCTGCAAATTTGATCCCAAATTAAGTATTTTATCCTTTGATGTTTATGTGGATGCACCCTTATTTCCCTATTCCTATTTATTTCCACAAGACATCATCCAAGGTATTTTTGGTGTACATCATGTTACTACCTATATTTCATGGGTGTCCATCAAGGATTTATGAAACTTTCTGGGCATAAAATAAAACTATATCAGCATTCTAGGCATTAATTTCCCAAATCTTAGCAGCCCAATGTGTGTGAAATATAAGCAACAAGTCTGATCCCTCAAGTCTTGGAAAACATGGATGTGAAAGCAAACTTAATTATCCATGATTGTGTATCTAATTCGCAATGAAGAGCGTCATTTTTTTAAATCTGGGTTAATTTCAGCAGTAATAGGCCTAATTCATAATTATGGGTTGAATTTGACGATTAATTTCCAATTTTGAGCACCCATGCAGCAGTGTGTAAAAGCTTTGGGCACATTGGGAGCATTTCTGAGCCCATCTAACGAAAAACCAAGTGTGCAAACTCAACTTATTGACTATTTGGCATGATAATGGAATTTCTTCTATGCTAGAAATGGTTCAAACTTCAAATTCTGAGGTAGCATAACATAGAGCTGAAATATTGCACTTGTTAAGTTGTATGAGGTAGGGAAATGGAGGTAAGATATGATAGAAGGATGCCCTTGAAAGTAGGAGATTTGGGTTGGATGGATTTTTCTCAATCCTTTGAGGATGCATTTGTGCCATTTTCTCATTTTTCTTCCTAATAATATTTGTCAAGACTTAAATAAATCATATACTAATAAGTAATACGCTATGTGCTTTAAATATATATGCTATCTTATACAGTTTCAAGGAGGAAATTAGTTTCGAGGACGACATTTAGTCTCTAATACTCGTTTCCTACCAACATCATTATAAAATCCTAGAGGTATGCCTAGATTTGAAGTACAATCTTTGTTGCAAATTATAGGGTAAAATAGCTATTCTCAAACAGCTCACCAACCTCCATATCTTACCCACGAACATTGAATTCCAATGCTTGTGTGGAGCCTACATGGACACTTATATAAACCTACATGGAAGGTCTACACTATGCACACTTGCTAAATACTAGGGTCTCTCTTCTTTGGTGGTGCACCCACTCTGAAATATGGTCTCTCTCACCATTAGCTAGTTTCAAACAACTCACTGACCTACTAGTATTTGGCACAACTTGTGAAACTACTAGATGCAACAAGTTCCTTATTAGTTGAGTGCATGTGAACAACTTGTGGTAGAAATATACATTTGTGATATATTATGTAATGTCCCGGTTTTGACCTCGTTTGCATGATGTATATAATGTAATTAATCGTGGTGAGGAGCTCAAGGCAAAATCCCCACCATCGATTTGGTTTTGTATGTTTCGGCAATAGGGGTAGTTGCCGATGGTCTATCGTGCTATGTGGCACCTTATAATTTGACATCATGTAAATATGCACATCAATTAAAACTAAAACCACAACCAGCTATGGAAATGCAACGTTAAATGAAAGGGGCATGGTTCCAAAGGATAAGGGGTGGGGGATGTCAAACCTTGGTTATGGGAGAAAAAACCCATGTGTTACCACCTTGTTTGTTTTTCCACCTTTCTTGTTTCACCAACCTCTTCAATGAATTGGTTTTGTTGTTAGGGCAGTTATGGTGGGTAGTGGAGTGTGGCACGATGTCAGCCTTTGCTCACGCGTACACTCAACCAGGGAGTTGACCTCACGTTAGGGGAGCAACCACGGCCATTCTCACCATCCTCTCCACGATGCCACTCCTTCCCTGGTTGGTTCACTGTTTGTTCGTTTTCCTCACACGCCTGGCCTTCACCTCCACCGCCATCTTCTTCGTGGTCTGTTTCCTACTCGCGCGGAGGATCGTGGTCTGTTCATGCTCACGCGCAGGGACTATGCGTCGGTTTTGCTCACGCCGGGAGCAAGAGGAATCGTGGCTGTCGCTTGGAATTCTTGGGTGTAGGAGCCATTCCGCGCTCAGGGACTGTGTGTAAGTTTCCTTACTGATTTGTGGTCATGCCTTTGTTTTCCCCTGTGTGTTGCGGTTTGGTGCAAGTTGCACTCACGCACAGACTATTTGGGGCATTTTTCCCATGTTGTGAGCCGTGCTCACTGATTATGTTTTGGGACTATTGTCTTCCCTATGTTTTGTTGGTGGTGGCATCCAAATTCATTTTGGGTCACTGTGTATTCGTACTGAGCCACTTTCTGCTATGGTCTGCGTATGAGTCTCCCATGGCTATGCTGGGAGTTCTGTTAATTATCCATGAGGGATGGCTGTGAGTTGTGTTTTATCATGTGGCTGCTGTTGGTAAAGGCATGACTGTTGGCTTCTCCTTTGTTTTGGGCTGTGCATTGCTGCTATCATTCGTTGTGAGTTTGTGGCTGCTAAAGTTCCCTGGTTTTGGGGTTGCAGCTGAGTTGTTTTGGCCACGTTAGGGCCAAGAAAAACTCTGTGTTGTCTTGTGTCTTGAGCTATGCTCATCTTTTGTTGGGATTATCCCTGGTTGTCTTTACCTTCTTCACAGGGCTTTGAAGGGATTGCTATGCTGCGGGTATGCAGTGGTTGGTCTTCGGACTGTGCTAGCTTCGCCGATTGTGGAAGGCCTGGTAAACCCAGCTGTGTTGGTTTGCTGATTTGTGTCCCCTGGCTATGTGTAAGCCTGCATTGACCCTTATCCTTGGAGGAATCATGCCCAGCTGGAGGGTGGCAGTGTTGCTGAGAGATTGATGAGCACGCTGGCTTATGGTTGGGTGGAACGTTGCAGCGACGTAGCTGGTTGCGAGGTGAAATATTCATCAAAAGATAAGTGTTGCGGGTTACTTCATCTCTACAATTTATATCTATTGTTCTATGGATTATGATAAACATGTTAAATGCTGGAAATGTATCTGTGTTGCTTCCGTTGTATATTGATGTCCTAGGAATTATGAATTCCTATATGCTAGATTATGCATCTGCTTGTGTGCCTTAGCATCCCTGTTATGCATCATGTTAAGCTTTTAATTTTCAGCATTGATGGTCTATATATGTTCATGGGGCTGTTTTCCCGGCTCTATGTGGTGTTTGTCACGTCCTCTTCGCCGGCTGATGGATGGGGACATGATAGTATGGTATCAGAGAAATGGGTTGCAACAATGGGCCTCTATGGGCCAAGATGGAGCAACTGACATAGGGTGGAATTGCCTTCTGCCCAGCAGGGATCAGTAATGAATGACAGCAAAACTTCCAAAAATATTGCCTAGGTGTTGACAGTCGGGTCATCGGAGGATTTAGTGGTTTGAACTTCCGATGTGGCGAAAGGATTTGACATTTGATAGTCCACCGTTTTGGCTGCGGAAGGGATTCAGTCGCTGATTCTGCGGAAGAACTAAGCGTTGGACAGTCCGTCGTTGTGGCTTTCGAAAAGACTAAGTCGTCCGATGGGAAAGTTCTCCGAAGCGATGAAGAAAGTGCTTGAGCATCCGCCGTTGCGGAAGCCAAAGTCATTTGGCTTCCGATGTAAACAGCCGCCGATCGGAAGTGGAAATGGTTTGCGCATCCGTCGTTGTGGAAGCAAAAGTCATTTGGATTCTGATGTAAACAGCCGCCGATCGGAAGAGGAAATGGTTTGCGCATCCACCGTTGCGGAAGACAAAGTCAATTGGCTTCTGATGTAAACAGCTGCCAATCGAAAGAGGACATGGTTTGCGCATCCGCCCTTGTGGAAGCCAAAGTCATTTGGATTATGATGTAAACAGCTGCCGATCGAAAGAGGAAATGGTTTGCACGTTCACCATTGTGGAAGAAGAAGCAACTAAGCATCTGATGGGCAAGTGGTCCGACTGCCGACAGGTTTCATATTCAGTGAAAAGAAGAAAGACAAATTTTGAAAAAATTGTCTAAGTGATGAAATCGTCGGAAGAGAAAGTGGTTCGAGAGCCACCGATGCAGAAGAGAAATTGGTTCGAGAGCCACCGATGTGGAAGAGAAAGTGGTTCGAGAGCCGCCGATCGGAAGGAGAAAGCACTCTGTGAGCCACCGTTGTGGAAGCGAAAACATTTCAGCTTCCGACCAGAAAGGCTGCCGATGCCGATCGGAAAGAAAAATAAATCCAGAAGCCGCCGTTGCGAAAGGATTAGTGGTTTGAGAGCTAATTCTGCGGAATGGTTGGTTGTTTCGGGAGCCGATTCTGCGGAGGAAAATTCTGAGTTTTTCCGTAGGATTTCCCAGCAAATTTCAACTATTTTTCAGTGGGGTTTTTGAGCTTTTTTTCAGTGAATTTTCATGGGCTGGAAAATGAGAAAGTGGCAGCGATTTTATGCGCCAGATTGTGCAAAAACCAATGATTTACAGAATAAAAAAAAACGAGGGCGCTGCCCTTGACCCGCCCTGCAGTGGCGAGCCACAAGGGGGCAAGTCCCCTTGACCCCCGTTGTCCCTTGAGACAGTCGTTCTGCTGAAAAGAAAATTTTATGTTTTGGGAAAATCAGTTAAACCCAAAATTCATAAAAGATGAACGGTGCAATGGAAGTGAGGTGGCTAAAGTTGGCGACCAAAGTATAGTTGTGCGTGTAATACAAATGCAAAGATTTGGTGAAAGTCCTCATTCTTAGAAGTGGCGTGGTTTTCACACCCGAGGTCGGAATGAAGCATATGGATAGGCGTTGGAAAGCTTATCCAGTGGGGAACAAGGATAAGTAACCAAAATCTGAGCATGAAGTAGAAAAGTGCTAATGATGGCTGCTGCTATCAAATGGACAAGTCTGGACAGTGCATGCCCAGGGGTAGCAAGGACTATGAGGTCAATCAGCTGCTGTATAGAAGAGTAGTCCCATGCAAGGATGAAAGACTTGAAAATGGAAGTTTTATTAAGACTCTATCTTGCTGATTATAACTACATTTCCTAAGTTTATGCATGAGGATATGTATTGCATGCATAGGATATTGCATGTTGGTAAGAATATTAGAAATTATATAATTATAATGAACCACTAATGATAATCAGTGCTTTGATGTTGGCATTAGTGGCGAAACCAACGATGGCATGGACCCGGATGAATATGTTGCTGATGCTGATGAATGAGACCAGCAACCCTATGGAGAAGGGGTACAACAACAAGTCCAGGATAAAAGTTGGTGAGCCAATTCTGCAATATCCTGCAAAGGACCAACCAAAGTGGTCATGGCAAGGGCGTAAGTACGACCCATGCAGGTAAGAGTTGTTTATGACAAATTCCATGGATTGGTACAGGTAAGAGACCTCATACCATGTGAATATTGGACTGTAAAAAGGTGTCATGCCTATATATGTTGATGAATGCAAGATAGCACGAATGGATAGGCATTGGAAAGATTTTATGAACCTTGTAGTTATGCAAGGGATGTATGCCTATGAAGGGTGTGAATGACTGATTGCATAAGTGTAGGTGCAATGTTCTGATGTATTGCATGAATGCGTTGATATGAATGCATGTGATATGAAGAATAACTAATGACTGAAATGGTGAATTGATGATAATTCAGGAACCATTTCAGTGGTTGCTATGAATGCAGGATAGTCATAATCAATTGGCCGCCAGAAATGCTCTATGGAAGAGCAAGGTGGTATGAATGATACGCCTGTGAAGTAAGGAGTATCTAAACATTTCCTTTAAATTGCATGAATGATATGACTATACCTTGCAATGTTAGTATGATAATGATTGCATGAAGTAAATGAGTTTTGGTAATATTGATGTGACTAACAGCTGGAAGTATTTGAATTTTATAAATTCTGAAAAATGCTTCAGTGATGGTTGTAGCAATGAAAAGGTTATATGCATCCAAACTTACCAAGTATTTGGTTGATTGAGGCTTATGTTTCAGGCAGATTATTTTAGGCATGGCAGTGAGAGGTAAGACCTGCCCAATGCCAGAATCTACCATGTGAAAAAGCTTATTAAATTTGAATTGTGAATTTCAAATTTAGGAAATTGCTGACAACTACTAGTCACTACTAGCTTGCATAAGCTTGTGTTTGGATGTTTGAAGCTTATGTTTCAGGTATATTATTTCGGGCATGGCAGTGAGAGGTAAGATCCTGACCAATGCCAAAATCTACCATATGATATGCATAATAGGTTGTTAAAATTCGAATTGTGAATTTCGGATTTGAGAAATTGCTGACAACCACTAGCCACTGTTGGCTTGCATAAGATTGTGTTTGGTTGATTGAAACTCATGTTTCAGGTAGATTATTCGAGCATGGCAGTGAGACGTAAGACCCTGACCAATGCCAGAATCTACCATTTATGAGGAGAAGTCTCATGGTTGTGAAAGTAGTTGGCATGCATGATGGGTTGTTAAATTTGGATTGTGAATTTCGAATTTAAGAAATTGCTGACGACTACTAATCACTATTGGCTTGTGTAAGATTGTGTCAGGAGGGACGCATGGTAAGTGGGTATTCATGTTATGATAGTAAGCATAAAATTATAATGAGCATAGTAGTGCTGCTTATAGGAGACCCACAATTGAGCAAGTCAATTTCTGTAGTATATAGAATTGCAAATTCTTGTTGAATTTGATTGCTAATGTCATTACTTGGCTATGGAACGATCAATTTGGATTGTAGTATCAAGTAATGATTGACTGTTTGGCTATTTGATGAATGTGTCAGGGGTACACACTACAAGAAGATCATGTGTGATGACCTGCAAAGAGCCAAACGTCATGGGAAGGTTTTCCCTTGGAAATGGGTTTCGGGTGAAATGCCATTGGACATTTTGGAAATGTCTCATCTGCACTGCATGTTCGGTAGTAACATGAGTGAGATGGTATAAAGTATGTCGGTAAGACATGTGTGAATATGAAATGTAAAAAGGAGTTGGGATGGCAAACTGAGGGACTGTTAACTCAGGGAAGGGGCCTCCATCTCCTCCTTAACAAAGGCATACTACAACAGCAAATGGATAAGTGTTATGTAACCCTTGCTAAGAATATGCATGTTTAATTATTAAATTCCATATGCAGAACATGTTTTGATTTAATATCCATTATCACCGATTGCTTGAGTATGCATAGGGCCTGCATGGCCCACACTGGGAATGGGTGCACACTTTTCCAATGTTGGATCATGAAAGGGTTTTCAATATTGATTACACTCTAAGGAGTGGATGCACTCCTAGTGTCTCAATACTTGATAGTGAATGATATGAAATGTGATTATATTCTTTAGAGCAATAACGCTAATGAGTTTGCTTGTATTGCTTGTTTTGCTTGTGTGGACAAACTAAAGGTAAAGGTAAATGGTAAATGGTTGTTGTGAGGGGTTGCGGAGTAAGGGTTATTGTTGATATAAGTGTATGTTGATATAAGTGTATGTTGGTATAAGTGTGTGTTGGGCTGTTATATGCCTGGGGATCCATAGTAGATCCTAGACCTAGAAATGGTCATGGTAAAAGTTCCAAGCCCAGTTGACATGAGGATGTACTGGCTGGACATTGATTATTTGATGTTGCGGAGCAGCCTGCATGTTGACCTAACATCTAAGTCCATAGGCGATCCCAAGGCTTGCAAAGCGAAGCAGGATCCTGTGGACGAACAAGGAAACGCACAATATGGATAAATATTGGATTATTTTGCTTATGAATATACATGTGTGTATGGTTGGTTATGATGTTTTATCTCTAGAGCAAGATAAAACTGATGTAAATAAACTAAACACATGAATTTATTCAATGTTTGGATATAGGTATCACCGGAGGCGAGGACTATGAGAGCATCCTAGGGGTGCATGTGGACATGTAACTGTCCTTGAAAAGCTCGGAATGAGCGGTGATGAAAAAGGTGCTAATAAGATGAGGGAGTCCTAGTAGCCAAAACAAACCATGTGAAGAGACTCCATGGTTTAAAGGTCTGGAATAGACCAAAGGCACCAAGTGTCATGACCAAGAGAGATTGGTCCAGCATTCACGGTGAAGTGAAAGAGGCTGGGAGCATGAAAAGCCACTGCGATGGTGTGGATTCCAGGATGGAACAAAACAAAGAGTGGAAAAACTCTTACTACTCTCTCTTGCCTTTTGATTATATATACATATACATTTATGCATTGTGAAAACAAAGGATTGTTTAATGCATGTATGATTGAAATGAAATGTGTGTATTTGCTTAAAGTAAATTGTGAATGCCGGAATGGTTAATTCCCTGCCCAAGAATGGACATGAATGAGCTCGTGTGCCTGTTGGGAAGGCATGAAAATTATGAAATCCTCATTGATGAGACTTGGACTGTCATGCCAAAGGGGGGTGAAAAGCCTTCTGGGAGCAATCGGTAAGGGAAAGGAAGGTGGATCAGCAATGGGACATTCGTCCAAGCGACCCGTTAAGAAATGTTCCAGGAATGAAGACTCAAAGGAAATTGAGCAGGTAAAGATGAAGCAGCCAGTGAGATGCTGGAGATGCGGAGGACATCATTTACGCTGGGACTGCCCAATGAGGGAACATGATGAAGGCAATAGCCATAAAGTTCCTAGACTTCGGGATCAGCTGGAAACCGAGAACCAGCAGGAGAAGTACATGGAAGTCGAAGGGCTTGATCGTGAACGTTCAAAGTAGATGATTGAACGTGGGACACATCTGCAATTTTGAAATTTGATTTGCAATTGTATATGTATTGTATGTATGTAATGAGACACCGAGGACGGTGTTATTCCAAGGGGGAAGGGAATGTAATGTCCCGGTTTTGACCCCGTTTGCATGATGTATATAATGTAATTAATCGTGGTGAGGAGCTCAAGGCAAAATCCCCACCATCGATTTGGTTGTGTATGTTTCGGCAATAGGGGTAGTTGTCGATGGTCTATCGTGCTATGTGGCACCTTATAATTTGACATCATGTAAATACACACATCAATTAAAACTAAAACCACAACTATCTATGGCAATGCAATGTTTAATGAAAGGGGCATGGTTCCAAAGGATAAGGGGTGGGGGATGTCAAACCTTGGTTATGGGGGAAAAACCCATGTGTTGCCACCTTGTTTGTTTTTCCACCTTTCTTGTTTCACCAACCTCTTCAATGACTTGGTTTTGTTGTTAGGGCAGTTATGGTGGGTAGTGGAGTGTGGCAGGCTGTCAGCCTTTGCTCACGCGTACACTCAACCAGGTAGTTGACCTCACGTTGGGGGAGCAACCGCAGCCATTCTCACCATCCTCTCCACGATGCCACTCCTTCCTTGGTCGGTTCACTGTCTGTTCATTTTCCTCACGCGCCTAGCCTTCACCTCCACCGCCATATTCTTCGTGGTCTGTTTCCTACTCGCGCGAAGGGTCGTGGTCTATTCATGCTCACGCGCAGGGACTCTGCGTCGGTTTTTCTCACGCCGGGAGCAAGAGGAATCGTGGCTGTCGCTTGGAATTCTCGGGTGCAGGAGCCATTTTGCGCTCAGGGACTGTGTGTAATTTTCCTTACTGATTTTTTGTCATGCCTTTGTTTTCCCCTGTGTGTTGCGGTTTGGTGCAAGTTGCACTCACACACAAACTATTTGGGGCATTTTTCCCATGTTGTGAGCCATGCTCATTGATTATGTTTTGGGACTGTTTTCTTCCCTATGTTTTGTTGGTGGTGGCATCCAAATTTGTTTTGGGTCACTGTGTATTCGTAGTGAGCCACTTTCTGCTGTGGTCTGCGTATGAGTCTCCCATGGCTATGCTAGGAGTTCTGTTAATTATCCATGAGGGATGGCTGTGAGTTGTGTTTTATCATGTGGCTGCTGTTGGTAAAGGTGTGACTGTTGGCTTCTCCTTTGTTTTGGGCTGTGCATTGCTGCTATCATTCGTTGTGAGTTTGTGGCTGCTGAAGTTCCCTGGTTTTGGGGTTGCAGCTGAGTTGTTTTGGCCACGTTAGGGCCAAGAACAACTCTGTGTTGTCTTGTGGCTTGAGCTGTGCTCATCTTTTGTTGGGATTATCCCTGGTTGTCTTTACCTTCTTCACAGGGCTGTGAAGGGATTGTTATGCTATGGGTATGCAGTGGTTGGTCTTCAGACTGTGCTGGCTTGGCCGATTGTGGAAGGCCTGGTAAACCCAGCTGTGTTGGTTTGCTGATTTGTGTCCCCTGGCTATGTGTAAGCTTGCATTGACCCTTATCTTTGGAGGAATCATGCCCAGCTCAGGGGTGGTAGTGTTGCTGAGAGATTTATGAGCACGCTGACCTATGGTTGGGTGGAACATTGCAGTGACGTAGCTGGTTGCGGGGTGAAATTTTCATCAAAATATAAGTGTTGCGGGTTACTTCATCTCTGCAATTTATATCTATTGTTTTATGGATTATGATAAACATGTTAAATGCTGGAAATGTATCTGTGTTGCTTCCGTTGTATATTGATGTCCTAGGAATTATGAATTCTTGTATGCTAGATTATGCATCTGCTTGTGTGCCTTAGCATCCCTGTTATGCATCATGTTAAGATTTTAATTTTCAGCATTGATGGTCTGTATATGTTCATGGGGCTGTTTGCCCGGCTCTATGTGGTGTTTGTTGCGTCCTCTTCGCCGGCTGATGGATGGGGACGTGACATATTACTTTTCATCGATTATGAAGATATATGTGAGACAAATTAAATATCTTGAGATGAACAGGCCAGCAAGGTTTGAGGGGGATTAATTAGTCTACATATTGAATATAGGGGGAGCAGTATGGTAAGATAAAGAAAAGCAAATATAGTGAAGCAACATTGTGATGTTGTCATTGACGCATGCTCACCTTTTATGAATTTACTAGATGACTGTTGATACATTCATTATGCGGGCATGCATGTCCTTATATGTCATGGGAATTTCAATGATAAAGTTAAACACTTGATGGGTATAGCTAAAGTAAAGATGTTATGGGAAGCCTAAGCTTATAAATATATTCTTCAACTATATTGTAATACCACTCAGATGGAGATGAATTTCCATAAGTCTTTTATTTGTTTCAATTGTATGCTTGACCATGCCATCATAGGTGCAATAAAAATTCTTGCAGCTAGTTAAATATGGCCACAATTAAGTTACATAATACCGTTTACATTAATTCTCCAAATTGGATAAGTAGTTGATTTGGAAAAGTTTTCGTAGCATGTTGAGAAATACCTACATCCAGTTTGAAAATTCCCATTGGACTAATAAAATGCCCGCACTACCATATAAAATGCTTGCAGGCCTCAAACAAATGCACGCAGGTCCAGAAAAATGCCCACAAAAATGCACAAAAAGTTGAATATGGTTAGATAAAGAAAAGAGAGTAAAGTGAAGCATCATTGTGATGTTTTCATTGATGCATGCTTACCTTTTATGAATTTACTAGATGACTATTGATCCATTCATTATGTGGGCATGTCCTTACATGTCACGGGCATATAGTCTTCATGTGTGGGTTCTTGCATACTTATGTGGGCATGTCCTTACATGTCACAAAAATTTCAATGACCTGTTGGACTTTCAACGATTTTCTTGCAGGATTCTTTCCACCTCTATTTCATGCATTTTGGGGTTCAAAAGGAATTTATCTATTACCTTATGGGCATGTTTAACTAGTTGTCAACATTTTATCTTATTCTTCATGCATAATGCAATACTTGAGGGAATTATGTACATTAAGTGCGAGCTTTAAATGTCTTCAAAATATTTCACTAACTCGGAGTTATACCTAGAAGCAGGGTTGATAGGGTAGCAATATGGTTAGATAAAGAAAAGAAAATAAATTAAAGAAACATTGTGATGTTGTCATTGTTGCATGCTTACCTTTTATGAATTTACTAGATGAGTGTTTATACATTCATTGTGTTGGCATGTCCTTACATGTCATGTGCATATAGTCTTCATGTGTGGGTGCTTGCATACTTATGTGGACATGTCCTTACATGTCATGAAAAATTCAATGATCTGCTAGCATTTAAACACCTCCCGCGGGCATCTTTCCACCTCTATTTTATGCATTTTGGGGTTCAGTGGGCATTTATCTATTACCCTATGGGCATGTTTAACTAGCTATGGGCATTTTATCTTAGTCTTGCATGCATAATGCAATACTTGCGAGCATTAATTCCATTAAGTGTGGGCTTTAAATGTCTTCAAAAGATTTCACTAACATGGAGTTGTACGTGGAAGAAGGGTTGATAGGAAGTAGGTGAAGTGTTTTTTGTATAAAACCATCCATCCTAATCAATCTGTGGAGGAAATATAGGAGAAAACCCTGACTGTATCTATCAATAAAACCATCACTGCAATTTATGGAGGAAATATAGGAGCAACTCTCATACACGTGAAGCATTATATCTTTTGCTAGAAAATGAGTTAATGGATTACATGAAAGAAGTTGACTTATCGATTCAGACATATCTGCGGGAAAAATATATAATTATACTAGATCTACTACTGGTTTTTAACCACCTAGTCTTGAAGATACCTTAGCCTATGATTTTTCGTATGCCTTAGTGACCTTCACCTTTTCTTATGGGTCTCGATATCAATCTACCAATGTCCCTCTGTGTATCTTTTGTAGATGAAGGGGGTGGATCACCTTGAGGATAGAAAAACAAAGTTGGGTTACCATTAAAATTGAGCTGAATCTTGATGCCCCAATAAAAAGAATCCCGTAGGAAGAAATCATACTATAAAAATTGATTCAAACAAGAAATTGATCTGAGTCTGGTGTAGCTTAAGGGTTTATCCATGCTCACAAGATATATTTATGGTTGTGTCAAGGAAGGGGTTCACTGAACGAAGAATAGTGGTCTCCTCTACAACCTTGGAACCTCCTCTGCGACCTTGGTCCTAGTTTGTGGGTGAGGTAACTAAAAAACCTTGATTCTGCAACCTTGGAAACTCCTCTGTGACCTTGGGCCTAGTTCGTGGGTGAGGTAAGTGAAAGATGTAAAATTTTGTTGTCACAACAAGGGGAAGGTAAGATGGATAGTTTTAATTATTTGTTGTTTTTTAATATTTATTAATTGTCGTTGTCGTCGTAGTCAGCAGGATTGTATTTATGGCCATCATCATCATCATAGAGAACATAATTGTCAATAGAACCTTTCATGAAAAATATTTGTCATATGAGTGTAATATGGTGACCATTTCGATGTTTGACACAGAGAGGATTTTTAATAAATACAATCTCATGGTTCTTATCTCCTATTCCATTGTCAAAGGCCATACTACAACATGAAAAACCAAAATAGTGGGTGAAGGTATGAAGGTATTGTGAACTAGGGTGGTTTCTTTTTGTTTTTGGGAGCTATGAGTATGGGAGGGATTTATTTTTCATCCCTGGGTATACATCCACTATCAAAATTACTTTTAGCACATTTAAAGGGAGCACAATATGAGTGCTGATGTTTTATCCAAGGAATAACTTTCTCTTGATATGGGAAAACTCTCCTATACTTAGATGTTGGACGGAGAGTCTATTGGGAGCAATACCATCCTGTTCTTTTAAGTTATGTTATTCAACATACTTGTTGTGTCTCACTCATCTTTCTTAGAAAAGACTCAAGTTTCTTTATCCTTTGACTATGCTCTACTGACTGCTCTTTTTGATGTGTTGTTCTCATAGCATATAAATTCCTTACTTCGTGGGGATTTTCACTTTACCTCCTAGGTGCTTCCTTGGATAATCCTTTAGGGCTCATTATGTGCTTCTTTTGTCTATGTGGAATGTCTTTTTGGTGCTGGATTGAGGCTTTCTTTTGTACACCCTTTGATAATGGGTTGTAGGATACGTTTTTGACATAGACTGGGTACTTTGTATTGCAGAACTATAAGATATAAGATATTTTTGAAATTATTAAAACCAATTGAAAATGTAATTTTGAAGTTATAGAAAGTGTTTGTTGTTTTTACCGGTTGGGATTCAACGATAAATTTGTGTTCTCTGTATCTTGTTGATTATGTTTGTTATTTATTATTTTAAAAGTGGATAAAATTGTGAAAAAGGTAGCAATAGTGATTCACCCTCCCCCCTTCAGTATTTTCCAATATTGTAGCATTTAAATGATTATGGTTATTAAAAAAAAATTTCATTAATTTAATGATTATTAATGCAACTCTCTATTTGATAGTATTGTGCTGATTAGAACAATTAATATACCTATATTTGTGCTTTTTACAATTTATATGCGAAATTTTTGTTCACTTTTGTTGCATAGCTTATTTTTGAATATGTGTAACATCTTTTGAGGACTATGGTTATCCTCAAAGAGTTGGCCACCCCTTTCTGAGTTAACCTGAGGAAGATCAGATGACCACATGATCTTCCTTATCCAGTGATGATGATTATCAGCTTCCACTCTTTTCATGAGACACATGAGATGAATGACCATATACAGTTGAGAAGGTCGGGTAACCTACCCTCATGTTGAATTGATGTCCAAATTGTCTTGTCCTTTTTTCCATGTCATCATCCTTTGTCATCAACCTTTATATTCATTTTTGCAATGTTATCATTATTTTCCATCAACATCATTTTTCCTTTATTGTTGTACCTGTCATGGGAATCCTCCATCCAAGTGGTCGTATAATATAGTTGGATAATATCTTATAACCTCAGAATTCACATAACAGCTTTACTTTAGCTGTACCTATCAAGTGCTTAACTTTATCATTGAAATTTGCGTGACATCTAAGGACATGCCCACATAATGAATGTATCAACAGACATGTAGTAAATTCATAGAAGGTAAGCATGCATCAATGACAACATCACAATGTTTCTTCACTTTATTTTCTTTTCTTTATCTAACCATACTGCTACCCCTAAAACCTTGTTGGTCTATTCATCTCAAGATATTTAATTTTTCTCACATATATCTTCAGAATCGATGAAAAGTAATATGTCACAAATGTAGATTTCTGCAAAAATATTGTACCTAATTTATTCTTGCATTTTTCTTCATCTATTGTTATGGCTGCCTACGGGAATTTTTCAACCTTTTGTGCATTTCTACAGAAATTTTTATGGACATGTGTGCATATGTATGATGCCTGTGGGAACTTTATGAGGTAGCATGGGCAGTTTATTAGTCCAACGAGAATTACAAACTGGCTGCAAGGAATTTCTCAATAGGATGCAGACATTTTCCCAAATCAATTGCTTATCCAAATTGGAGAATTGATGTAAGTCTATTCTGAAACTTAAATGTGGGCATATTTAACTAGCTACGAGAATTTTTACAAGCTGTGGGAATTTTTACTCTATTTTCCCATGGGCATTTTTATTTCTCTATTGCCCTGTGGGAAATTTTAAATAGATGGGAGCATTTTTACCCTCAAGTGCGGGCATATTTAAGGCTTGAGGATATTATTGAGGCATGGCTAGCATTTGTCCCCTCCACTTGTGGGAATATTGGGGACCCTGTGTGCATTTTAATGACATCTCCTTCACTCATGCGAGAATGTTTATTCTGCCTGCATGCATTTTTATGAAGCTTTTCTTGCAAGTATTGCATTAGGCATGCAAGACTAAGATAAAATGCATGCAGCTAGTTAAACATGCCCATAGGGAAATTTTGAACCTTTTGTGCATTTCTGTGGGAATTCTTTACATCAACTGGGAGGATGAGCCAAAAAATGTTATGAATACTTGTTATGTACTTTGTAAGACTTGTCCACATTAGCTTCTTTCTGCATTCTTGCTTGCTTTCACCTTAAGATCCCTCATTAGGTGTCATCCACCATATCGCTACCTTATACGAGTTGTATGTACTGTTGTGCTGCTACTGTTTTTTATTTGTAAGGGTTGGATGATATATTTTAAGTTCTTTTCCAGTTCTGGGTTCTCTCCTTTGATAAGTATGTTGGTCTAGTTGAGTCTCATGCAAGTAACCTAATGCTAAGAGGTTGAAGACTGTTTAGAATCATTTTTTTTTAGGATAAGGGAGCTTTGCCCTAACATCTTATCTTGAGTTATCTTATGTTGAGTTTATAATTGGTTCAGATCAGATATATCATGCTATTGTTATGTATTTTTTTCTTTCATTAACAACTTATATATGATATAGATTGCTACTCTTATTACTGTTATTCTTTTAAGTACTTTAATGGTTATTGTAACTCATTGTTTCTAGTACATGCTGGAAATGAAGGAAATTGATGTATGGTTTTTCTATGCTGGACATGCTTGTCTCATTGTTTCAACTTTGAGTTTGAATATTTGAGAAAAATAATTATAAAATACAAATGAGTTGAATCTGCCTGAGAGTTTGCAGCTTTTCTCCAAATGAGTTGAAATGTGCATTAGACATTTTTAAGGATCTTGTGTCTTTAGAGTGGTGCCTTGTGTAGTCTAGTGACTTGAAAGACAGAGAAGGTCCTACTCCTGGTATAGGACTAGGATGGGGTGCTACTGAGGTAAATAATTTTGAATTTTCTCTTATTGAATGCCTTTGAGCCTGAACTTTTGGTGAATTTTCAAATATGGAGTGTGACATTTATTTTTCATTGTTTTTCACTAAGTTGCCTTCCTCTACTCTTCAGGTATTTATAAAAAGGGTCAAAGTATTAAGGCTATGATTACTTCCTTTGATTGCTTCAAAATCTCATTAGTCACGATTGATTACTCAACCTCTGGAATTTCAAGTCTATGGTGAGTATCAATAACAGATTCACAAAGTTTTCATTTGTATCCTTTATATTACTGTTATGAGTTTGGATTCAATAAAGGAAGTCCCACTGTCAATCTTCTTCTTGAACTCTGAACAGTAGTTATAGCTCTGCGTAAATCATAACCTACCAAAATTTTCTTCTTATTTTCAATAGGTATTTTGACTATGTGAGACATAGAGAAGTTTAGATGTTTTTTCCTCTCTTATTCACTACCTAAAACTATCAGTTTATCTTCTTGGTTTATCTATACATGAATGTCCTTATCTGAAGATCTGAGAGGTGCTCTTTTACATGTTAGCTTCTGATAATAATTCTCCTAAGATCCCACACAAGTAATGCATTTTAGGATTTCTTTCAATGCTTAACATGCCACATTTAGATCCTTTCGATGATATAGAAAGTTGGGAATTATGTCATACTATTTTGTTGTATCTTACCAAATATTCCTTTCTAATATTTAACCTTCAACATTTGTAAATTGATGTTATCCAAAAGAAAAAGTCTCAATCAGTGTCAAAAATTTCTTGGTGTGGATTCTTCATGTCTTCTTTAGTTCTTTGGATTCTATAATTAATGTATCGAAAATCATCATGTTGCACTTTAAATATGTTGTTCTATAGTTCTTAGGTAGCCACTTAAAAAACATCATTCATGTCCTCTATAACCCATTGATTTGGCATTCCATTGTTTTGTTCATGTGGTGTATTAAAAATAAGATTTGGTCCAACTCTTGGAACATGAAGGAAGTATCCAAACTTGGTGGAGTTGATGGTGACATTATTGCATTCTGAAACTGATAAATTTGAGTTATCATCAATGACCATTTTCTCTCCAATGTGCTCCCTCTGATAATTAGAGGGGGGGTGTTGAATTTTTTCATGCCTAATCATATGTTTGGTAGCTACGAAATCAACAATCCATTCTTGTGATGAAGAGGAGAACCAATATGCATGGTGCACAAGCAAATGTTGATTGTGAGAAGATTCAAATTGAGTATCATATTCAAGAATCCCCATATTGTAACTTGCTTGTTTTGGAAAATCTTCAAACTTCTGAATGTAAGCTTTGATAGTGGTTGTAGGTAAGTTTATGATAGTGGTTGTAATCTTTGAAGGTGTTCCCATTCTTATGATAGTGGTTATAAGTTTATTCTTACTAGAGGATTTCAGGTTTTCTTTATTAATATTCTTGAACTGATATGTAGAAGCTGTAGATAAAAATTTTGAAAGAGCATAATCTTGGAGCAAAAATTCCAAGCAAAAATTATTCCATGATTCTCAATGTGACATTGTGTCATAAAATATTATGCGAGGCTACCCTTGACACATTCAATCATAGTTGGAATTGTGGGAGGGACATTAACCAACAGATAGTGGCCACCAGATCACCATGAACGCTACCCAAACATAAGCAATTTCAAAATGAAGGAATTAAAGGCCAACAAGTTGCCCCTTTAGACTATTTTGAAAATGCTCCAACTAAGTTTCCTTCCTCTACTCTTCAGGTATTTATAAAAAGGGCCAAGGCTCTCTTGAAGGGGATTCTGGCCATCTTCTGGAAAGACCTATTTGAACAAGTGCCATCATCAGTTGAAGTAGTAGAATTTCCAGGATAAGCACTACGAAAAGCATCACAACTGTAAGTCCTTTCCAGGATACAGGTATTCCTAGATTTTAAATACAATCTTTGCTGCACTTTTTCTATTTTCTTTTAATAAAATACACAGTAAATGTCGCTATAGTAATGTACTTATGTTTCTATAGTGACATAACAACGTTACTATAGCAACGAATCAATGCTTAGTCGCTTCTAAGTTGTGACAAACTCTCGTCACTATAGCAATAGCTTGTCGTCTTTATAAAAATGGTAGACCGTCTCTATTGCAATGGATAATGACTTGGGCATTTCTTGGTTTCAACATACTTCTGTGCCTATAGAGACATGTTGGTGTCACTATTGCGACTAACGTACGTCGCTATAGCGACGCAATATGAAATAGTCGCTCGATTTTGCGACAAAATTCCATCACTCCCTCTACACAATATGAAATAGTCGCTTGATTTTGTGACAATATTCGATCGCTATAGCGACTCCCAAACATCGCTCAAATGACGCAATTTGACTTAGTCGATTATTTATACCACAATAAACCATCGCTATAGCAACGCCCAATCGTTGCTATAATGACACATAAATGTCGCTATAGCGATGCCTATTGCTTTTTGAAGCAAATGCCACAATCACCATGTGGCATCTATGTTTTGTCGTGATACCGACAAAATATTCGAAGTGTGGCTAATGCGATGATAATTTTGCGATGAAAATTTGGGCTTCTAATCGTCGCTATAGCGACAGAAATGTGTTGTTACAGCAACGATTTTCGGTGGGAAAAAAATTCACATGTACTGAGTGATATTTTTACAAACAAAAATAATATGTTGATTAAGTCAATGCTTTTGAGGACATTTGGTAGCAAGAACTCTTTCATAAAAATGTTGTTCAATGTCAATGATTCTTTGGCATGACTACTTCATCAAGACAAAATAGTTCAAGTTGTTGATTGGGCACTTCTTTATTAGTTTAGGCTATAGATTTCAAGGGTAAATGTGTACTAAATGACTTGGTCCATATGAGGTTGACACATTCTTCAACAATGACTATGTTTAAATTTGCACCATTGACAAAGAAAGAACTCCACTCCTAGTCAATGGCTACAAGATGAAGAATTTACAAAAAGTCTTAACTAACAAGGGTATGTGTCTACATTTTAGGGATAAAAAAAATTAAAGTGTGATTAAGGGAATGAGTGCCATTAATACATAATAACATTTCTTTGCCATTATCCCACTAATAAAAAAAAGTCTATTAATTTGTATGAAGAAAACACCTATAAAAAAACTAATAATTTGTCTAAAAAAACCCTCTTGCGAATCATAAGACATAGTATTTCCGAGAAACCAAGTTCGTGCCAAGTTCATAGTGAAAAGCAACCTAGTATGTTTGAAACATTTATCTAAACCCTTGAGGTGATGATGAGTAGTTATAGTTAATGTGACTCTCCAAGTAGCATAACAAAATAATGCAAGTTAAGTAGAGTGTAACCTTTAAAATAATTGATGGTATAATGCTCTAGTTTTGTCAACTTCTCAATATATCTTGTTTTCAGTGATGTCCATTCTAAATCACGACCACACTTGAAAGGTTGTTAAAAGTTGACAAAAATGCTGGGTGAAATAGCAATGCATCTTTCCCAATGGCATAGAAATGAAATTGAATCAACATTACTCCACTATTGAGAAGTCAGCAAATTTGAGAAGACATAGGCCCACATGGCCCTTATGGGAATACCTTTGTCTCCAGTCTATTAAAATGGACATAGCAGTACTACCCAGTCATTACGTTGTGATCTAAACCCCAGGCATTCCTACAAGGGATTTTCTCTTGAGGCCTTCATCACCAACAGTACCCATGTTTCTGCGTTTACATTTCTTTGTCTCCACTCCAGTGAGGGTGAGCACGGATTATCTGCTTGTCTCTTTATTTTATTTTGAAGGATGAGGACCGCTGCCTGCTTGCCTCAAACCAAAATTTTGCAACAGTACTCCGCATAACTGTGCGTGACGACAACGGCCAACCTGGAAACTACCGGACGCACGTGAACTCACAGACATTGCGGACCCTGAGAATTAAAAAAAAACCTAACATCCGTATCTGCGTGGCTGGGCTGCATATAGAGAAAGGATTAACAGTGTGGCCAACAATACTTAGTCTGCCATTTAATACTCAGTTTGTCATTTAATTTGTCATTTAATATTGTCCCAAAAATAGGTGTGATGCTCTTAAATCTCAAACCATTTGAGATCTAGTCATTTAATTTGTCATTTAATATTGTCCCAAAAATAGGTGTGATGCTCTTAAATCTCAAACCATTTGAGATCTAACAAGCATTGGGCATCAAACCTGCTAAGACTGCATTAAATGGCTCACAACAAGCTAAGTATTGCTGGCCTTACAAAGTAACATCCTCCCAATAAAACCCACCTACCCTCCGTATCACCCTCACTCGCCTCAACAGTTTCTTCACGCCTCTCCTCTACCAATGTCATTCTCTGTTAACGTATTCAGCTGTAGATGAGAGGCCAATATTACAAATTTTATCCACGGCCCTACCATACATTTTGGCCTTGATGATCAATCTCATAGACGATAAATCAATCATCATTACTCTTTATAAGTAAACGTCTTATGGAATTCATGATCCGGGATGAAATTTCTTTATTAAAAAATTGACTTAGCAACACATCCCCACCTAACAATATACGTTTCAGTTAGAGTGTCACAGGGAAGGATTTATATAATATACGTTTTAGTTAGAGTGTCACATGTAAGGATTTATAGTTATATGAGTTGCGAACATCGAAGGCTTGGTAAACAAACCCTTCAAAGATATCAACGGTCCATTTTCAGTCAAGATCATCTTTGTTGTGTGCATATCGTATCAGGTTGGAATCAGGGCGTTCCAAAACTTGTCGCATCAATTTATCATCTAGATGTGACTCTATTTGAATAAAAGATGTTCCCTAGGTCAAAGGACATAGGTGACATAGGTGTTTCAACTGTTTTGTTTAAAAATTTGAATTTCTACCCTATTGATGTATTGATGTTTTTTTTGCATCTGTGCTAAAATTTGAAGATTTTTATAAATACGTTCACACTAATTCCTTTGCAAAAGGATAAGCCACTAAAAATGATGGGTAAGGTCAATAATTTCTCATGTTATATAACTTGAGTAAGTGCTGAACAAGTTTTGAAGGATCCGTCCATGGTCGAAAGCGAAGAAAACATTGAAAAAACCCTTAAACGCAACAATGGAGATGAGCCTCAATATGAAAAATCTAATCAAGGTTAAAAGCTAACCGGAATGGACGGCCTGGATGCACAGCGAAGAAGATCAAAGGCCAAAAATCAATTACGCCAAGCAAAAAGCCGAAAGTGCAAAGACTCAGTTATGAAAAGTGGTAAATCTGATTTTCGCTTTCTACATTCCGAAATCCGACGGTCAAGGGTGGTGCCGGGATAAATCAACCGTCCAGGAGAAAGCAGGAAGCTAAAAGGCGGAAGCGAAAAGGGCCAAAATTTGGTTATTAAAGTGGGTAAACTTGACTTCTGCTAGGAAAAATCGGAAAGCAGAAATACAGAGTTTGGTTGCGAAAAGGTTGAACTTCCACCTTCCATGATCCGTAGGATTGACGGTCTAGAAAACTTCTACCAAATATCAACGACCTAGAAAGGAGAAGAAAAGAGGAAAGCAGAAAGTGGAGATATAGAGATTTGATGATGAAAAGATTGGAATCTCGCTTTTTGCTTTCTGCTAGATCAACAGTTCAGAGAGCTCCCGCGCAGATCAATGGCCTAGAAGGAAGCGAAAAGGCGAAAAGTGGAAATATAAAAATTCAGCACCATGAAAGTAGAGATCCCACTTTTCGCTTTCCGCAGCCCGTAGCTTGACCTAAGATCAATGGCTTGGAGAGTGTTTTCCGAAGATCGACGGAGCAGAAAATGGAAACATGCGCACGGGATAAGTAGATCTCCCGATTTGTGAAATATTGTACATCCCGCAGGTTTCGACGGCTAACATTTGATGATGTTGAAGATCAACGACTCAAGTTGATTCCGCAAATTGAAAGTGCACACAGAAATTAAGCTTCAAAATCTGCGGAATTGCTTAAGGCCCGCATATTTCATTGGTGACGATATGTGGGAGAAATGGATCTAGTGATAGAGGTTGATTTCATCGATACAAGATGTGAGGACAAACAAATTTTCCAACTCTATGAAATTTGGTAGGCATGGAAAGGATGAACGATGGAGATCGAAGCGAATTCTTGATCCATGGCCCAAGATGATTTCACAATGAGAACTAGCAAGGGATAAGTCAAGTTGAAAAATTGTGAAATCGGGTATGAGCTTTGTCTTTCTACGGCTCGGACTAAGTTCCGATCCAGATCAACGGTCCAGAACAATTTCGCAGGCGGAAGATGCAAGGAGGATTAAAACTATTGCAAGTTGTTTGAGGATCCTCTAACCAATCATTTTCACCAAGCAAACCTAAGTCCCTGGTTTCTAGTTTTCCATTTTTATCCATCATGTGCTGCCCGGTGTGCTTTCCCGATTTGCTCGTGATCGTGGCGAATCTGCGAGGTCGAAATTTGTTAAGATTTTATCTATGCGATTTTGATCCCCACGTTGTAACTAATTTTGGCTCTATTTCGAGGTTGGTCTTGGTAACCCTTGACACTATAAATATAGCCTCAATAGAGGAAGAAGAGGTTGGACTTTCATTTTTTGAAGCCCTATGAGCTTGGTTTTTGTGGCTCTGCAACTTTCTTGGAAGTGTTAATGAGAAATATTCTTCTGCGTTTCTGAGATTCATCACAGTGTTCCATGTTCAGTTTGTGTTTCCTGTTTGCATCATTTTTATTTGTGTAAGTTTTCGTTAATGTTTTCTAGTTGTATGTGAGTAATTCGTTTTATTAAGCGTTCATTGCATCAGATATTGTATTTGTGATGTGTTCATGATGGATGTCATAAAATTCACCCTCTGTTCGGTGCTTTATTTTAGTTATTAGCATGCATTTTTTATGCCCTAACTTTTTCATTTCTCAACCATTTCATAAAAAATTATGTGTTGCACTAGTAGACATTAGCCTCTACATTGTATAAAAAATGCAGTTCATCATCATGACATTAAGACCTTGAAAATATGCATTAACTCTTGGCATATCAATTTTGAGGTAACATTAGAAAATATTTAAAAGTACTAATTTTATTCTGGAAAAATAACTTTGCACTAGTACTTTTTGTTATCTACATGTTTGTCAATTTTTGTATATTGATTCCATCATTTGGTCACTCAAATGTTGCACTAATATGGACATATACCTTATCATTTGCTGAAAAAATAAAATGTCAATGTTAAATGAGTTACTTGTGAACATTTTCAATAAATAAATTTTTTATATTTGGAAAGCTGATTCAATTTCCAATGTTTCATATTCTTTACTATGAGCAAGATTCATTGTGTAGGTATGTCAAATTACCAATGTAACTTGACGTATGTATGTTTTTCGGGTTTGTTGCATATAACATGCAAAAGAGACCACCACTAGCTCAAGCAGTCACCTAATTGTACAAGTGTTCTAGTGGTAATAACATCTTACTACTCTTTTATTAGCTAATAGTTAATTAGGTTAAACGACATGCATGCTTCAATGACCATGGATGATGGTGATGGGTTATATTCATCCTTGGACATTATAGAGCAGCATCAACCTTCCATGCTAACCCAACAATGCCACTTTTTACTCTATTGGGGATTGGGGGTTTTCCCAATGTTTATTTTCATGTGAAGCACCTAGCAAGTGGTTGATAACATGGTCCCGTTGAAACACCCCGTTTGAACCGCAACTTAATCATAAGGAAAGAGTTAGGAATTTCTATGGTTGACATGAGAGTACTCCTCAAACCACATCTCCTCACTGAGAGGAACTTCACAAAGTCTAAGAGAACGATCATAGCAAATGCAATCATCCAAGTGACATGTTTCAAATTTCCTTTGTTTTACTCACTTAAAGGGCGTGTACATATTCTACTCCACTAATATATTGTGGAGGGGAAAAATTCAATTTTAATAAATTGACTTTTTTTTTTCTATATGCATTCTATTTATTTCTTTATTTTACTCTGAGTCATATTGACTTCCTTTCTTACTTTTGAGAGATAAAGGAACTGTAACGTAGACAAAGTCTAGATTCTTTGATAAATTTGGCAATATTGTAGATTGAAATTTTGTATTTCACTAACGATGGTTTCTGATTTAAGGTTATTATCCTTGCAATATTAGCTTATTATTTTTATGGATCTAACTCATTATGCAATTTTTATTATGTTTCCGGTCCTAAATTTACATTTTAACAAAAGTTGTGATATCCAATAGGAGTAGTGCAATTGGGCTGGTGATGGCATCAACAAGGATTGTTATGGTTGAACAATTCCTCGAAGAGAAGTTCATAATTTTTTTTTGAGAAAGAACTATAATCAATGAATGACATAAACTTGTTATCCATAGTCCTTTGCATTAAAATACATAGAAATTATCTCAAATACAATAACTTCTATATGATTATAGACCCAAGAACTTTGATTATTCTTTGTACAAAAACAATAATTGTAATCTAAGCAATTATGATGAATTTTTTTATTCAAATATTCTACAAAGTCATTTAAAATACTTTGACAAGGATAAAACTACAATATACTCATTCTCAAGGCTATTTTACAATATGAGTGTCATGATTCTCTTGTAGTCTTGAGGGTTACACCATTCAAAGAACATAGATTATTTCTCCTATGGAGAAGGAAATTAAAGTATCCTTAAAGTTTACATGGACACACAATTAGTAATCCTAACACCAAATAATAAGTCATGTTGTAATGTAAAGTAAAATTGGGATGAACATGTAAATATTTCTTTTAAATTATGGTTGTTTCAGTTTGATACTCTTATGGCTAGAGGGTGATTAAATAGTTTAGCTCTTGTTTTCTTGATTGGGAAAGAATATATTTGGATGGAAATTGGTTTTGATTTAATTAGATACACATTGGATATAATAATTATTTGTGCAAGCCTTCCAAGAGGATGGTTTAACAAATTGTTTTTAAAAGAAGCAAACATTTACATTGTATATCAAATTATGATAAAATTTGGAGTTTCCTCATTTTGTTGATGGTGGGGAACTTGGGGTTGGATGGATATAAAATTATGTGGCACCTTTTTTCATAAGAAAAGTGTCACATTTCTATAGCTTTTCCTTATAGCAATAGTTTTTGGCAATCGCGGTAACATTGCCTCCTCCTGACTCTTGCTAACTAAAATGACATGGACTTTTTAGTATTTTTTTCTTCATTCAAGGTTACAATGAGCTTTCATAAAATACATAATAAATAATTGTACAATTGATGTTTCTAAATTTAAATTGATTGATGGAACAACATGACTAAATCCCATTTAATGTATGAGATGATATACAACTTTCAAATTGGTGTATTTGATCTTATAGAATATGTCATAATTAAATTAAATGCCAATTTACATATAGGATTTGGTGTATGAGATATACTTAAAATCAAAGTTACATATATTGTGTCGGCGAATATACCATTGAGGGTCCATAATGTAACTTATAAAAAACAACGATGAAAATATCGGCAAATCTCATAAAGCATAAAAAAATACAAAAAATAACTGTTTTTTTCAAAAAATTTAACATCTAAAGCAACAACAACATCAAATAAACACATTACTACATAAATATGAAAATAAAACCAATATATAAGATGCCTAAGATCTGAAATAGTGGATCATGATCATGTATCGACTATAAATTGAAAATACTGAAATATGTTCTTGATGGAATGATAGAAAATCACATCAAATGGTCAAAATAAATGTCTCTCAAACTCAAGAGATGAATCATCATGACTCATGAGGCATCTAGATACTACATAGTACAATGATAAATATTAGGAATCATCGATCCTCTCTACCCCATTTATGGGAAATGGGCACAACTCTTCCTCTGGAAACAATAGGGGGTCTTGTAGGTGATTTGGATGAGTTAGAGGTCAAATTGGAAGCAACGGCTACTAAGGTATGGTGGAAGGTAATGAGACTAAGGTGGAAGCCAATGTGAGTTGTCTCCTCCCATAACTACATATCATAAAATTTATTTCCCATATTGGGCTCCTATTCATCAATAACACCCTATGCCCCCCTTCTCTAGGCTCTATCCCTTTCCTCTACCTCAAATCTCGAAGTTGATCCTCCAATGACAATAGTCAAAAATATACAATTTTGATGAAACTTCACATGCTTAATGAGTGGCATGTGCCTTTTTATTAGGGTCATGCCAAAAGAGTTCAACAATCAATGCGACCAACATCAAGGTACATAGAGGGTAGATGTGCTTGATTAAATACAAATCACATACACTCATACATGATAAAATCCAGTAGAATTGTTGCAATCCTGAAATCCTAAAAACTATTAAGTTTGTTGAATTTTGAATGGGACCTAAAATTCTAATTTTTGCATGTGAAGTCGAATGAGGTTGGGACCACAAACATCCTGAAACAATTAATGGTAGAAAGAAAAAAAAAGAACGTCACTTTTACTTTAAGAATTTAAGATTACCCATTATTATGGATTGTGTTGACTCGTGAATATCCGACTTGTGAATGCTTCGTTAATAGCAAATAAACCTTGGATTTCCCCTTGTTCTCTTGGTGGAAACCTTCGCAAACCTCCTTGGAGTTATTTAGCATTCCTCAACAATGCAAAATGAACCTAAAAACCTTGAATCTACAGTTTTAATCTTTAAATTTGGCATATTTTTCTCCACGGGATGATATCTACCATCGACTCACAATATTTACCTAAAATATCGCGCTTCATTCAATGTGTCGCAACACATTCAAATATCAGAAAATGCCATGATTTTTTCTTGGCGATATATCGTCGAGGGTTTGGTATCACGATACTAGAGATATATCGTTGATATATGTAACTATGCGTAAAAGCAGTAAGTTCAACAATGGTTTGCAAAAAAAAATTAGCTTTTTTAAATTTGATAAATTTTGATTTTTATTGTTTAAATTACAAATTTAATTATAAAAATAGATTTATTAATTACTTGTAAGGTATATGTAATTTTAACAACTTAAAATTGTAATTTCATCAATTTCCATTTATTTTTGTTAAAAAAAAATTAATATATATATACTTTATTTTTATTTTTATTATTCTAAATCAATTATATAAATTTTTAACGATTTATATAATTTTAAAACGATTTATTTCATCTGTGTTACTATAATTTAATTATTTTTTTTTTAAATAAATATAAACGCATATATGATCTCATTTCAAAGTGATCTATCACATCAGCTTGATGATAAGCTTGGTGAAGTTAACAACTTCCAAGCATGGAAGTATATGATCTCTCTGAAGAAAATGAATTGGACACCTACATGAGTGAAGAGGTTCCAGTTCTAGAGGGAGATGAGGCTAGAAGCCTTACAGAAGAAGAACTTGGTCAAGGCTAAGAAGATCATTGTTGATTCAATCATGGATTAACTTGTACCACAAGTGTCTTCCCTTGACCAAGCTATTTGAAGGGAAGAACACAAATTAGAATATGACCTTAAGAAACCAGTTGAAGAATGTGAAAATCCAGAATGCAGAGACCATATAGTCATACTTTACAAGGGTCTCTCAAATCAAAGAACAACTTGAAGCAGTAGAAGAATAAGTGGAGAATGCAGAAGTTGTGATAACCACATTGAATGACCTCCCAGGATCATGGGATTCATTCATTCAAGGAATGTGTGCTAGAAGGAAGTGATTACTTTCAGAAAGATTCCGGGAAGAGCACACACAAGAAGATGCTCAACTCATAGTAAGAGAAAAGAAGATGGGAAGATCAAGCTCTCACCATCAAAAGAAGATCCCTCAAGCGATGAGGAATATGAAGAACTCAACTCTTGAAGAACTTCTTATCCATCTTAGCAATTGGATAAGAAACGATGCTATTATGAATGAAGAAGACAATGAAGCTGAAGGCTCAAGAAGGAGTCTACCCACGGAACAAATAAAGATAAGTATTGAATTGTCATTTCATGATATTGTTTTGTTATGCATTTGTTTATATTCAGTTAATGTATTATGCATGATAGAATGTTTGCATTAATGACAATATCCTACTAATATGCATGTGATGGGTAAGTAGCTCATGGTGCTATACAACTCTCCATTGCTACTTATCTAGAATTAAACTTCTTTGCTAACATATTGGATTAGTGCACAATATCAATGTTGTCCTGGTAGAGATGGAAGGCATCTAGAAAGTTTCGTGAGATATGGATGAATGTTGTATTGGCTAAAATAGTTGCATGATCGTATATTTATGCATAAGAATTTGCCATTATGAATATTCCTTATGAAATGTTTCTAACCATACAACTAATGCATTTGACTTGTACGAAAGATCACGTAAAATCGCCTACAAGCAAAGAAGGATGAGACTTGTTCCAAAGAACAAGTGATGACAGTTCAAGATGAAGAATAATATGACGAATGCAGCGACATCATTGATGCAAAACCTTCCAATCGTGAAGAAGTAACCAAGAATAAAGGGAAGACCAGTTCAAGAAGAATGATGTCTAGGATGCAGTATTGATACGTGAAGGGAAGTTCGCAGTTCCATCATGAAGTAGATGGAAACATCGTAGGATACAAGGCAAGATTCGTAGCACGAGGCTTCTCACGAAAAGAAGTCATAAACTATGAAGAGACATTTGCAGCCAATGGAAGTGAAGTCACATGACAGGAAGAATCATGTGTGCAAATGAAAGAAGGCCTTGTACGAGCTCAGAAGACACCCATGGGATAACACATACATGAGGATCTTGATGAAGATCTGAACCTTTGCTACAAGGTTGATAAAGGATGAAAAGCTCACAGATGGGTGTGAGAAGAATGCTTTCAAAGATAGAGGATCTTGGCATCCAGTGACACTAGATGGATACATAGAATATTAGTAGCAGAGGAAGCTACTTGTCACTTCAATACATAATGTTTCAGTGCATAGAGTATGGAAGACAAAGGGAGTATGATGCTTCAGACGGAGTGACTGCAAAAGATCCTGAGGTTCGACATGGTATGACAGGATGGATAGATTACTGATGACTCTAGGCTTTACTGAGAGTAAAGTGGATTCCAACCTTTACTTCAAGGTTGAAGGCGGAAGACCAGTGATGCTCCTGTTATGTGTCGATGCACTATTTTCTAGGCATGGAGTTGTGGAAGAATGCAGATGGAATATTCCTCAAACAAGAGAAGTATGCAATAGAGATCCTGAAGAGGTTTGGGATGATGGATTGCAAGGCCATGACCACACCTATGGCATTGAACCTGAAGCTATTGAGTGATGCTTCATCAAAAGTGGTTGATGCTATAATGTATCGTCAGATGATTGGGTCCTTGATGTACCTAACGAACATGAGACCAGATATTTCCTTAGCTGTGAACACCTTGAGCTAGTTTCTGATAGATCCGAGACATGTTCACTTGATTGCTGCAAAGCATATTCTGAGGTACCTGAGGGGTACAATTGATTATGGGCTCAAGTATGAGGCGAATCAGAAGATTAACCTAGAGGTTTATGTTGATTTATATTGGGAAAGCAATTACATCGATATGAAGAGCACTTCAGGGTGTTGCTTCAGTATGGGATCAGGTGTGATCTCTTGTTTTAGTAGGAAGCAATCCTGTGTGGCACTGAGTACAGCTGAAGCAGAGTATGTCACAACTTGTTCAGCTAGTTGTCAGGCAGTATGGCTGAGGAAGCTACTGTCTGATTTATTTGATCTCCAGTTAGATGCTACTCGTATATATTGTGACAACCAGAGTTGTGTGAAGTTGTCGGAGAACCCGGTGTTCCATGACAAGTGGAAGCATATCGATATCAAATATCTCTATATCAAGGATATGGTGTAGAGAGGAGCATTAAAGCTCCAGTATGTTGCTACGGACGAACAGATAGCTGATGTGTTGACGAAGCCATTATCCAGAGTGAAGTTTGAGTACTTCAGGGAGAAGCTTGGTGTTGTCCAGATCGAGATTCCTTCCAAGGGGAAGTGATGAATCCGTGAGCCATTCTGACATGGTGAGAGGATTGGTTCCTTCCATGGTCAGATGTAAGGGCTGAGCCATTCTGTCATGGTGAGAGGATTGGTTCCTTCCATGGTCAGATGTAAGGGCTGAGCCATTCTGTCATGGTGAGAGGATTGGTTCCTTCCATGTCAGACATGAGTGCTGGTCCATTTTGATGTGACTGTAGGATTGGTTCCTACATGATCAGATATAAGGGCTATTACCATTCTTGGAATGGAGGTGCCTGGTCAGTTACCAGGAATACTCGGTCTAGGACTGAGGGCCATTCTCATATGACTGTGGGATGTGTTCCCACATGATTAGATACGAGTGCATGGCCATTCTTATGTGATTGAGGGATGTGTTCCCACTTGATCAGATATAAGGGCTAATTCCATTCTCTTGGAGAATGGAGGCACCTGGTCAGTTACCAGGAACCCTCAACCTAGGGTTGAGAGCCTTTCCAGCAAAGTTGCAGGATGTGTTCCCACATGGTTGGATGTAAGTGCACAGCCTTTCCAACAAAGTTGCAGGATGTGTTCCTGCGTGGTTGGATGTAAGTGCAGAGCCTTTCCAGCAAGGTTGCAGGATGTGTTCCCGCATGGTTGGATGTAAGTGCAGAGCCTTTCCAGCAAGGTTGCAGGATGTGTTCCCGCATGGTTGGATGTAAGTGCACAGCCTTTCTAGCAAGGTTGCAGGATGTGTTCCCGCATGGCTAGATGTAAGTGCAGAGCCCTTCTAGCAAGGCTGTAGGATGTGTTCCCGCATGGCTAGATATAAGTGCTGAGCCTTTTCGATAGGGTTGTGGGATGTGTTCCTGCATGATCGGATGTGAGTGCTGGGCCTTTCTAATAGGGTTGTGTGATGTGTTCTCGCATGGTCAGATGTGAGTGTTGGGCATGCCTTTCTGACATGGTGTTGGATGTGTTCCTCTCATGGTGAGATGTAAGTGCTGGGCGGGCCATTCTGACTTAGTGTCAGATATAAGCGCTGAAGAAGACCTAAATGGAGGCTAGGCCTACAACCAGCATGAAAAAGGGCTGGCTCTGTAGAACTTCTTGTGATGAGAAGAATCATGAGTTAGCACCTGTGATGATGATCCAGTAGTGATGATCCAGATCCAGTGATGATGATCTAGATCGAGTGATGATCCAGATCCAGTGATGATGATCCAGATAGAGTAATGATCCAGATCCAGTGATGATGATCCAGATCGATTGATGATCCAGATCTAATGATGATAATCCAGATCCAGTGATGATCTTGATCCAATGATGATGATCCAGATCGAGTGATGATCTAGATCCAGATGAAGATGACTTGAAGATGAAGATGACGAGAACTCAATGATGATCCAGATGATACGGAGAAGAAGACTTGTGCTGATAAATTGTGTCGAGAGAATACCTTCCTAGTTAAGAGGGAGTGTTGATGTAATTGTAACTTCATAATGTATTCACTTGTATTTCTTATGTATTGTACCCCGATGTTTATTCTGGGAAGTGTTTGTAATGTAATTGAGTCATGTCATGTCCCGATGTTTCGATCGGGAGTTTCTATAATGTAAACAAGTCATGTCAACTCATTGTGGGTAACCCTCCTATTGGTCAAGGGTTAAAGTCCTTACAGTTGTGGGGCCATAGGGTTATTAGACTATCCTAGAGAAGTCGACCCTAGGTGAGTCATTGTAAGTTGGGGCAATAGTCCCCACTATTTTGTTAAGGATAACCCTCCTTGTTGGTCAGAGGAGGAAAAGTCCCCACAAGTTGTGGGGCACTAGGGTTATTAGACACTCCTAGAGATGTCGGCTCTAGTAAGTAATTATTAAGTGAGGCCGACATGTTGGAGTGGGTTTCAAGTGAACGAAAGAATATAAATAGAGAGTGAGCCTCTCTATTTATCACACACACACACACTCATTAGGGCACATGAGTGAGAGAGAAGTTGTTGGGACAAGAGAGAGACTACTATTGTCGGGAGATCATCTTTATGTTTTTGGGTTTTATTTTTGGTGTTGATTCTATCTCTAAGGACGTTGTGGGGTTTTCTCCTTTATGGTTTCCCCAAGGAAAATTCTTTGTGTCTCTTGTCTCTTGTGTTTATTGCTGTGCATGTTATTCTCTCAGTTAAAGATCCTAATATCATAATGCTAGCTTGAATGATAAAAATATAAAACAGCAAGATACACAAGAAAAAATATGTTAACCAAGGATACCATAAAGGATAAAATGTTGGAAACTTCCTCATAATAGTTCTGTCACTAAGACAATATCACAAGATGGAAAACCCAATAATAAGAAGTCTTCTACAACTCTCTCTCTCTCTCTCTCTCTCTCTCTCTCTCTCTCTCTATGCATGCAAAATTGAGTGAGTGATTGTGTATAAATGAGGGAGTGCGCCTCTCTATTTATACCCTTCAAGTGAATGACCTCCCAACTTGACTGTGGCGACCTATAACCCTAATATGGTCGCCTTCTCCTAGAGAGACCCCAACACATTACATTATATTATAATGGGGACTATTTTCTCAACTTACAATGTAGGTTGTGCCTCAAGGACCATACACAATAATGGCATCCAAAAGGAGGGAGACACATCTCCAATTGGGGTACAACAACATACAATGGTAATATACATTAAATATTTTTGGGAAGTTACAAAAACAACAACAATCAAGATAGACAATGAAAACTTTGTGTATAAAAGGTCACAGCACATCTTCCTTGTATCACATGAAGGTTGTAGGTGCATTAGTTAAGCCAAAAGGAATGACTAACCATTCAAACAATCATTCCTTGGCCTTGAATGCAATATTCCAAACATTTGAGGGATCGATCAGAATTTGATGATATCCTGACTTAAGATCAATTTTAGTAAACTCGTTGATCTAATAAACTCATTCGACCAAAAGTGAAGTGAAATCAATGCAAAAGAGTGATAGGTAAAAACCTAATTGAGATAATAAACATGTTTGACCTTTTGAAATGCTCAATCAAGGTTTTTAAAATCTCAATCGAGGTTTTTAAAACCTCAATCGATATCTTGGATTAACCACGCATAAAGCCTCAATCGAGGTATTTAAAAATGTGTGTAAAACCTCGATCGAGGTTTTACAATGGTATTTTAGTCCATTCTTTTGCAAATTTAATTTTACTAGCCTCTTTCCCATGCCTAAACTTTTTCCCAGGATGCACCTAGGTGGGGAAATTCATATTGATAGATTCATCAATGAATTGTCTATCCATTGAAATATAATTTACGGGTTTCTTAGTTCATATGATAATATTTCTTTCTTTTATTTCCAAACTTACACTTACAAAACCATGTCCACAACTTCGAATCAACGCAAAGAAAACTCAACAACAAAAAAAGTACACAATAAAATATTTTCAAAAAATATACACATCCCACATCAATGTATCATGTTAAAAAGGTGTATTTTACAGTTTTTCGATTTTTGTAACCGATAAAAAACATTTATGTGCACACCTATGTGTATGAAATGCAATCAAAATTTAATTAAAAAAATCAACATCAATAAAATATATGTGCACCCCGGTGCATTTTGTGTATATTATGTTCATTTTTTTTTCAAAAATTATGCATTTATCACTAAATTATTTTACATGCACACAAGCTACTTGTTATCTTTTCCTGAAATTTACAAGAACAAACCTATCATTAAATGCAATTTAGGCATATCAAATTATAATAATATATTTTTAAATATAGGAGGAAAGACGACAAAATTCCCTACAATTTGTTTTTTTGTTGCATGTCAAAATTCACAAGGCATATATGAGTTTTGAGGGCTTCAAATTAATAAATGATTAAAAATCAAATTTTCATCATCACTTTTGGCCAAAAAGTGTTACCCATATTCATGGATTCACCCGATAGGAAGGGGTTCCACTCTTATTTTCTTAATATTGTTCCATAGTAGAGTATAGCACCGAGAATGGAATATGGAAGTAGAATATAGGAAGAAAAAGATCCTATAGCATCCACATAAACCATAATGTCCATATCAACTCCATAGTGAGTGTACTTTCTATGTATTTACATTTCATAAGAGAATGGCATAGACTTAACCTTATAGATGGATCATTTCTTAAATTATTTCCATTCAATTTTAATTTATTTTAGTATTTTGTGTGCAAAGCTAGTAATCTTAAATCTAAAAATCTAAAGTAAAACATTTCATAGTAAGAGATTTTAGAGTATTGCAAGATCTATTGTGATGAATTATTCCAATATCCATGGTAGATTACAGACAAACAACATTTGTGATTGTTCTAGTGCAACAAAATGTTGTTGGAAGGTATGCAATTTATTATCTGGAAAAAAAAAATCATTATATAGAGGTGATTTAAACTATATTTTCATTGAGAATTTTCTTATAGTGATACCTTCCTTTAATAATTTTAGGTGAGTACATTATTAGATACCCCATTTTTTTGCATACAAATCATTTTCTAGTATCTCATGAATAAACCTTTTATTAGTGGTTGAAATGTTAGATGGTTTTTTTTATAAGAATTTAGTCTGATTGTAGTTGACAACCCTAGCTAAGAAAATGTTGTTTCTGATTTGTTATCTCAATTAGATAACAAACTAGAGGAAAAATTGTGGATGACATATTTCTAGGTGAGCATTTGTTTCCATGTCCTTGTGAACCCCTTGGTTTTCCAACATTGCAAATTATCTTGTTGATGAAAATTTTCCTCAACATTTATCTCATAAATAACATTATGGAATAGTCATGAAAAATTCTCAATGTTGTTAGATTCATGGATATTTCTTTGTGATGGGACTTATTCGTGTGCTACATTTTTTCATCTATGAGGATGAAGTTTATGATATGATCCATGCTTGTTATAATGAACCATTATTGAAGGTCCTTTTTCTACCAAATGGACTAGTCTTATATCTCTTCATGCCAGGCACAATAAATTGATTCTTTACAAATAATATGCTAGGGAATATATCAAGTGATGGAATGAATGCCAACATATAAGCAGGCCTACTCAAATTGATGAAATACCTTTGCATCATCATGTTCCATTATAACAATTTGATAAATGGGGACTGGACTTTGTTGGACCAATTAACCCTCTTTCCAGCCCAAAACACTATATTTTGGTTTTCACTAAATATCTTACAAAGTGGGTGGACATCAAGGCATTATTGCATGTTAGGGAAGAAAAGATAGTTTATTTTTTGTATGAGGATATCTTCCTAGATTCTATGTTTCACTCGAGGTAGTCACATATCAAGGACCCTACTAATTTACCTCATGGATTATTAAATTTTTTGTTGATCAATACAAAATCTATCTTATGAAGTCTACTACTACCATCCACAAGAAAAGTGACAGGCCAAGGTTACAAACAAAGAGATTGAGAGCATATTGACCAAGAAAAATTAGATTCATTGAAAAGATGAGGGCCAATACACTTGACGCAACAATATGGGCCTATAATACTAACTCATAAGATCACCACTAGTTTCGGTCCTTATTAATTGGTGTATACAAAAATTGTATTGATATCTATAGAGTTTGACATAAAAATTTCTAGACAATATTAGGGATATAACTTGATATTTTTACAAAAGAAAAATAATATGTTGATCAACTCAATGCTTTTGAGGACTTTTGGTAGCAAGAACTCTTTCATAAAAATGTTGTTCAATGTCAATGATTCTTTGGCATGACTACTTCATCAAAACAAAATAATTCAAGTTGTTAGCCCCAAGGGTTAGCTCAATTGGTAAGACGTGCACACACTCTTTCGGTTCGGGGGGAGGTCACGGGTTCGAGCCTTGAGTCCTCTGGGGTTAGGCCTTCTTCTAGGATGGCCGACGGTTTACCACCTCTACCATCCACGAATGTGGGGAAGTATTGCTGGGTTTCCCGTGGATCTTTCCATCTGAGAAAAAAAAAAAAAGTTCAAGTTGTTGATTGGGCACTTCCTTATTAGTTTAGGTTGGAGATTTCAAGGGCAAATGTGTACTAGATGACTTAGTCCATATGAGGTTGACACATTCTTTAACAATGGTTATGTTTAAATTTGCACCATTGACAAAAAAAAAAGGACTCCACTTCTAGTCAATGGGCTACAAGCTAAAGCTTTACAAAAACTCTAAACTAACAAGGGTATGCGTCTACATTCTAGGGATAAAACAAAATTAAAGTGTAATTAACACTAATGCATAATAACATTTCCTTGTCATTATCTCACTAATAAAAAGTCTATTAATTTGTATGAAGAAAGCACCAATTAAAAAAACTAATAATTTGTATAAAAAAAACCCTCTTGTGAATCATAAGACATACTATTTCCCACAAACCAAACTCGTGCCAAGTTCATAGTGAGAAGCAACCTAGTATGTTTAAAACATTTATCTAAACCCTTGAGGTCATGATGAGTAGTTATAGTTAATGTGAACTCCGAGTAGCATAACAAAATAACGTAAGTTAAGTAGAGTGTAACCTTTAAAATAATTGATGGTATAATGCTCTAGTTTTGTCAACTTCTCAATATATGTTGTTTCATTGATGTACATTCTAAATCACAACCACACTTGAAAAGTTGTTAAAGGTTGACAAAATTGCTGGGTGAAATAGCAATGCATCTTTCCCAATGGCATAGAAATGAAATTGAATCAACCTTACTCCACTATTGAGAAGTCAACAAATTTGAGAAGACATAGGCCCACATGGCCCTATGTAAATACCTTTGTCTCCAGTCTATTAAAATGGACATAGCATTACTACCCAATCATTACGTTGTGATCTAAACCCCAGGCATTTCTACAAGGGATTTTCTCTTGAGGCCTTCATCACCAATAGTACCCATGTTTCTGTGTTTACATTTTTTTGTCTCCACTCCAGTGAGGATGAGCATGGATTATCTGCTTGTCTCTTTATTTTATTTTGAAGGATGAGGACCGCTGCCTGCTTGCCTCAAACCAAAATTTTGCAACAGTACTCCACATAATTGTGTGTGACGACAACGGCCAACCTGCAAACTACCGGACGCACGTGAACTGACAGACATTGAGGACCCTGAGAATTAAAAAAAACCTAACATCCGTATCTGCGTGGCTGGGCTGCATATAGAGAAAGGATTAGCAGTGTGGCCAATAATACTTAGTATACCATTTAATACTTCGTTTGTCATTTAATATTGTCCCAAAAATAGGTTTGATGCCCTTAAATCTCAAACCATTTGAAATATGACAAGCATCCGGCATCAAACCTGCTAAAACTACATTAAATAGCTTACAACAAGCTAAATATTGCTGGCCTAACAAAGTAACATCCTCCCAATAAAACCCACTTACCCTCCGTATCACCCTTACTCGCCTCGACAGTTTCTTCACGCCTCTCCACCAATGTCATTCTCTGTTAACGTATTCAGCTGTAGATGAGAGGCCAATATTACAAATTTTATCCACGGCCCTACCATACATTTTGGCCTTGATGATCAATCATCATTACGCTTTATAAGTAAACGTCTTATGGAATTCATGATCCGGGATGAAATTTCTTTCTTAAAAAATTGACTTAGCAACACATCCCCACCTAACAATATAATATACGTTTCAGTGAGAGTGTCACAGGTAAGGATTTATAGTTATACCAGCATAGATCCAAATCCTAGGCTCTATCAAGCTCTCTTTGTAGGTATCCATTGATTTGATTCAAACCAAAAGACACATATAATATTTTATTATTAATATTTAACATTATTTATGGCCCACATATAATATTTTTTATTATTTTTTATTTTGTTATGAACTAATATTACAATATTTCCTCATACATGGTTTTAAAACCATGCACATGGTTTGTTTAAAACCATGTGCAAGGCCAACTTTTTTTATTATTTTGTTAAGTAAAAACGTTACAACATCTCCCCCATATTGTGTTTTTTTCCTCACCCATATTTTTTTACGGATAATTAAATTTTTACTTTTTTATTGTTTTGTTAGTTAGGAAGATTACAACATCTCCCCCATATTAGGTTTTTTCTAGCCGACATTTATTACGTATGTGCATGGTTTTAAAACCATGTGCATAAAAACCATGTGCAAACCATGTGCACATGGTTTTAAAACCATGCACATGGTTTATGGTTTTAAAACCATGTGCAAGGCCAACATTTTTTATTATTTTGTTAAGTAAAAACATTACAACATCTCCCCCATATTGTGTTTTTTTTATAGTCGACATAGCATTATGTTCTATTTTTTTTTATAGCCGACATAACATTATGTAACGTTACGTAATGTTACAACGTTACGTAACGTTGAACAACGTTAAGTAACGTTACAAGATCTACCCCATACTGGGCTGTAGAGCGCCTCTCGGCACAATGAGTTGCAAACATCGAAGGCTTGGTAAACGAACCCTTCAAAGATATCAACGGTCCATTTTCAGTCAAGATCATCTTTGTTGTGTGCATATCGTATCAGGTTGGAATCAGGCTATTCCAAAACTTGTCGCATCAATTTATCATCCAGATGTGACTCTATTTCAATAAAAGATGTTCCCTAGGTCAAAAGACATAGGTGACATAGGTGTTTCAACTCTTTCTTTTGTTTAAAATTTTGAATTTCTACCCTATTGATGTTGTTAGCATCTCTGTTAAAATTTGAAGATTTTTATAAATATGTTTACACTAATTCTTTTGCAAAAGGATAAGGCACTAAAGATGATGGGGAAGGTCAATAATTTCTCATGTTATATAATTTGAGTAAGTGCTGAACAAGTTCCATCCGTGGTCGAAAGCGAAGAAAACATTGAAAAAACCCTTAAGCACGACATTGGAGATGAGCCTGAATATGAAAAATCTAATCAAGGTTAAAAGCTGACCGGAATGGATGGCCTCGATGCACAGCGAAGAAGATCAAAGGTCAAAAATCAATTCCACCAAGGAAAAAGCCGAAAGGGCAAAGACTCAGTTATGAAAAGTGGTAAACCTGATTTCTGCTTTCCACATTCCAAGATCCGACGATCAAGGGTGGTGCCGGGATAAATCAACCGTCCAGGAGAAAGCAGGAAGCTAAAAGGCGGAAGCAAAAAGGGCCAAAATTTGGTTATTAAAGTTGGTAAACCCGACTTCCGCTAGAAAAAAGCGGAAAGCGGAAATAGAGAGTTTGGTTGCGAAAAGGTTGAACTTCCACCTTCTGCGATCCGCAGGATTAACGGTCCAGAAAACTTCTGCCAAATATCAAAGACCTAGAAAGGAGAAGAAAAGAGGAAAGAAGAAAGTGGAGATATAGAGATTTGATGATGAAAAGATTGGAATCTCACTTTTTTATTTCTGCTAGATCGACAGTTCAGAGAGCTCCCGCACAGATCAACGGCCTAGAAGAGAGCGAAAAGGCAGAAAGTGGAAATATAAAAATTTAGCACTGTGAAAGAAAAGATCCCGCTTTCCGCTTTCCGTAGCCCGTAGCTTGACCTAAGATCAATGGATCGGAGAGTGTTTTCCCAAGATCGTCAGGGAAAAAAATGGAAACATGTGCATGGGATAAGTAGATCTCCCAATTTGTGAAATCTTGTACACTGTGCAGGTTTCAACAGCTAACATTTGATGATGTTGAAGATCAACGACTCAGGTTGATTCCGCAAATTGAAAGTGCACAGGGAAATTAAGCTTTAAAATCTGTGGAATTACTTAAGGCTCGCATATTTCATTGGTGACGATATGTGGGAGAAATGGATCTATGACAGAGGTTGAATTCGTCGATACAAGATGCAAGGACAAACAAATTTTCCAACTCTATGAAATTTGGTAGGCGTGGAAAGGATGAATGATGGAGATCTGAGCGAATTCTTGATCCACAGCCTAGGATGATTTCACAATGAGAACTAACAAGGGATAAGTCAAGTTGGAAAATTTTGAAATCGGGTACGAGCTTTGTCTTTCTGTGGCTTGGATTGAGTTCCGATCTAGATCAACGGTCCAAAACAATTTCGTAGGCAGAAGATGCAAGGAGGATTAAAACTATTGCAAGTTGTTCGAGGATCCTCTAACGAGTCATGTTCACCAAGCAAACCTAATTCCCTGGTGTCTAGTTGTCCATTTTTATCCATCACGCGCTAGCTGGTGTACTTTCCCGATTTGCTCGTGATCGTGGCAAATCTACGAGGTCAGAATTTGTTAAGATTTTGTCTATGTGGTTTTGATCTGCACGTTGTAACTAATTTTGGCTTTGTTTCGAGGTTGGTCTCGGTATCCCTTGACACTATAAATATGGCCTCAACAGAGGAAGAAGAGGTTGGACTTTCATTTTTTGAAGCCCTATGAGCCTAGTTTTTGTGGCTCTACAACTTTCTTGGAAGTGTTAATGAAAAATATTCTTCTGTGTTTCTGAGATTCATCACAGTGTTCCATGTTCAGTTTGTGTTTCCTGTTTGCATCATTTTTATTAGGGTCATGCCAAAAGAGTTCAACAATCAATGCGACCAACATCAAGGTACATAGAGGGATTGATGTGCTTGATTAAATGCCAATCACATACACTCATACATGATAAAATCCAGTAGAATTGTTGCAATCTTGAAATCCTAAAACTATTAAGTCTGTTGAATTTTGAATGGGACCTAAAATTCTACTTTTTGCATGTGAAGTCTAATGTGGTTGGACCCACTCTCAAACATCCTGAAACAATTAATGGTATTGTAAAAAATTTAAGTAAAAGGATAGAAAATGAAAGAAAAAAAGAACGTCACTTTTACTTCAAGAATTTAATATTACCCATTATTATGGATTGTGTTGAATGGTGAATCTCCAGCCTGCGAATGCTTTGTTAATAGCAAATAAACCTTGGATTTCCCCTTGTTCTCTTGGTGGAAACCTTCGCAAACCTCCTTGGAGTATTTCACCATTCCTCAACAATACAAAATGAACCTAAAAACCTTGAATCTGCAGTTTTAATCTTTAAATTTGGCATATTTTTCTCCACAAGATGATATTTACCATCGACTCGCGATATTTACCTAAAATATCACACTTCATTCAATGTGTCGCAACACATTCAAATATCAGAAAATGCCACGATTTTTTCTTGGCAATATATCGTCGAGGGTTTGGTATCGAGATACTAGAGATATAT
>LPNX010456700.1:427607-437671 GCA_001517045.1 Pseudotsuga menziesii | reverse complement strand
AGTAAACTAATGGTGTAATAAATGGAATCTCTTTTACATCATTAATGTGATAAGAATTCATTAGTGAATCTAGGTGTTTATATTTTATAGTTAGAGAGTAAACTAATGGTCTAATAAATGGAATTTTTTTTTACATCATCAATATGATAAGAATTTATTAGTGAATTTAGGTATAAACAAAGTTTTATCATGATTAAAGACTTATTGACATCATAATAATTGAAGAATCTGATAAATGGAATTAAGTGCTGACTTAGGAGTCACACTCAGAAGACACAAATTCACAAAATAAAAAACATGTTTGAAATTGATAAAAAAATAATCAATGATTATCAGCTATAGCCTTAAAAAAAACTCAAATATTAATTCAAGAAATCACTGTCATAAAATTTATTCCAAATAGTAAAAAAAAAACAGAGTGTGCTCTGTTTTCACACACAGAAATTCCAATCTACAACCTTTATTATAAAACACGGAAATTCCAAAACTTCAGACCTCTATTACAGTGCACAAGTAACAAAGTGTTTCATTAGCAAAACTCTCTAAAAACCAATCTATTGTAAATTTGAGCATATAGAGATGCACACAAATACGCAACTCACAAAGAAGATCTCACAATTTACTCAGCAATTGAAGAATGAAATAGTGCAAAAGGCTTGCAGCTGTGAATGCTTTCATTAATCAAAAAAGTAATTCAGATGATAATTACAATAATGTAAAATGGCTTTAATAGCCATAAGAAATTAAAATCCACATGAGGAAGTTCGAATTCATTAGACTCTACTTGACTGTAGGTAACCAAGACTTTGTCTAAATCACTATCGGAGGACCTAGTAGTTAATTGTCCTTGTCTAAATCATAACCAGAGTTCATCGGAGCTCTAAAACACAACCAAGTGTTACATTTAGTGTTGACTAATGGTTAACTGACTGTGGTAGGTGAGAAATGCACCCCACACGTGTGCAATCAAGTAAACCTAGCGCTAACTGAATGTAACTAACTCCTAACTTAGCTTGACTAGTCATTAACTGAAGTGAACTGACCTTGGTTGGTTTCGGCACTCCCAGTGGCTTCCTAAATTGTAGGGATTGATCTAGGAGGCTCCTAAACTTATGCAATCAATTGCAATAAGTGGCAGTGAGCCTCAATTAGTGTTCCCCACACTTTAGTAACTGAAACATGTGCCCCAATTAGGTCAAGTTTACCCAATGGTGCTAATGAATATAAATAGACTGGATGGACTCCCGAGTTAGACATGACTCCCGATTTAGACATATGGCCAAATTTAGACAAGGGAGGATTAATAATCCTAACACCCCCCCTAAATGCTAACTTGGACAAACTGTGGGCCCTGGTAACTAAGACCATAGGTCACCCATTACATCAAGTAAATTAAAGTAACTGCTCAATACAAGGAGCTAGGGCAAAAACCACATGGGAAAAAAGCCCTCTTTCTAGCTAAGCAGGTAGAATCAGGTCTCATGTTTGAAAAACTTGAAAATATGTTGCTGCAATCTTCATCTCTGTGAGGTAGTGAAGCAGCATGCATGCTGTGACGTGCACAGGTATTCTGGGGCCTGGCATGTAGACTTCTCCTTCTTCTCCAAAAATGATGATGGGAGGAAGGAGGAATGTAACCTTTGTCTCTTGTTGAATGAAGAGGTGTATGCTCATATCCATTCTTCTGAATGTAGTAAGACTGAGCCCTTGCCATATTGCATCTTACAGGAAGTCTATTGCATCTCTCTGAAGGAGGTAAAATAGTATGACATAGCGCAAGAGTCTTTCCTTTCTGAGTGTCAGGTGAGTTTCCAATCATCTTCCTAGCTTCCAGTTTGGAAGTAGGGACTGAATCTAGATCTGAGTCACCCTGAATCTTAATGTCATAAACTGATATAGATGGATCTGCAATACTAGTAGATGCAATGGTTTTACCTTCCCTTGCAGGTGGTTGCTGAGAGTGCACTGGTTCTGAAGGAGGCATGAAATGTGAGAACTCATATGCTTTTGAAGCATGATTCGCAATAACCTTTGCTATGATTCTCCCAGTAGAGATATCTGTGATCTCCACTGAGTCAGGACCAAATATCACTCACTTTGGAGATCCAGTATGGGTCATCTGATAGACAGATAACATGTTTGAAGCCAGGGAGGGAACAAACAGCACATCTTTGAACCTTCCATGTTCAAGTTGGATAGATCCCTTCCCTTTGGTTTGGACTTTACTGTTATTTCCCATATGAATACTAGGACCATCAAAGGACTGAAAAGAAGAGATTGATTCTCTGGATGCAGCCATATGGTTGGAAGCTCCAGAATCAATGAGGAAGGCAGGTGTTGATGTGCCGCAATCTTTCAGTGCATGTCCTTTCCTTTGGTATTCGTCTTCTTCTTCTTCAGAGTATTCCTTCCTTGCGCTAGCAGGTACAGAAATGTTGTGCTTTTTCAAAAGAAGAGCCATTTCATCAAGTTTTCTTCTCATACAGGAGCTTTCTGAATGGAAGCCCCTTCCACAGTAAGGGCAGAGGACCTTGCCTTTGCCATTATTATTGCTTCTCTTCGAACCTGAAGGTTCTTTTGACTGTTCAAACTCATCTCTTTGCTTCCCTCTGTCATTCACTACCTTATCTCCTCTTACAACAAGAGCTAGATCTTTGGGAGATCGAATGATCCCCATTTGGATCAATTTATCATTCTCAGAAATAAGAGATTGGATGAAAGAATTGAGAGTGGGAATCTTCCAATTTGGAGTAGTGAGCCTTACTGTTTGGAAGGTGGATACAAAGACTGATTAGTCTAAATTGAGCTTGGTGAGAATAGTAAGGATGAGCTGATCTTCATCCTTCTTCACTTTGCATTGCTTCAACTGATATATCAGGTTCTTGAACTTTAAGAAGAATTCATTTAGAGATTCGAATTTTGATGGATTGAGAGTAATCAGATCATTTTCTAGCTGATGGATCCTCGTCTCATCATGCTTATCAAATAAGGAAGCAAGCTTGTCCCAAACCTCCTTGGGAGTGTCCAAGTCTTGGATGTGAAATCAAAGATCTCTAGAGACTGAGGAGGACATGAGTCCAATGGCTTCATCAAGCCTGTTCATGTACTTAGCTTTGTCCTTATCTGATTCTGGCTCTTCCTCTGTTTCTTCTATGAGTATGAAGAGATGCTTGGTGTGGAGCAATACTTTCATGTCATCCTTCCACTCATGATAGTTGAAGGGAGTGAGAGGCTCCATTGGATGATCCATTTTGAATGAAATAAGAAAGACTGAGCTGTTGTAGCGAATGCAGTGATAAGAAGAGGCCGCTTGTAGCGAATGCTATAAGAAAAGCTGATAACCTATCACACAATCAAACATACAAAGTAAGGTCGATAGTCTGCACTTTTGGAATTTCCTTCACACCCATCTTAGTTAATCAAGCAAGCTTGATCAACAATTCCTTTGCTTGGGGTATTAAGTGGTAAATTCTCTGCTTCTGGTGCAGTACTGGAAGGAGCAATTTTGCTAAAAAAAAATGATCCGGCTAGAGATCAGAGAAGGAGAGGAGTATTTTCCACCGAGGCTTTGATACCATGTAAATTTGAGCATATAGATCTGCAGGAAAATACACAACTCACAAAGAAGATCTCACAATTTACTCAGCAATTGAAGAATGAAACAGTACAAAAGGCTTGCAGCTGTGAATGCTTTCATTAATAAAAAAAGTAATTCATATGATTATTACAATAATGTCAAATGGCTATAATAGCCACAAGCAATTCAAATCCACATGAGAAAGTTCGAATTGATTAGACTCTACTTGACTGTAGGTAACCAAAACTTTGTTTAAATCACTATCAGAGGACCCAGTAGTTAACTGTCCTTGTCTAAATCATAACTGGAGTTCATTGGAGCTCTAAAACACAACCAAGTATTAAATTTAGTGTTGACTAATGGTTAACTGACTGTGGTAGGTGAGAAATGCGCCCCACATGTGTGCAATCAAGTAGACCTAAAGCTAATGAAATGTAACTGACTCCTAACTTAGCTTGACTAGTCATTAACTGAAGTGAACTAACCTTGGTTGGTTTCGGCACTCCCAGTGGCTTCCTAAATTGTAGGGATTGATCTAGGAGGCTCCTCAAATTATGAAATCAAGTGAAATAAGTGGCAGTGAGCCTCAATTAGTGTTCCCCACACTTTAGTAACTCAAACATGTGCCCCAATTAGGTCAAGTTTACCCAATGGTGCTAATGACTATAAATAGACTAGATGGACTCCTGATTTAGACATATGGCCAAATTTGGACAGGGGAGGATTAATAATCCTAACATATATTACTAACAGGAACTTACATTCTCTTTAAATAGAGTTTGATGGCTTCAATTGAGTGAATAACAATGAAATGTGGAGATTAAGAGGTAACAACATGGAAATTTTAGAATGGAAATTCTATCTGCCGTAGATATGACAAAAACTTAGGCATTAGTTCCTTAAATCTCCCCATTAATGTCAAGTTTCAGGATTCCCAACTGTGTTCTGAGTATCTCCAATCGATACTTTGGAAGAGATTTAGTCAAAATGTCTGCAAGTTGATCTTCAGATTTACAAAATTCAAAGAAAATAAATTCTTGTTGGACAAGATCTCTAATGAAGTGATGGCGAATGTCAATGTGTTTGCTCCTGCTGTGGAAAACTCGATTCTTTTTCATGGAGAGAGTACTTTGATTATCGGAGTAAACTTTGATGGGTTTACATACTTCCATTCCCAAGTATTCCACCAACCTTGACAACCAAATGGCTTGTGTGCTTGTGGATGATGCAGCAAGATATTCTGCTTTAGCTGTAGATAGTGCAATAGTGGGTTGCTTTTTGCTGCTCCAAGAAACAAGGTTTCCTCAAAAGAGAAAAGCATATCCAGAGGTACTCTTTTGATCACCCAAGCGTCCTACCCAATATGCATCTATGTATGCTTCAACATTTGAATCATTAGCAGAGGTATAAAACAATCCATAAAATTTAGTACCACTTACATATCTGAGAATCCTTTTGGCTTCTCGCCAATGGGACTCGTGAGGTTGATGCATGAATCTAGAGACTAGACTTACAACAAACATAATGTCTGGTCTAGTGGATTTCAGATACATAAGCCTTCCAATCAAAGATCTATAAAGGGTAGCATCACAAAGTGGACTTTCATCATCTTTCATCAGTTTACTCCCAACTACAAGAGGAGTCCTCACAAGTTTACAATTTTGCATGATAAACCTCTTCAACATGTATTCAATATATTTAGCTTGAAGAATAGATATTCCTTCAGTTGTTTTTAGAATTTGCAACCCCAAGAAATATTGCATTTCTCCCAAATTAGACATTTTAAATTCTGATTTCATTTCCTCTTTAAATTCCTCCATAAGTGAAAATGAGGTGGTAATAAAGATTAAATCATCTACATATAAACACAGGATGATAAAATCAGACCCAACAACCTTTTTGTAGAAACCATTCTCAAAAGAACATTTAACGAAACCATTATCATGAAGATAGTTATCAATTCTAGAGTACGAAGCTCTACGGGCTTGCTTAAGACCATAAAGAGACTTCTTAAACCTATACACCTTATCTCCTTTACCATCAATAATGAAACCCTTAGGTTGATCAACATAAACTTCTTCCTTCAAATATCCATTTAAGAAGGAAGATTTGACATCCATTTGATAAATAGTTAGCTTTAACTGAGATGCAATGGAAAGAAATGTTCTTACTATTTCCATTCTTGCTATAGGAGAAAAAGTCTCATAAAAATCAATTCCTTCTTGTTGCACATATCCTTGTGCAACCAATCATTCTTTATGTTTTGAAATGCTGTCATCCATATTAAATTTAAGTTTGTAAATCCACTTTACACCAATAGTGGATTTTCCATGAGGAATATCAACTAACACCCATGTGTCATTTTTCTGTATTTGTGCAATCTTATCTTCCATGGCTTGCATCCATAAATCATTAGAACAAGCTTCATTAAAGCTGAAACGTTCAACATGTGCAGAAGAAAGAAGTGCAAAATTATATTCAGCATACCTAGAGGTCTCATATATTTATGTTAAGCTTCTTGTTTTTCTAGGAGGACTGAATGGAGATATTGCTTGACTTTCAACATGAGTTCTTATTGTTGGAGAAGATGTAGATGCCCTCAATGGATAAATATGTGAAGGTGAGCCCATATATATTGTTGTAGAGGGCTGCAAAGACTCATCCTTATTATAAACAAGTAAGCCTTCAATATGTGGATTCATCACTTTAACTTCTCGTTCATTTTTAAAATAAGCTTCCCATTCATCAAAGATCACATCTCTACCATAATGAAGCTTATTGGTAAGTGGATCATGACACCTATAAGCCTTACTTTCTTCTGAATATCCAATGAAAACACATCTTACATCTTTTTCATCTAACTTCTACCTTTGTCAACCAGGAATATAAACAAAGCATGTAGACCCAAATATTTTAAAATGAGAAACATTAGGATTTATATAAAACCAAGCTTCATAAGGAGTATAATCTTTTACCATATTTGTAGAACTTCTGTTGAGAATATATATGGATGAATGGACTGCATCTACTATTGGGTGTTTTATTTTCTTAATGAATCACCAAATATTAATTATCAACCAAGGTTTGTAAACTTGGAGTTGATACACTATATATGCTAAGTAGAAGGATTCCTAGGATGTTGTAGAAATATTTTAATAAAGGAAAGATCAAAGGATCTCTCAAAATGAAAAACCGAGTCAAACTTCAGAAATATAAATACTAGACTTTAACCAAAACTAATAGATTAGAGTAGTATCAAGCTTTACTACTATACTCTATGCACAATAATTAAAAGATATGAATAATACGATTCTAAGGGATAAGACTAGATCGAACGTAGACTACTCTTTATAGGAAATCTATTATTTAATCATCTTCTAGTCTAGGAATTAGAAAGGATATAAACAAGTTTAGATATCTAACTATGTGGAAACAAGAGATTATATTATCTAAAGTAATATTATAACTACTTAATAAATTTAAGAAATTCAATAACTAAACTATACATTCATTTAAATAACATATAATAACTAAGCTAGATTATCTAGTTCTAGTCTCCTTGAGGATTCCAAGGATAAGCATTCAATGTGTGTAATGTCCTCTTCTACTTAGGCATTAAGGACCAACCTATTAACCTATGTGATTCTTGTAGGTTCGAGTGGGTACTGAAAGTCAAGGAATCAACCGAAGACTGATGCCATATATAAAAGATCTAGCGAATCAATATTAATCACCATGGGGTTGAAGAGGGCCAACACAGCCAAAGGCCACCTACATGCATGACATCCGGGCATGATTTAATGATGCATGCACCTGATTAAGTCTCCATGCGCATGCATGCAAGTCAACTGCAAATTAGAAGATAAAGTGACCTAATTAGGTCAAAAGTTAGGGTTTTCACAATTGAAAGTTATGAAAGAATGACAAAGTGAATGGAGAGGTCACTTATTTGATTATTGATTTGTGGAGTCAAATTGGAGAGCTCAATGAGCTAAGTTGGGGTTGAGTGCATGCTCATCTAACTGGTGTATTTCGGTAGTGAAATCTACCTGCCCTAGTTCATCATCAAGTTGGATCATCCAGTTTTAGTACTAGTACCTCATCAAGCTACATTCAACAGTTATTCCAAGAGATTGATTACTCATCCAGCTAGAGGGTTTCACCATCACACCATGTCACCATGTTTAGAGACAAAGCAATTCGTTTTCCTACCTACAGGGTTCAAGACTTCTGCATGTTACTTCCATTCATTCAAGAACACCTCCATTACCCTTCCCCTAGAAGAAGGGTCGTTTAGCTTGAGTATCAAGCAAGATATCGTCAGTGCTCCCCTTTCTGGAGGCGCTAATCTATATGGGAGAATTGATTTGAGGAGGCATTCACGTTTTGGGCTAGTGTGCCTCTATTTCTTCTGCATGCTGCTTCCATCATCATCAGAGGGGTATTATAACCCTAGTGCACCTCATCCAAGCTTTCAGTAGCAGCTTATTTGTTATTCTAGAGCTTATACAGTTTGAGAGGAGGGCACATTCCCTTGTGGAGGATGATTTGGTGTATCTCCTTAGTCCTCCAGCAGAATCCTTGCATGTTGGGACCGGTATCTTCACCATTAGCTGATCTATATGCTGGTATGTACATGCATTGATTTATCCTATTTTATAGCATCTTAGTATTTTCCTAGGGAACATATTTGCATGCAACTGCATGCATGTAAAGATTGGGGTTTTCTTTCCTATTTTATTGAGGCATTAGTCTATTAGCCATCTACAATATACACATAAATAAAAAAATACCAGTTTGGGATATTACAGTGGTATCAGATCTATTTTTCTTACCAGCTGTGGACATGCAAAAATAATAAATGAATTCAAAAGACCCTTACAACATTACTTACCAGAGACAGAGGTGTAGAGACAAAGAAGAGGAGTTAGAGGACATAGATTTGGGAAACATAGATTATCATTTTGGAAAAGGAAAAGAAACAATGGCTGAGGATGATAAAATAGATTTCAACAGTCTTATATCAGCCATAAAATAACTTACTACTAGGAAAAAAGAAATGATGAGCACCTTCAGGAAAATGACGAAGAAGAATGGACCCACCCCACATAGTCCTCTATTTCCCAGCAGTGATAGGGTATCCACCAATAGTAGTAGAGAGCACTTACATACCAACATGAAAATCCATCCCCATATATACAAGCCTCTCGAATCCACCATGCCTCAATTCCTAGATAGTCCAGTTGCAGTGCCTCTAGCACAAGTCAAACCAGAAGAATCCATGAGTGCCTATATGAGAGAATATAGATCTTTAGGAGATGAATTCCAGTCAGCCATGACCTTCACTGACTTCTGCCACTTCAAGAGTAATAGCAAACCCCAAGCTTACAATAGGCCATTCACCCAGAACTATGAATTATAGCGCACCGTAGGGAAACTAACTATCCCTACCTCGGAGGGCACCCAGGGTGGGCCAGCTCAGAATTGGGTGCAGAAGTTGGATACCTACTTCTAGCTCAACCCCATAATTGAGATAGATGCCATTAAATTGGCTACCCTTTATTTAGATTGGGAAGCACATGAGTGGTGGTACTATGGGTTAGTGACACTGGGTCACAACTATTGGTAATAACTCCCAATTCAATTAATCTATTCATGGCTAAGCATTCATTTATACATTCATGTGACGGTTTATTTCACCTTCCGTCCAGCCTTTTCGGCTTCCAACTATTCCTATTTATTTATTTACAATATTATAATCCCTAACAGATTATATTCTAACAATCCCCCTCTTAATCCGAAGGGGTGTTTGTAAGTCCGAGCATGTTTCTGAACCTTTCAAACTTTTCTCGTCCAAGCACTTTGGTGAAGATGTCTGCAACTTGATCATTTGTGGAACAATGTCGAAGGTGGACTGTCTTGGCCTCTACATGATGTCGAATCAAATGATACTTTGTGTTGATGTGTTTGGTTCGATCATGGAATCTAGGATTCTTAGCCAACTTGATTGCAGAAGTATTGTTGACCAATAATGGAGTGGAGTTCTCTTGTTTTTCTTGTAAATCTTCAAGTATCTTCCTGAGCCATACTATTTCTTTCGTTGCTTCAGCTGCAGCCACATATTCTGCTTCTGTTGTTGAATCTGCTGGAACTGACTATTTGCGAGATCTCCATGAAACAGCTGCTGATCCAAGACTCATAGTGTATCCAGAAGTTGATACTCCTGTCTCCTTATCGCCATCAAAGTCTGAGTCTGAGTACCCAATAAGTTTGAAGTCATCCACTTTATAGTACTTGAGTCCAATGTCTTGAGTCCCCTTCAAGTATCTTAGAACCCTCTTTGCAGTTGACCAATGTCCTTCACAAGGTTTATGCATGAACCTTGAAAGTATGCCAACAACATAAGAAATATCTGGTCTAGTTGTTGTTAGGTATATAAGACTTCCTACAAGTTGTCGATACTTGGTCGCATCTTGAAATTCTTTTC
>LPNX010456700.1:402011-425417 GCA_001517045.1 Pseudotsuga menziesii | reverse complement strand
GGAAGGGTCTTTGGATTGGTCTTTGCCAGCTAGGGCAGCACCAATACTAGATGCCAAAGAGTGCATCTTTACAATCGTTAGTGTAGTTTACAATAATAAAATTGATATGACAAAGAGAAAAACAATAATTTTGCAGGTCTACAGTCTCTGCCAAGTTGTACAATGCAACTTCAGGTTTTAAAGAGATACAATAATAGTATTGCTGCTTCAATTCGCAGCAATTTCAAGGAGAAGAAATTCAGTACAGGGTCTTCCAAAAGGAAGCAATGCAAAGGGTGAAACCAGCAAAAAGGAAAACAACTTTCAATATATACTCAGCTCCAAAACTGTAGCATATATTATTGGAATATAAATCCAAACCTCACGCAGCGTATATTATTTCAATATACTCAGCTCCACAACTCAGTGATAAATCAGCAGAGGAATTAGGGCACAAATTAGGGTTTTTGTGCACTTCCAATGGTCACAAGCATTACATAAAAATTATGCAGCTCTTCAAAGGAAAAAAAAACTCAGCAATTCCATGCTATATCATTCATAGCAGCAATTCATAGAGGAGAAAATTCTTCATGCAACAGTCACAGTCGCAAATGTATGAGAGCACAGCTCCAGTTTTAGGCGCAGTAAGAGTATTATTTCCAAGAGTATTATTTCCAAGGCAGCAAGAATATTAATTCTCCAACACAGCAAGAGTACGATATATCAGTCACACTCTATTTTGCAGTCAACAATAAAAGTTTTACCTCCGTTCATAAATAGCTTTCAATATTTTTCACATGCAGTCTTTAACGCAGCATCCATAATCAACCAGCGTAGCATATAAGTTTGGACAGTAGTTAGGGTTCTCGATATCAGCAATCCAACGCTGAAGAAAGGGACCAACGCACAGCTCTTCAACCAAGTAGTCTTCAATCTCCTCCACGCAGCCAGCTCAGAAATTAGGGTTTCAGTAGTGCATAGTCTTCAAGTCGCAATACCACTGATACTCTTCAACATCAACTTTCATGTGGGGCTGAACTTATTCATTTCCGCAGTATCAATACATATCTTCACGTATCAATACATTTCAGTAGTGCGCAGTCTTCAAGCAGGTTCCAACACGCACCAGTATATGAGTCTTCAATGCAGTATATACATCGCACTCTTCAGTATTCAAACTTTTGCAACCATTCACGCAGGTGCACAACTAGTCAAGCTATATATCAACGCAATCACCAGTATATATCAACGAATTCTTTGTAACCTTACAGTGTATTGTAACCTAGCAGAGTATTTGTAAGCCGGCAATTCAAAACTCAACACACAACTTCATTTATTAACTCCACGAAGGTCGCAGCTTCACACAAGCATCAAATGCAGCCTCAAAACTTCAACGCAAGCACCAGGCAATCTCCAGTTTTCAGCCCAAGCACCAAGCAGTAGCTCCACGTAGCTCACGCAGCATCAACGCAGCATCAAAACTTCAACGCAAGCACCAGGCAATCTCCAGTTTTCAGCGCATTTTCCAGCCTTACTCTCAACACCACGCAGCTTTTGAGAGTGGCACAACGGTCCTGCCGCCCATATACGATTTCAAAGGGGATGTTGTAGTGCATGAATATTGATCCGCTTTGGTCACTTGCAGAACGGTATGATCACCGACAGTGTAAACAAACAAGAGTGTGTCGCCCACTTTGTAGGTGTTTTTTTTTTCAGCCCATTGATTATAATTTAAAGTGCCGAGTGTCCACCCCGTAGAATCTCCTACGACGTACTAAACCGCCTGGCAATGGTGGATTAACATACAAAAACCAATTAACACCACAGCAAGTTTAAGAGCAGCTGTCTCCTCCACCAGATAATCTTAAAGCAGATAATCTCCAGCAGCTGTCTTCAACGCAGATAATCTCAGTAGCAAGATGGTGTTCAACGGCAACAAGAAATTTCAAAGGAAGAATCAGCATTAGGGTTTGCAGGCTCGTCATTCATTTAAATGGAGACTTAGATTATCAGCAAAGACAACGAGAAGTTCAGCATCATGGTAAGAATTATGTGGGCTAGAATGGCAGAGGTCGCGACTCAGGATAATCACTAGAATAAGCCACATACAAAACGCTCAACTCATTAGGGTTTCTTCAGCACACAAACTCAATCATGAAGGAATTTGCATGCGACTCCACTGGCACACTGATGGAGCATTCTGGCAATGGACTGGCAAGCAGAATGAAGGTCTGGCAGGAAAGAGTTATGGCAGGCGAATAGCCAAGCTCTGATACCACTTGTTGGTAATAACTCCCAATTCAATTAATCTATTCATGGATAAGCATTCATTTATACATTCATGTGACGGTTTATTTCACCTTCCGTCCAGCCTTTTCGGATTCCAACTATTCCTATTTATTTATTTACAATATTATAATCCCTAACGGATTATATTCTAACAACAACACCATCAACTCATACCCATATTTTACATAGAGGCTCACTGAGCAATTTGATCGGAAGGATCTAGAGGTACACTTTAGAGAACTGGCATAGCTCAAGTAGACAGGTAGTGCAGATTCATTTATTTCAGAGTTTCAGAGGGTATTAGTCATGGTTACAGATATATCGGAGAGTAGGTTGATTATGTTGTTCACTGAGGCTCTCGTTGAACCCTTACAGGGATGGTTCAAGTCTTATAGGCCCACCACCCTAGCAGATGCCATCAGAAGGACTAGAGATTTGCAGGATGCAGTGCTCAAAAATAGGTTTCCTCCCAGAACCAATTTTCCTATTAAAGATAAGGAAATGAAACCCTTTCGAAAAGAATGGCCCAAGAAAGAATGGATGGACAATCAGATACCTAACAAAACCTGAGAAGAAAAAAGTTATGTTTTACTTGCCAGGAATCATGGATACCAAGTCATAGATGTTCAAGAAATGGAAAGTCATACTACATAGAGGTTTATTCCAATAGTGAGGAGGAGGATGATTACTAGGATTAGGAGCATGGAGAGACAGCAAAGATAGTTGTTGAGGTACAAGCCTCAGTAGGTACCATTGCTACCATGACAGGGGTCCTAGATTCCACACTCTCCAGATCAGAGGTACCATATAGGGCCACATAGTGGGAGTACTGATAGATGGTGGGGCATCCCACAACTTTATTGATGTTGCATGGGTTAAAAAGAGAGACATTCGGACTGAGAGATTTGATGGGTTTTCAGTAGCAACAGGTCACACCATGGAGTGTAGCCAGAGGATTCCTAAATTAAAAGTAACGTTGGGGAACTATACAGTGATAGAGACATTCTATGTGGTATATGTACCTGACATGAATGTGTTACTAGGGGTTCAGTGGCTATATTCCATAGGGAAGTATTCCACAAATTACAATACCAAGGAGATGGAGTTTACAAGAGCATAAGGATAAAAGGTAGTATTGAGAGGGATGAACACCTATCCTCCCACAGCAGTGAAATCACACATGATGGAGGCAGTACTCCCACAGGGAGATATTGATTGGGTTGCAGAGTGTATGGTTGCCTTTAGGAAACTGCCAAATGAGGCCACACAACATCCAGCAGATATAGAGGCTTTACTGCAGAAGCAAAAAGCAGTGCTTGGAGACCTTCCAGCAAGTCGACCTCCAGATAGGGGATTTGAGCACATTATTGAGCTAGAGGAGGAGAGTTAGAGACCAAAGTAGTTATCACCACTCCTTACAGACATCCCAAGAGGTATAAAGATGAGATAGAGAGTACCATTAAGGAACTACTCAAGATGGGGTACATCAAACCTAGCTCCAGCCCCTTTGCATCTTCAGTAGTGCTAGTGAAGAAAAATTATGGAACCTTATGAATGTGCATTGATTACAGAGCACTCAATAAGAATACTATAAAGAACAAGTATCCCATACCTAGGATTGATGAGTTGATGGATGAACTACATGGGGCAAAGTACTTTTCCAAAATTGATCTCCGCTTAGGGTACCATCAGATTCAGGTCAGGGAATAGGATGTTCCAAAGACCGCTTTTTGTTGCCACTACAGATAGTACGAGTTGCTAGTGATGCCATTTGGGTTCACTAATGCACCAGCTACTTTCCAGTCATGCATGAACCATATCTTTAGGAAACAGTTATGTAAACATATTCTGGTATTCTTCGGCAACATATTGATATACAGCCGAACTTGGGAAGAACATTTGAGACATCTTAATGAAGTACTTGGTATTCTACAGGAGCAGTCACTATATGCCAAAATATCCAAGTGTGAGTTCAACAAGCAAGAGATGTTGTATTGAGGACATGTGATAGGGGCCAATGTGGTCCAGGTGCACTTAGAGAAGATTCAGGAAATCTTGGATTGGCCTTCACCTAAAAATGTGATGAAACTGAGGGGGTATTTGGGACTTTGCACCTACTACAGGAGGTATGTCAGTGATTCTCACAGATGACCGCACCCCTCACAGATTTTACTAAGAAGGGGGAATTTAGTTGGTCAAAGGTAGCACAACAAACATTCAAGAAAATGAAGAAGGTAATGAGTTCATGCCCAATATTAGCTTTACTAAACTTTTCTCAGTCCTTTGTGTTAGAATGTGATGCTTCATGAGAGGCAATTGGTGTAGTTTTCATGTAGAACAACCACCCCATCGCATTTGAGAGCAAGAATCTCAAATACTATGAGCACCACTATTCTATATATGACAAAGATATGTTAGCCACCCTCCATGCACTAACCAAGTTCAGGCAGTACTTAGTGGGTGCTAGGTTCAAGGTTAAGACATATCACAATAGCTTGAAATACTTCCTAGAACAGAAAGACCTAAACTAGAGATAACATAAATGGGTGAGAAAAATTCATGCCTATGACTTTGAGATTGAGTACATAAAGGGGAAGAGAAATGTAGTGGTTGATGCACTTTCTAGACGACTAGCTACTTTATCCTTATGAGCATCTCATCGGATTGGAGATATCATCTATTGGTTGAGTACTCCAAAGATAAGTTTGCTTGCAATCTATTGAATGGATAGACTTAGGATGATAGGTACAGGGTCATTGATGACATCATATACTACAAAAATATAATCTTCATGGTTCCCGAGTCCCCCCTTAAGAAGAAAATTTTACAGGAATCGCACGATTCACCATTAGTAGGGAATCAGAGGTTTGTCAAAACCTACAGACAGATTAGAGAAAGATTCCCATGGAAGGGCCTCAAGAAAGATGTGATACAACATGTGAGGGAGTGCAGCTTGTTCCAACAAAACAAAATAGGGCACACCGACCTATATGGTTTACTACATCCCTTACCTATTCTCGAGCAGAAATGGGAGAGCATCTTTATGGACTTTATTACTGGGTTACCCACGGTTCAGGGACGAGACTGCTTGTATGTGGTAGTGGACAGATTGACCAATTTTTCTCACTTATTTTCCATATCATCAAAATATTCAACAACATAGGTAGCAAAACTATTTTTCAGAGAGGTATTTAGACTCCACGGGTTACCCAATACCATTGTCAGTGACAAGGACAACAAATTCATAGGAGCCTTTTGGCAAGATATTTTTCGATTAGTGGGGACCGAGTTAGCCATGATCGCAAGTTATCATCCACGGAGTGACGGGAAGACAGAGATTGTCAACAAGTAGATTGAGGGATACTTGATAAATTACATATTAGGTCAGTAGAGGACATGGATCAAATGGTTACACTTGGGTGAACATTTTTACAACACCACCTACCATATGACAATTGGGATGACCCCTTTGCAAGCCTTGTATGGGTATGATGCTTCCAATTGCGCATACTGTATATCTAGTGATAGCAATCCCCCCAAGGACAAAGAGTGGATTCAAGAGGGTCAAGATATCTTCAAGATACTCAGGGAGAACATACAAGCTGCCCAGAATCAACAGAAGATATATGCGAACAAGCACAGAGTTGAGAGCAGCTTTGAGGTGGGAGACTTTATTTATTTACATCTCCAGCCCTACCGATAGTCGTGTCTTAAAAAGAAAGGACCAGAAAAACTCCAACCTCATTTCTATGGTCCATACAAGATAACTCGAAAGGTCATAGAAGTAGAATATGAGCTAGAACTATCCCCAGAGAGAAAGATTCACAACGTATTTCATGTCTCAAATCTCAAGAAGGAGGTTGTTCAACAGATTGTTACATCTTCCAAGAATCCTCCCCTTGATGACAAGGGGCAATTGATTCTGATTCCAGATCACATCCTAAAGGTGCAAGAGCAGAAACCGAGGAACAGAATCATTAGAGATTACTTGTTTCAGTGGAAAGATATTCCTATAGAAGAGGCCACTTGGGAGGTAGAACATGTATTGCAGCACCTGGCTTTACAATTGCTTGAGGAAAAGAAAATTTTGAGTAGGGAGGACTGTAATTTCCTCTTCTTCTTAGGCATTGAGGACCGACCTATTAACCTATGTGATTCTTGTAGGTTTGAGTGGGTACTGATAGTCAAGGAATCAACCAAAGACTGATGCCATATATAAAAGATATAGGGCATCAATATTATATCACCATCGGGTCAAAGAGGGCCACCAGAGCCAAAGGCCACCTACATGCATGACATTTGGGCATCATTTAATAATGCATGCAGATGATTAAGTCTCCATGTGCATGCATGCAAGTCAACTACAAATTAGAAGATAAAGTGACCTAATTAGGTCAAAAGTTAGGGTTTTTGCAATTGAAAGTTATAAAATAAAGATAAAGTGAATGGAGAGGTCACTTATGTGATTATTGATTTGTGGAGTCGAATTGGAGAGCTCGGAGAGCTAAGTTGGGGTTGAGCACATGCTTAGCTAACTGGTGTATTTCAGCAGCGAAATCTATCTGCCCTAGTTCATCATTATGTTGGATTATCCATGTTCAACACTAGTTCATCATCAGGCTACATTCAGCAGTTATTCTGAGAGGTTAATTATTCATCAAGCCAGAGGGTTTCATCATCACACTGTGTCACCATGGTCAAAGACAAAGCAATTTGTTTTCCTACCTAGATGGTTCAGAAATTTTGCATGTTACTTCCATTCATTTTAGAGCACCTCCATTACCCTTCCCCCAGAGGAAAGGTCACCTAGCTTTAGTATCAAGCAAGATATCATCAGTGCTCCCCTTTCTGGAGGCTCTAATATGCATGGGTGAATTGATTTGAGGAGGCATTCACATTTTGGGCTAGTGTGCTTCTGTTTCTTCCACATGTTGATTCCATCATCATCAGAGGGGTATTATAACCCTAGTGCACACCATCCAGACTTTCAGCAGCAGCTTATTTATTATTCTGGAGCTTATACAGTTTGAGAGGAGGGCGCATTCACCTGTGGAGGATGATTTGGTGTATCTCCTTATTCCTCTGGTAGAATCCTTGCATGCTAGCACCAGTCTCTTCGCCATCAACTAATATATATACTGGTATGTACATGCATTGATTTCTCCTATTTTATAACATCTCAGTATTTTTGTAGGGCACATATTTGCATGCAACTGCATGCATGCAAAGATCAGTGTTTTGTTTCCTATTTTATTGAGGCATAAGTCTATTATCCATCTATAGTATACACATAAACAAAAAAATACCAGTTTGGGATATTACAATGCGACAAGAACAAGAGTAGATGTGTCGAAATTAATTTCAAAGAAAATCGGAAAACTAAACGGAATTACGTCTAATTTAACTTCTATGAATAGATGTAAACTAAAGAATATCCAATTATAGGTGATAGTAAACGTTGTGATTTATTGTCTATCCATAAGAAAATGACTCTAGTTGGAAAAAGGTATTATTAACAACTGATCTATTAGTCAAGAAACAAAACTATTCTAATAACTACTTTGAAGTTGGAGGTATGCTAATATAGGGAGCTAAAGCATAAGAAAAATTTAGGGAAATAAATATGATTTAGAAGCAAGTAGAATACTTAGTAAAGATATTATGAATCAAATCCTATTCTAGAAACATCTTTAGTAACTACATAAATAAGGAGAACATATTCTACACTTAAACTAAAGATAATGATCAAACCATAGAGAACTAATGTGCTTTTTAGAGAATAGAATTGATAGTTCTAATCTAAACTCAATCTAAACAATGATGAAGTAGATTAAAGTAGGGATACAATTCCACAAATTCTAAAATAGTAATCAGTTAAGAAGTTAGAAATAAAAGGAACACAACTCAAAAAGAAAACTGAAGCAAAAAGGAATGAAAGCGAAGAATCCTTATGGAGCTTAATGGATTCTTTTGTTGGTTTATCCCAAGATACTAAGAGGGGGGTGAATCAGTATTGTTAGTATTTACTTTAAAATACACAAAATCAAAAATCAAGACACAATTTTTATTGTGGAAACCTCAAAAGAGAAAACCACCAACACAAACTCATTAATAAGATGAATTTACAAAATTTTTTATCGGCTGCAACAGAAAGGATGCAAATCACACCCTAGGTTTTCTTGAATTATTGTAAATTCGAAATGTATTCACTTATTGTATCCCAATGTTCCTATTGGGAGAATAATTTTGTATTTCATTGTACCCTGATGTTCCTATCAGGAGAATCATTAATATTGTAGTAGGCCAGTAAAGAGTCATGAGGAAAAACCCTCCATTGTAATTCGGGTCATTAGCACCCTCATAAATATAATATTAAGCTGTTTTGAGTCCTCCTAGAGAAATTTTCCCAGTCAAGTTTAGAGGGGCTGACTTATTTGAGTGAAAAGGCAAGTGAGATGGAGAATATAAATAGAATGAGGTGCTCCTCATTTCTTACAAACAGTCACACACTTGTGTAGCACATGAAAGAGAGAGAGAGTATTATTTGCAAGGAGGATAAGGACCAGTCTAAAGTTTTATCTTTTATCTTTTAATCATCTATATTGAGGAAGTTTTTCTTGTTGGATTTTTCCCTTTATGGTTTTCCTAGGATAAATATGTGTTGATCTTGTGATACTATTTCGTTTAGTGATCTTGTGTATATGCTATCTGTTACCACCTAAGTTGTACTTAGTGTTTTTTTATCAAGTGACCCTGGTGAACCGGACAAGGATGACTTGTTCAAACTTCAGAATGCCTTCAGTCTTTCTTCTGGGAAGCTTTGTTGTACTATATCACATGTTCATACCCCATGGGGGAATTGTAATAAATGTTCTAGCATGATAATGTCTATAAAAGACTCAGTCTCTTAGAATTTATTTGTCAATATGATCAGCCCAGGGTGTTTTTTCCCTTGGTTATTATTGGTTGTTGAATAAACAACTAATAATTTCTAAGTTTTTCACTCCATACCTCCAAAGTTGGGGTGGTCAGCTTGGAATTTAGGCCTATTGAGGTTATTAGAGTCTATGTGTCAATGTATAAACATGCTAGGCATCATGGTCGAGTCATATGAACATGTCTAAGTCCCCCTAGGTTTTTTCAACTTTTTTAATTTTTTAATTTGTTCAGTGTTTTTTTATTAAAATTTAATTTTTCCAAAACATAGGCTATTTTTTAATAGTTTAATTGGAAAAATTGGTTTTGTAATAAAAGTGGGCTCTGAGTCAGATTCGATCATGTAGGTGCTCATTTTCAAGCTAAGAGCACCCAGTAAACCTATAGACCCACTATTTCCTAGTTTTGAGTGATTTTCCATCACTCAGGTCAAAAATCCCCAAAAAATCATTTATTGATTATTTTAATCAATAAATTGATGAATAATGGAGCAAATATAAAATCCTAGATCAGTGGATTCTCAGCCGATTTGATTGAAATCAGTCAGATCTGAACCAGATTGACTGGATCTAACAAATCCTTGACTGAAGGAGGTGATCTAGACAGATCTAGAGTTGATATTCAGCATCCTTTATGGGGAATTGCACCCTCTCTCTCTCCTCCACATATGTGCGCTCATATGGATAAGTTTTGGTGGATGCTTCAGTCAACAGGTTAAGGCGCCAGTTAGATCAGCTCTCTAATTGATAGCTGCACTGAGTAAGACTCAGATCGGGCTCAGTTAGACACATAAAAAGCATTGATGGACTGTCCTTTAGCTACAATGGTTTGTCTCCTTGGTATTTGTGCCCCCACTGGGCTGGATCTCTTTTTTTTTGTATAAATAAAGCTCAGGATGCCTCTTCCAAGCTTGTTAGAACTGGGATTGAGGTGTTGTTGCTATTGTATTGTCGTTATTATTCATTTGAAATAAAGAGAAGATTTGGAGGCAAGACGGTGTTATTCCATTATATGTGTGGATGAGCATTGCCATTTTTTACTGAGGTAAATTGTATCTATGTTCATAATTTGCTGATTGTTTGTGGATTCATTGCTAATATTGATAAGAAGCTTATTATAATCTTGATAGGAAAGGTGCTTTTCAATAAGTTTATTGGCCATCTCTTTCCTTTGATACATGTTTAGAGATCTAGATTCAACATGCTTTATAAGTTTATATCCATGTTATTCTAAATCTCTGTGTATGTACTAATCAGATCTCACAATTATTTCGGCAAGTCTTTGATTCCAGTTGCAGGTTCCTAGATTGGAGAGGATGTTGATCTAGTTTTCTTCTTTAGTCTCTCCAAAACCATCCAAAGGCATAGTCCCTTGACATTCCACCTGAAAGCTCCACGGTGGATATTCAAGGCTACCAACACTTCTCTTCTCCTCTTCCTCCTTCAAAATATTAAATTCTCTTTAAATTGGTTACTATTAAAGAATCTTATTGCTTAGATCTGTCTCATTAAGAAAATCACATATAGATATAGTTAGTAAGATCCTTTCTTAAGTTTAGATCTTAGTTCCTTTTTGCATATAAAGTTATATTTTAAGAGATCTAGCTGAAATTACCCTCTTTTTTGCAAGCATTTTAAAGAAAATTTGTAGCTTTCTAATAAGGTAGTTTCTTTTGCTGTAATTTAAAGTTTCATATTCTGCAAGAAAAGTGCATATCTCATTGGCTGCCCAAACAGTAAGCCAAGATCCCAAGGAAAGCTTGCTTTCCTTGCTTCCTTTTTGCAAAACCAGATTACCCCCGTTTAGCAATTTTTACTTAGTTGTTTTTCAGTAACTAGCATGGTTACCCAAAAGACTTTTAAAGTGTGTTTGGGCACATTTGATTTTAATTCCTCACTATTTTTTAGCAGGTCTAAAAAAAAAGAGAAGGAGACTCTGCCCAATTTCCGACTCTTGGACGAACCAGAGCTTCCCGGAAGCTTCCCCCACCGCTGTGTTTTAATTTTAGCTTGTTACAAGCTTGTTGTAAGCCTTTGGATCTATTGCATCTGCAATTGTTTCCCCAAAATTCTCAATTTTTGGCCCCCCTCTTGTTAAATTTCAGCATTGCCTAGAATCGTTTGGATCCATGAGCTCTTTTATTTGCTATTTTGAGGTTAACGCTCTTCCTATTTTTTTGGGAAAATTGCTTATGTTTGGAACTACTGTGGGTTGTCGGATTTAAAGTCTGATTTGTTGCCCCTTTGAGCTATGTTTTATTTCTTTTTCTTGGAAGCTTATCTCTCATGCTAGCCGCTGTTCCGAAGGTCGCTTAAACAATGTATCGGAGCCATGTCTCCTTAAGAATCCTTCATCGTTGAAATTGAGCGATGATTATTCTCCAGAAGGATCGCATTTTCTATTGTCAAATTGAATCGGAGGCTAGTTGAAGATGAATCAGAACACTTGTTCTTTGTAAAGCCGTTGTTTCGGAGGTGAAGTAGGTTTTTGGACCACTGTGAAACCTTAAGTTGTTTCGAACACTTAGCATTTTGTTGATTTGGTGTCATAGAAAAAGTTATGTTTTGTATCGAAGGCTGTAGTCTGTTTGTCTTCCACCATATCCACCATGTATCCAGGTATCCACCATGTAAGTGCTCCACCCACTGATGCTTTTCAAGTTGACGTCGCGTGTCTGTAGCCTTTATTCTTCCACCCTTGTGGCTGTGTAGTGCACTTACTTTCTAATGTCGATGTTTTTTCGATTACCAACTAGAAACTCTTTTGCCCAAAGTTTAGGTTCTAGTCCTCTCAACTCCGATAGGCTTAACGGTCTTGCGGTGCCTGTTGCCTGTTTAAGACCTGCTTATGCGGCTATAAATGAGACTACCCAACTGATGTTTTAGAGTTTTGAGCTGCCGATGAGTTTTCTCTTTCCGTCATTTTTGAGTTTTCCACACCCATGTGTGGACGAGATAGTGGAGCTCACATTGGTTAAGGTTTTCATAATAGGAATGCAGTACATGACCTCCCTTGATGATTAATCATTTTGGTTGATATAGTTTGATTTAATTGAAAATGCCATCCTAATGAATGATAAATGTCATTTAATTGCAGACGGATTCAATAAAATTTTACAAATGATTGCTGCGAGAAGGCATAGCTGGGAGAAGAAGTAGCAGAAAATTTGGCTGGACCATGTTAGGAAGAGCTCGTACTGAAATCACGAGACCTCTAGGAGGGAAAATAAAAGACAAAGCAGAATGGATGATGACCAAATCCCAGGCTTGGAAAGATCCCTCAGTTACCAAGTAGATCACATTTTGTAAGTTAAAATTTGAAAACATAGTGCATAAGGCGGATCGTGAGCGCTCACGAAAAAGACAAAATGATGATCTTCGACAGTTTCGAGGAGCCCAAAGGTCATACGGTTAGGGAAGCCCAAATGGTTGGTTGTTTTGGTTTAAATATAGGATAGTTAGAGTTTATAGGGGCTTCTTCCCTGGAAAAAATTGTGAATTATTGTTTGTAAGAGGAACTACTTCGTTTTACAATACGAAATTACAAATTTTGCCTGTTGGAGAAGGTGCTATGTGGAATGTCTTAATGTGATAAAATGAACGATGTTGAAGAGGAACTATTTTGTTTTTGACTGTGTTTCATTAACTATGAGAGCATTCTAACTTTCTGAACCTACGTTCTTACCTGAATGTTCTCTAGTATATTCTGTGATTTTTTCCACTATGAGTAATGGGAGTTTTAACTGTTGATGAGCTATCTTGTCATGTATACAATTCATGTTTATATGTTTTGGTTATAAGAACAGCTATCTGTGATTTTCCGTAATATGTGGACAGTATTGCATTACTCATGAATTAATATCCAGGTCTCTAGAGATAGCCTAGTTAGTAATTATTTTTATATGTGTGGTTTAGATGCTTGAGAGTTTAAGACNTATATATATATATATATATATACAGTGGACTGGGCCGCAACCGGTAAAACCTTTTAATTTTTGTTACTTGACCTACGGTAGCCAGACCGCAAACCAGACAGATTCCCTACACCAAACTATCACGGGCTAGTTGGGAACGTTGACTGGGGAGAATCCCTTGTTGTTGCTGCCTACGATTCTCTAGGCCTCAACAGTTTTTGGCGCTAGAAGGAGGGCCACTAGTGCATGGCTGGCCGGGGAAACCTATTTTCCTGAGATCATTCCACCGGTAACAGTTCAGCAAGTAGTTTGTTTTCCAATCCAACTCCTGAAGGAGGAGAAAGACAACCTTTGTATTCTGTCGATAACGAAGTTGTTAATGATCTGAGGAGACACACGAGGGCATACGTGAAGAAGATTGGAGGGTTGCAGATTATCCTCGAATTGCCCAGAATAGAATATAGAAGGAAAGATCATCCTATATTGGAAGATTCAGTGCTGGTTGGGGATTGGGAAGAACTTGTAGAAACAACCTTATAGAAAGTTGTAGAGCCTTTGAATCAAGTAGGCCTAGATACTCCTCATTGTTCTCCTGTTCATACTCCTATTTTCTCACCTCCTCACTCTCAACCCAGACTCATGGTAGGCATAAATGCAAATAAACCACCCTACCCACTGAATCCACCAAATTCCTGGAAAGCCAAGTCACCTTTAAACCTAACGCTTCCTTTGCATGATTTACCTCAATATTTTGAAAAGATGTTTCCCAAATTCAACCCAAGCGAGAAGATGCTGGTAGACGACCACTTGCAAAGTTTCTATTTGGCCATAGAAGGATTAAGGGCTGGGGAACATGAGGATGTGGTTTGTAGACTTTTCTTGCACACCCTTAAAGGAGCTGCGGAATCGTGGTACTTTGGTTTTCCTGCAAACTCTATCCCTAATTGGGATACCTTTGAGAGGATTTTTAGAAGTAAGTATGCAACCCAAAAAACTCATGCAGCTCTCATGAAAGGATTATGCGCCTTGAAGAAAGAGAGAAAGGAGAAGGTGCACATCTTCACCCAAATATTTGCAGCATATCTCAAGAATTTCTATGAAGCTGACAGACCTTCGGAAAAAGTCCTGATTGAATATTATATCTCAGCTTTAGGACCCGAGTTAGCCATGTTTTCCAAAATAAAGGCCAAGCCTACTCTAGCAAAGACCTATGAGGACGCAGAGAAAGTAGAGGCTGAAAGGGAAAGCATTGAGGATTATCCCGAACGATCAGGAGAGAAAATTGTAGGGAGAAAAACTTTGATGTTTACCAAACCTAAGGAAGAACAGTCACTAGATTTTGAAGGAATGGAAAAATAGGTGTAGAAGCTTTCTAATAGAATCATCGACTTGGAAAAGGAAAAGGAAGCCCAAAAGTTCTACAAGGCCTGTTACAGAAAAAGGGAAGATAACAACCAATCCCAACCCCCTCCGCATAATTCGGCATCTATGAATTTAACAGAGGTAGGAATGGACAATTTTTGCACTTTCCACCAGCAACCCCACACTGAGAAGAATTGTCCTCAATGGATAAACTCAATGACGTTGGTCATGAATCAGCTGTTGGATTCTAAATTGACAGAAGATGGAGATGAAGAAAGAAAAGACAGCAATACATCAACAAAAGAACAAGAGGATGAAACCATGGTTCTATGGGATGGTGTTTCGTTGTTTGACGCTGAAGAGGAAAAGGTTTTGGGACAAGATGACGTCCTGGAAACGAATGTAACAACAAGAAGCAAAGGTTTGGCTAAAGAAAATAGTCTCATCCTCCCAAAGATTAAAAGCCTTCAAAAGAATGTTAAGAAATTTCAAAATAATTCCTTAGCTGATAAAATTCCAGAACTCACCATCACCAGTCAAGATCCTAGACAGAATGACATGTTTGCCAAGCCCAATGAGGAGAAAATGAATGTTGATAAGTCACATCCCACTGAACCTCAGATGGATTATGACATTGTGGAAGATATAAAGAAGGTAAGGGTGTATATCTCATTATTTGAAATGTGTAAGGTGCCGCAGTAGAAAGAAAAGCTATTGAAAGAGCTTGAAGCATCAGAGGAGGGGCTTCCCACTCACAATCAACCCAAGGAAGAGGAAGAAATCGGGGAAGCGAGCATCGGGGGTAAGCCTAAGAACAAGAATCCACCTTTCCTCCTCACTTTTGAAATTTTTAACCACAACGTACATAATTTCCTGGTAGACTTAGGGGCATTGGTTAACGTCATGCCACTATCAGTCTGCAAAAGGATAAATGGGTTGCCTAAGCCATCCACTTGGAGGGTTGTTCAGTCGGATAGAACGAATGTGAAGGTAATTGGGGAAATGGAGGATGTTCTAGTCCACCTATCTTCAAATGATAAAGTGTGCCAATTTACTTGATATTATGGTGGCTGACATACTGGAAGATTATGGGCTCATTCTGAGCAGAGACTGGTTGGCAAAGATAAATGGATATTTTGCCTCGAACTGGTCACATCTGTGGCTGCCATATAAAGGAAGCCCGAATCAAATTAAAATTTTGAGAGAGCCTCACATGAAATACAATGTTACTCAACTCGAAGGAAAAAATGAATCAGTGGATCTTGTTTTGGGAAATTAATTTATTGAATTGGAACCAGGAAATTACCAAGCAGAAGAAGCCAGCGACACATCAGACACCTAGCATGATCTCCTGCGGTTTTCTCACGCTGATGAAATCGATTGTAAATAGTAGACTTAGCAGTAGAGGTATATGTAAATTCCTGCACAGTAGTTAGCAATTTCTGGACACTTTTTTTTATGGTTCTAAAACATTAGAAGGGTCAGGGACCAGCTATGTCCTGATTGACCCCAAGAAGAACAAACATTTTCTTTCATGTAGGTTAGAGTTTGAATGTACAAATAAGAAAGTGGAGTATGAAGCTTTGGTTCAAGGTTTAAGGAAATCAATTGAATTAAAGGCAAATAATATGAAAGTATTTGGAGATTCTGAAATAATTGTCAAACAAATTCGGAATCAAATCCATTGCATTTCTCCTCACTTGAAATCTTATCAAAATGAAGTATGGGATTTACTCAAATGTTTTAATGCATTTAATATTGGATCAATTCCAAGACTTAAGAATGCAGCAGCTGACTTGCTGGCCATGTCAGCTACTAGGCTTGTGCCCTCTAATAATCGGTGCTCTGTTGAATTGCTTCTCAGGCCCTCGATTCCTGATATGATTACCAACGTACGAGTATTTGATGACGACCAATAGATTATAGAATTTCTAACAAATGATGAGGTATTCAAAGGGGTGATTATTGATGATGAAGAACATTACGCCGAGCTTAAATTCGAAAATTTCATCCCTAAAGGAGTCAGAAATTTAGAATGGATGTTTGATTTAAATGAAAAATTTAGAAGACCAGCAAATGTAAAGACCCACAATTCATCTCTACAGTTCGAATTGATTAATCTAGGAACTGAGACGAAGCCCAAATATGTGAATCTTGGAAAATGTTGTTCACCAATTGAACAAGATAAGTTCATTGTTCTTTTCAAACAATACAAAGATGTTTTTTCCTGGACATATGAAGATTTGAAGACATATGACACCAGTATTATCCAGCATGTTATTCCCATCAAATCTGGGGTCAAACCCTATCAGTAGCCTTTAAGGAAAATGCATCCAAAACTGGAACCTATAATCTAGAGTGAAGTTAAGAAATTATTGGATGCTAGAATCACTTTTAAGGTTAGACATTCGGAATGGGTATCAAATCTGGTACCGATGAGGAAGAAATCTGGAGAAATCAGGTTATGTGTGGATTTTAGAAACTTGAATCGAGCCTCAGACAAAGACAATTATCATGTTCCACCAATGGAGAAACTGCTGCAAATAGTATCAGGTTCTAAACTATTCTCTTTATTAGATGGATTTTCAGGTTACAATCAGGTGTTGGTAGCCGAAGAAGACAGATTGAAAACAACATTCAGGTTCAGGTGGGGAACTTTCTCTTACAGAAGAATGCCCTTTAGACTTATAAACGCTGGGGCTATGTTCCAGAGGGCTATGGACATAGCTTTCTGTGGTTTGATTGTCCGCAGTGCTGTAGTATATCTTGATGACATCATGATATTCTCAAAGCAAAGAGAAGGACACGCGTTTCATCTAAAGCAGATTTTTGAACGCTGCCGAAAATATGGTATCTCACTAAACCCCAAGAAGTACGTGTTCGCTGTTGCAGAAGGTAAGTTGTTGGGTCACCTGGTTTCAAAGAAAGGGATCTCCATAGACCCAGAAAGAATCAAAGCCATTGAACAGACCCCCCTACCCCATAATAATAAGGGCATGCAATCATTCATGGGGACAATAAACTTTGTGCAAAGGTTTGTGCAGATTTCACCCAAATTATTAAACCTTTGTAGCAAATGGTAAAACAAAGTGTACAATTCAAGTGGACCGATGTTGAGAAGAATGCATTCGGAAATATTGAAACCACTATTGCACATGCACCCTCCCTCAAGATCCCGGATTTTGATAAAGATTTTATTCTGTACACTTTCGCATTTGATGATTCACTAGCAGTTGTGCTTACTCAGAAGCAGGATGGGGGAGAGGAGTTCCCCATATCATTTATGAGCACTAGTCTGGAAGGGGCCGAATTGAATTACCCAGCTATAGATAAACAAGCTTACATAGTGTTCAAAGCGGTGAAACAATTCAAACCCTACATATTAAAAAAACGGACCAAGGTAATCGTCCCACACCCAGCGGTAAGGTCTCTTTTCGTACAGGAGGAGTTAGGAGAAAGAAGGGGTAATTGGGTAGCTGCTCTTCAATAATATGATATCGAATTCAATCTAGCTTCTATAGTTAAAGGGCAAGGATTGTGCAGGATCATGACTGAAAATGGGAACAATGAAGAACATGCCTGGGAAGACGAAGCTGAGTTACATCTTACGGATGTATGCCCCCTTTTCACCGCCCCAGAATCTTGGTACCGACACCTTGTGCATTATCTCCAGACTGGTTCATTACCGGAACATTGGAATTCTAAGCAAAGGAGAGCACTGCATCTTAAGTAAGCCTCATATCAAATCATTGAAGGAATACTATTCAGAAAAAATTATGAGGGAGTTCTTCTTAGATGCCTAGATAAAGAAGATGCGAACAAAGTAATGACTGAGTTGCATGATGGGCCTGCTAGGGGACATTTTTTTGGAGACACTACAGCTCATAAAATTCTTAGAGCCGGATATTATTGGCCCACGCTTTTCAAGGATAATCATGCCCATGTTAGAAAATGCAACATCTGTCAAAGATGTAGTGGAAGACAAGCTAAAGCAGCAGGACCATTGAAGCCTGTGATGATCATGGAGCCATTTGAGCAATGGGGGTTGGATATTATTGGGGAGATAAAGCTGAATTCTTCCTTGCAACACAAGTATATTTTGACAGCAACCGACTACTTCACTTGCTGGGTTGAAGCCATTCGGTTGCGCAAAATAAATGAGGATGCCGTCATAGACTTCTTGCAAGACCATATTATGACCAGGTTTGGAGTTCCAATTTCTTTAGTTTTTGATAATGCTACTTACTTTTCATTGATTAAATTAACTAATTTTGCTCACAAGAAAGGAATAAAGTTACATTACTCTGCTAATTACTATCCATGGGGAAATGGCTTGGCGAAATCTACTAACAAAAATCTGATTAGGATTTTAAAGAAGACGGTGATAGAAAACCAGAGGAGTTGGCACTCAGCACTACCAAATTCCTTTTGGGATGATAGAGTCACCACCAAGTCTTCAATAGGAGTGTCTCCGTATACCATTGTGTATGGTAAAAAGGCCATTCTTCCCCCCAATATCATGCTACCTTCTTCCATAATAGCTTAGGAATCCAAGGGATCAGATAATGAAGTCTTGCAAATGCGGATATACAATCTTCTGAAAGTCAAAGAGTCCCGGTCTAGAGCTAGAGAGCGCTTTAAACAACAACAAGAGATAGTAAAGAGACGGTTTGATAAACACAAGGCTGGAACAAAATATTTTGAGGTAGGAGATTTGGTTCTCAAGTGGGACCACCCCCATGATGAGAAGGGAAAACACACAAAATTTCAGCAGTTGTGGATAGGTCCTTTTCAAATTGCAGCAAATCTTGGCCCTTCAACTTATAAGTTGCAAGATTTACAGGGATGGGAGGAGAACTTACCAGTAAATGGTTCAGTTCTCAAACCTTATTTTTCTTGATTTTGTTTGCATTCTTCTATATTGTATATAAGTAATTTGACTTGGCCATTTACTTTGAGTTATGTATTTCTATCTTGCTTTAGTTTAGATTTAATTGATTTCAATAAAGGAGGCAAACTCATGGTCGCATGGAGAACATCAGAATTCTAGAATGATTAAAGTTATTGGGTATAAGCCCATGTATTATTGTTTAACCAAAAGAATTTCTTCTATTTTAGCAGTTTTCCTAAGTGTCTATGTACGCATTGAAGTCCTGCTTAACCCCAGTAAAATAAACCAGAATCGAAGGGTCTGGAATACTATTTTGAGGCTCCATCCATCTCACATTTAAAATGTCCTATGGAATGACAGCAAAGGGCCCATGGAAAGAAATTAGGGTAAACATTATATTATATATAAATGATCCCATGCCAAGAATTAAATGACAAAAGGCATATTAGAGTCGAAAACTCTTGAGAAAAGAATTTTATATCAAAACAAATGATGAACTATCTAAGTACTAAATTGCCAAAAGTTCCTCTCCGTCCGTGAGCTGAAAAGTAAATACACCTCTCACAAAAAAGGACACTATGGATAGAGGAGCCTGAATCAAAATTCAGGAAAAAAAGGCATACATGAAGGCTCATATGAAAAGACAAAAGGCACAGAAGGGTGCAAAATGGCAGGGAATGAGAAACAAATGAATATTTCTGTTTACCATATGCTACGATCCTATGGTGTCCAAGCTGGCCATCACCTGAAGACAGAGGTAACAAATGAAATTCATCTTCCTGGCCTCAAAAGAGTTATCTTAACTCAAAAATAATGGTTTCCACTCTCCTAAATTGGACTATCATCAATGATTAAAAGTACATGTATTTGTCATTTGAGAAATCCAGATATCTAGAAGAATTCAACAAGGTCGTTGGTGGTTAAACAGTCTGTTACTGAAGAAATAATTTTCCAGAGATCTAGGTTCACTAGGTAGTCGCCAATTGTTGCATCCGCAACTGTTTCCCCAAAATTATCAATTTTTGGCCCCCCTCTTGTTAATTTTCAGCATTGCCTAGAATCGTTTGGATCCATGAGCTCTTTTATTTGCTATTTTGAGGTTAATGCTCTTCTTGTGTTTTTTGGAAAATTGCTTATGTTTGGAAGTGTTGTGGGTTGCCGGATTTAAAGTCTGATTTGTTGCCCCTTTGAGCTGTGTTTTCTTGCTTTTTCTCGGAATCTTATCTCTCATGCTAGCTGCTGTTCCGAAGGCCGCTTAAACAATGTATTGGATCCATGTCTCCTTAAGAAGCCTTCATCGCTGAAATTGAGAGATGATTATTCTGTAGAAGGATCATGTTTTCCATTGTCTCATCGAATCGGAGGCTGGTTGAAGATGAATCGAGACACTTGTTATTTGTAAAGCCGCTATTTTGATGGTGAAGCAGTTTTATGGACCGCTGTGAAACCTTAAGTTGTTCTGAACACTTAGCGTTTTGTTGATTTGGCGTCATAGAAACATTTATGTGTGTATCGGAGGCTATAGTGTGTTTGTCTTCCGCTGTTGTGGCTCCCAAAGCAACCAGGTATCCCCCATGTAAGTGCTCCACCCGCCGATGCTTGTCAGGTTGACGTTGCGTGTTTGTAGCCTTTCTTCTTTTTCCCTTGCGGCTGTGTAGCGCACTTACTTTTCGACGTCGATGTTTTTCCGATTGCCGACTGGAAACTCTTCCACCCAAACTTTAGGTTCTAGTCCTCTCGACTCCGATAGGCTTAACGGTCTCACAGTGCCCGTTGCCTGTTTAAGACCCGCTTATGCGGCTGTAAATGAGACTACCCAGCCGATGTTTTAGAGTTTTGAGTTGTCGATGATTTTTCTCTTTCCGTCATTTTTGAGTTTTCTAGACCCGTGTGTGGACGAGATAGTGGAGCTTGCACTAGTTAAGGTTTTCATAACAGGAATGCAGTACATGACCTCTCTTAATGATTAATCGTTTTGGTTGATATAGTTTGATTTTATTGAAAATGTCGTCCTAATGAATGATAAATGTCGTTTAATTGCAGACGGATTCAAGAAAATTTTACAAATGATTGCTGCAAGAAGGCATAGCTGGGAGAAGAAGCAGCAGAAAATTTGGCTGGACCATGTTAGGTAGAGCTCGTACTGAAATCAGGAGACCTCTAGGAGGGAAAATAAAAGACAAAGCTGAATGGATGATGACCAAAGCACATGCTTGGAAAGATCCGTCAGTTACCGCGTAGATCCCATTTTGTAAGTTAAAGTCTGAAAATGTAACGCATAAGGCAGATCATGAGCGCTCACAGAAAAGACAAAATGATGATCTTCGATAGTTTCGAGGAGCCCAAAGGTCATACAGTTAGGGTAGCCCAAATGGTTTGCTGTTTTGGTTTAAATATAGGACAGTCAGAGTTTACAGGGGCTTCTTCCCTGGAAAAACTTGTGAATTATTGTTTGTAAGAGGAACTACTTCGTTTTACAATACGAAATTGAAAATTTTTCCTGTTGGAGAAGGTGCTATGTGGAATGTCTTAATGTGATAAAATGAACGATGTTGAAGAGGAACTATTTCATTTTCGGCTGTGTTTCATTAACTGTGAGAGCGTTCTAACTTTCTAAACCTACGTTCTTACCTGAATGTTCTCTAGTATATTCTGTGATTTTTTACACTATGAGTAATGGGAGTTTTAACTATTGATGAGCTATCTTGTCATGTATACAATTCATGTTTATATGTTTTGGTTATAAGAACAACTATCTGTGATTTGTCGTAATATGTGGACAGTATTGCATTACTCATGAATTAATATCCAACTCTCTAGAGATAGCCTAGTTAGTATTTATTTTTATATGTGTGGTTTAGATGCTTGAGAGTTTAAGATGAGAGGTAAGAACCTGCTCATCACATTGTGAATACTCCTTGCATTCTTTATTACTCTGCATGTTAACTAGGCACTCGCATATCATTCTTTAAGTCAAAATATATATATATATGATGGACCGGGCCGCAACTGGTAAATTGTTTTAATTTTTGTTACTTGACCTATGGTAGCCGGACCACAAACTGGATGGATTCCCTACACCAAATAGTCACGGGCTAGTTGGGAACATTTAATGGGGAGAATCCCTTGCTGTTGATGCCTGCGATTTTCTAGGCGTCAATAGGATCCCAGATAACTAGGACCAAAGTGCATCAATTTCAATTTTCTGATATTGTAAATCAATACTAATAAAAATAAAAGGTCCGTTCGAATAGACTCTTTTGAGCCTATTCACCATCCCCCTGGGGGGATTTGCGTCCGTGTCAATTTTTTACTTTTTGTTCCTCTCTTTTCAATATAGCGTAGTTCTAATCTACAGGGTAGTATAATTTGATTTATTATCATTTCCATATACCATATCTGAGGTTTCAAAGTAATATTAATACTTACCCCATGACTTCTCGATTGACCCAAAACGGGAAAGAGATGCGTGGTAGGACTAATTAGAAAACTTACATTGTGTATATTTGTTTTCCTTTTCATCAATTGTTTCATTAGCTATAATAAAATTAACCCCTCCTTGATTTCCCAATTGAGATCCACTTGGATTGAAAGAGGTTCCTAGAGGGTTTTCTTTTTAACAAGAACACCTATCTTAAAATTTACTAAAATTGACAAGACTCCGGTGTGTATGCTCTGCATTTAGCTGTGGTTCGTCTGATCGGTCAAGCTAAATCAAATGAACTTGAGTGACTAGAATAATTAGGATTAATTCTCCCAAATTGACAAACCATCAGGTGAAAATACAACACCTAGATCAAACCATTATGGTGGAAAAATACCCAAAGGAAGCAGGAACTTCTGAAAAGTGACCTCAGGGTGTTGATCTCTGTTACACCTGTGGGTGCATTATGAACAATAGCCTCAGAGACTCCATTCATCCCACATATTCCTTGCGGGTATCCATGATGGTTTAGTTTTGGACATACTCCAAGTACTCTCGGGTATATCAAGAGTCCCCCCCCCCTTTCGCCTAGTTTTAATCAACTCATATTTC
>LPNX010456700.1:369866-401782 GCA_001517045.1 Pseudotsuga menziesii | reverse complement strand
GTCAAGAACAAGGTGACAACCTTGACTCAAGACTTGCCCCCAACTACACACCGAGTGGCTTGAATATTTCTGTCACGTGACCCAGGTGTGTGAAAGGTGACAACACTATCATTGTGAAATTTAATTGAATGATGATAATATAGCTTAGCATATGGAATCTTAACATGGTATCAGAGCTAACATGAATAGGACATATTTCACAAGGTGAAAAATCCCTCTCTCCCTCTTCGACAAGAAATTAGGGTTTCAAAGAAAATTTGATTTTTGAAGATCTGATTGCATAGAAAGTTGTTCCCTCCTAGAGAACATCCACTGAGCCTGAAAATGATATTTTTGAGTGGGTAGATCTCCGATAAAGTCAAACCCTAGTTTGACACTTGACCAAAAAATTGCAGAAATCCAGAAAACCATAAAACTGCACTGCAGAATCTTGCAAGTTAGTTTTGATAGGTGAAGACTTGAGATCTCTAGAAACTAGGCACACTAGTCAACTCGCCTCAGTTAAGCGCATCTTTTTGGTAATATCAGTTCCACATTTTCAAGGATTTCAATTTTTTGTAATCTCTTGACAAGATGGCCCCAAGCACCAAGCTTGAGAACAAACTAGAAGGAATATACAATTATCGAGCATGGAAATACATAATTGGCCTTATTCTCAAGGAGAATGATCTTGAAAAATATATCAAGGAAGACTTTGCAGAACCTAATGAGGCTAAACCTAAGGAGAAGCACAAAAAGGACCTAATTAGGGCACACAGGATTATTGCTGACTCTATCAAGGATCACTTGATCCCTCAAGTGTCATCCAAGAAGACTCTGAAAGAGATGTATGATTCCCTTTCAAGGATGTATGAAGGAAGAAACATCAACAGAAAGATGAACCTAAGAGATTAATTGAAGAGTGCCAAGATGAGTCATGGAGAATCCATCCAGGACTATTTCACAAGGGTCTCCTAGTTCAAGGAACAACTAGAAGCCATTGGAGACACCCTTGATGAAGATGAGTTGGTTATGCCTTCTCTCAATGGTCTCACTAGACCTTAGGATTCATTCATCCAAACCATGTGTGCCAGAAAGGAAAGCACGAAGTTTGATATTGTATGCGAAGATTGAATTCAAGAGGAGGATGGAGTGACCAATAGAGAAGCTCTACTGAAGGAAGATGATCAAGCCCTAGCTACCCATACCAATAGAATAAGAGTTCAACCCAACTTCAAGAAGGGAAACCACAAGGAGTCTCAACCTCCCAGAAGGTTCCAAAGAACAAGATAAAGTTTCCCAAAGAGGGACTACTCCATCTTTCAACATTTTCAATGTGATAAGATAGGACACATTGCCAGAAATTGTCCTTTGAATAAAGAAGAATAAAAGAAGAGGAACAACAACAAAAATACATCATGCACATCTAGCTGAATATGAGGATGAAGAAGAAGAAGAAGAAGAAGGACCTCAGAGAAAGAAAGAAAGAGAAGAAGATGCATAAGAGTATGTACTATTTTCTACACTGTCTGGTCTGTAACACCTGGAGAAGACACATGGCTTATTGATAGTGGTGCTTCAAAGCACATGATGGGACAAATTAAAATTCTTTAAAAAATTGAATAAAAGAACTCTCCTTCGAAAGTATCTCTAGGAGATGACTATCAATATCCAATTAAAGGAATTGGTGAAGCAAGCTACAAGCTTGATGCAGGAAACTCCCTGAAGATGAAGGAATTTTTATATGTACTAGGTATAAAGAAGAACTTACTTTCTATCTCAGCATTAGATAAGAAAGGATATAGAGTTTCATTCATAGATGGACAAGTACTCATGTGGCCCAAATAAAAGACAATTGAAGATGCATTTGTCATCGGTGAAGAAGAAGGAGGTCTGTATAAACTCAAGGTACATTTAGAAACAACACTTGTTCATGATACCACAAACCCTAGTGAAATGTGGCATAGGAGTATTTCCCACATAAATTACAAAGCACTACCCCATGTGAACAAAGTAGTGACAGGATTACCATACTTGCATATCAACCATGAAGGCATTTGCAAAGGATGTGCAAAGTAAAGAATATCAAGAATCAATTTCTAAAGAGTGAAACAAAAACTAAAGGTACGTTGGAATTAGCTCATTCAGATGTATGTGTTACAATGTCCTCGACATCCGTGAGTGGATTTGAATAATTAATTAAATTTATTGATGACTATTCAATAAAAACATGGATATACTTCTTGAAAGCAAAGAGCGAGGTATTTGAAAAATTCAAGGAATTTAAAGCCTTGATAGAAATCCTTTTAGACAAAAGAATCAAGACAGTCCGATCAGACAATGGCGGATAAAATACTTCAAAAGAATTTGAATCATTTTGTAAAGATGCTGGGATGAAGAGGGAACTAACTACTCCCTACAATCCTCAACAAAATGGTGTTGCGGAAAGAAAGAACAAAACCATCATGGAGGAAGTGAAGACAATGATATATGATGAAGATCTTCCAATGCATCTATGGGAAGAAGCAACAGGAATTGCTATCTATGTACAAAATAGAATATCTCACAGAGCTGTTGGATTCAAGACTCCAAAAAAGATGTTCATGGGAAATAATCTTGAAGTAAGTCACCTCAAGATATTTGGTTGTCGAGTATATGTTCACATACTGAAAGAGAAAAGAACCAAGTTGGACCCTTCCAGAAACAAGGGAATATTTGTTGGATACTATGAAGTATGCAAAGCATTCATAATATACATTCCTAGATTCCATCACATTGAAATCAGTAGAGATGTAGCATTTTATGAAGAATCAACTCTCAAGAGATCTAGAAAATGTCAACATGAAGAAGTATATGAGGAAGATGCACCTCCCAGAAATGTAGAGGCTACATTCCTCCTTGAAGATGAAACACCCAAGATCATGATATGATAGAACCACAAGAACCTCCCACGATGGAGATATCATGGAAAATAAATCCTTCTTGGGAAAGATAAATTATACAAGAGGTGGAAAGATATGGAGCTCCTGAGGGCTCCACAACGATAAGCAAGAATCCCAAGTCTTTTTCCAACTATGTAGCCTTAATGTGTGATATTGTAGATTAAGAACCTACAAACTATGAAGAAGTTGTACAGAAGAAAGAATGGGTAGAAGCAATGATTGAAGAATACCAATCAATAATGAAGAATGATGTTTTGGATATAGTTCCCAAACTAGAAGGAAAGAGTGTAGTATCTTCCAAGTGGATCTACAAGATAAAACATGCAGCTGATGGAAGCATATAGAAATACAAGGCAAGATTTGTGGCTAGAGGTTTCTCTTAGAAAGAGGGAATTGATTATGAATAAAAATTTGCACCAGTAGCAAGGTATACTTCAATTAGAGCCATCATGGCACTTGCATCCATGCTGAAGTGGAACTTACACCAGATGGATGTAAAGATAGCCTTCCTAAATGGTGTTATTGAGGAAGAAGTATATGTAGAACAACCACAAGGATTTGAATATGAATACAAAGAGACTCACGTATGCAAGTTGAAGAAGGCCCTGTACGGCTTGCAACAAGATCCTAGAGATTGGTATGGAAGGATAGATAGTTTCCTGATGAGCTTGGACTTCACCAAGAGTAAACTCGACCCTAACCTTTACTTCAAGGTTATAGAAGATGAACCATTCATGCTATTGCTATATGTGGATGCCTATTTTTGACACGGAATGAGAAACAAATTATAGAATGCAATAAGACCTTGGGTTCATGCATTATTTTCTAGTTCTAGAGGTATGGCAGAACTCAGAAGAAATCTTTATTAAACAGGGAAAGTATGCAGTAGAAATTTTGAAAATATTTGATATGTTGCAATGTAAAGTAATGGCCACACCCATGGATACCAACCTGAAGTTGTTAGATGATGAATCATAAGAATTAGTGGATGTGCTCAATATAGATAGATTATTGGGTCATTGATGTATCTAACAAATACCAGACTAGATATTTGTTTTGTTGTGAACACCTTGTATTAATCTGTCACAGTAATCTAGGGACTAAAACAAAATCTCATAAGATATTTTAGACAATTAAGCATGAAAATGGCATAATGGTTCTGCAATAGGAGTAGCAGCCCTATATAATCAATAAAGAATGAGTAATATAATACAATGATCATGCAATATGCATGAATTCCAAGACAATTCGAATTCCCAAGGAGGTCATTCGAATTGAATGAATGGGTGTAGCTTAACTGAATGTCAGCCACAATCGGGACACTTAGTTAACCACATAACTAATCAATAACTGACTCTCACACTAAGTCTTAACTGAATTGGAGTGCAATATATTATTGAGTCTAACTGAAAGTGACTCATCACATGTAACTGCATGTCCAACTGAAGGAGGTAGTGCATCCATAACTCCAAGTAGCTCTGATGGAGTTAACTGAAGTGACACATCATCAAAAGTGGTTGTAGGCGCATGTGTTAGCTCTAGTTAATAAATAATGACCAAAAATAATCAAATAAACTCAGGTTAATTGATTGTAACAATCAGTTAGCAATTAGGTGCATTTATGACACTCATATCACCCTAGAAATGCTCCATGTTTGAAGGAGGAAGCCTAATTAGCCTCCCTGAATGAAGGAGAAGGCTCAACTGGCCTCCTTAACTGAAGGAGGGAAAGGGTGTGCTCATGTTGATGTCATAGTTTTCTCATCTGATTCCAAGTAAGTCAATTAAACTTAGCATAGTGGGTAAATAGGCCAAAATTGACCAAATAAGTGTGCACGTTGGGTAAATGACTCCAACACCCCCCTTAAGCTATACTCAGGAGGAGTAAAAAAAAATGCATGAAATTCTAGGGCCCTGGAAACAAAGGCCATAGGTCACCCTGTACAATACTAAAACTCAAACAATGCTCAAAAACAAACTAAGTGAGGAAAAGAGGGAAAACCCAGTGGGAAAAACCCCCCCTCAAGCTGAACACTGAAAGTAGTTGGATCACCCTGATGAACTCACCCCCAACAGTGAACGGAGGTAAGTGAACTTGTTTTCTAAAAATCTCTTGGTGAATATGTCTGCAATATGCTCATCAATTGGGAAGTATTGCATAATGATGGTACTGTCATGCACTAGCTCCCTGATATAGTGCATGTGTATCTCTACATGCTTGGTCCTCTGCCTGGTAACTATATCTATGGAGATCTTAATAGCGCTTTGATTGTCACAAAAGAGTACAGTGGACAAAGTACTACCAATATCAAACTATGAAAGAATTCCTTGCAAGCAAACAGCTTGGATGCAAGCATTCACCGCTCCTTGGTACTCAGCCTATGCTAAAGAAAATTCTATGGAAGCCTAATTTTTTCTAGACAAGAAAATGGGGCCACCACCAAACATGAAGACATATACAAAATTAGACTTCTTATCAATAGAATCACCTGCCCAATCGGAATCTGTGTAACCAACGAGCTCTAGATCGAAGTCTGCAACATAGTGAATGTCGAAGGTCCTGGTGTCCTGAATATACTAGAGGATCCTCTTGGTTTCCTTCTAATGAATATCATGAGGCTTCTACATGTATGTTCATACATCACTCATGGCATAACATATATGAAGCCAAGAATGAGCTGGCGGTAGATAGTGCAGTCCATGGGAAGTGTGCTTTTTCCTTCTTGAAGGCTGATCCCTCAAAGGAAAGGAAATGGAGCAGCCTTACATTAATCCATATTAAAATTAATTAACAGGTCTTATATGTATTTATATTGAGTTACCATGATCCCATCAAAATTTTGCTCAATTTGGATCCCCAGAAATTGCTTTAAGAGCCCCAAATTGCTCATCTCAAATGCATCATGGAGGGAAATTTTAATGACTAAAATGGAGGAAAATGAGCTGCCATTTATCAGTAGATCATCAAAATATAATACAATAATCATAAAATTACCTTGATACTTCTGTAGATAAACATTTTTATCTGATTTACACCGTAGGAAGTTTTGTGAAAGAAGGAAGGCATCCATCTTTGAATACCACTTTCTTGGGGCATGTTTTAGACCATATAGTGACTTCTTCAGTTCACAAACCAAGGATAAATCAGAAATATATCCCTTGGGATGATTCAGGTATATATCCTCATGAATATATCAATGTAGAAAGACATACTTAATATCCATATGATGCACTTCCCAGTGCTTGGATGTCGCCATTGCCAAAACTAGGTGGATGGAGTCCATTTTTTGAAACCAGTGCAAAAGTCTAATGGTAGTCCACACCTTGGACCTGGGAGAAATTTTTTTCCACCAGCCTTTCCTTATATTTTCAGTTTGTTCCATCAGAATAAATCTTATTCCTAAACACCCACTTGCATTGAACTAATTTCGTTCCTGGAGGAAGAGAAATTAGCTCCCAAGTAGCATTCTTTTGAAGAGAATTCATCTCTTCATCCATGGAAGCTTGCCCTGTTGGATATTTCCGACCATGGTAGTAAGAATTAGGATATGAAATTATCATTAAATGAAAAGTTTTAGACAACAAATAATCAGAACAAGAGAGCGCAATACCTACTCTTTGGAAATCAGACAAGGTTCTTCTTGGATCGTCCGGATTTCCAATGTTTTCTCCTGCAGAGGAGAGTGTCTGCTTGGCCCAAGTTGGTAGATGTGTTTGCAATTCAGGTTCTAAAATTGAACTTGATGATTTCTAGTCACTGATATCAGATATCATAGTGTTATGGAGAGAAATTCCTATGGCTTGCGGTACCACAACAGACAGACTTGACTCCAGAAATCAATCTTTCCCAATATGCAATAGAAATAAAATTTCTAACACTAACGGATCAGACCTCGTACCTTATTCCGGATGATTGAATTAGATCCCCGTTGAGCTTTCCAATATTCAGCTTGAATTGATATAATACTTCCTCAACAACAAGTAAACAATACAAGCATACTATATATCATGGTGTTAGATCTATTCTAGCATATATAATCAATAATGTAAAAGCATTTGACATATTCCAATGGATACAATATTCAATCAAATACACATCATTGGACAAGGAAAGATAGTTCTTATGAATATAAATTAGAGATTACAATATAGATACAACCTATGACAGCACGTCTGCGAATCAGAGAAACTGAATCCCCACTTGGGCCTCCACCACCTCAATCCTCCATCTCTCGATAGCAAGCTCACTAGCAAAGGCAAGCTTGGGAAGAACACAACAGTGCTCCAAAGGGACAAAGGGATGCAGACTCAAGTATACTTCTAGCAACAATGGACTATAGTTTTGTTGCTTCAATCTCTCTATATGCCTTCAATGTACCAAGGGGTTCCTTATATAGCTTCACAAGGGATAATGAAGGGTCGAATCTGAGCGATCTCAAGGAATATGGAAGGCCAGGAGTCGAATGAATCGGATCCAAGTCAAGGAAAACTCCAAAAGGATTTGGACTTATGCACACATCCCGATGTACGCGGTTATAGGATTCAAAACTGCGTATGTACGCGGTTATTGGGGAAAAAGCTGCGTATATCATCTTTTATATAGTTTTTAGGGATGATCAAGGGAACATCAAAGGATAAAATATGGTCCATGGGGTCTAAAGAGTCTGCAGCGGGACAGGGGAAGGCCATACAAAGTGTGATTCACCTGGAGTGGTGAAATCCGCTATAACAAATTCCCCCTAATGTGTGAGGTCAGAGGGATCATACGATGGCCGAAATACATTATAAGTCCATCTTAGAAGTGGAGTGATGAAGGATCCCAAATGGAAGACCAGCCACCCAATCAGCATAGTACAATGATACAACTCTGCATATAACTACAAGTACATATAGCAATCCTGGATACATAAGAGTACAATGGCCATGAATAGGCATAATACATGATATCGGATATGTGATCATCGCCACGTACAATATACATAGATCAGAATGTCCATGATGAAGATATACAACGGACCATGATCTCCAAAATGGCTAAATATATACAATAGATCAAAATTTGCATAGTGGATGGAAATGTCTGACATACACTGGAATCAAGTCACGAGAGCTGAAATCTCATGAACACTGGCACGATCAAGGAGGTAGCATATAAGAGATGCCACCAGTCTGGAAGGTCTTCTACACAAACCGCTACGAGTACATGTCCTACTATGCGAATAGAAGTGTCGAGGTCGAACATAGTAGTCCATCGTCTGATTACCGGTCATTGATGTATACCGTTAACGGATGCGAGATTACCCACCGATAATGATAATGGGAATCAAGGTACTAGAGTGCAAACTAACAAGTGTGAATAGATGTGTTGAGGTCAAACACTTGAGAGAATCCATCGATTAGGGGACGTTGATGTATTCCCAAGAAACTGTTGATGGCGAGAGAACCTGCCACTGATGACTGCAAGTCTCAAGGCACTCAAAATGACTCTAGATTCCAATCCCAGAATAAATGATATGAAGTCAATGGGATGAAATCCGCTGGAAGGAGAGCATTAAGGCATCCCCCATCATCCAACATGAGGTACTTAGCAAAACTTTCTAATGTGGAAGGACTCGATCATAAAGTGCATGAAACAGTAACTGTACCGGGAATGGCCGACATGCAAAGTCAAGATAACTGAGGAATGGCCGACACAGGTTTCAGCTTCCTTTGAACAAGAGCATAACGGTGTACAGTGATTGAATGAAGGAAGGATAGACTCAATATACAAACTGGGACATCTCTGTGACATAGGAGGCATCAACAGAGGCTCCATAGGGACTGGAAGCTTAACCAGTCGGTGGAGATAAACTCAGATAAACGAGTACAACTCCTAAGTCAAACTATAACCCAACCAATGGATGTGATATAAAGTGCTCTGTTCAAAGGCAACACGACTCGACAGCTGCCAAAGATAACATCTTTCCTTGTCCGACTTTTTTCGTTTTTTGATTTTTTTGGACTTTTTCAGTTATTTGAAAAGATTGAAAAAAGAATGAACTAGCTTTATAGTTACAAACTAGGAGGAGACGAGTGTCATCAGGGCAAACAAACTAGTTCCAAGTAGTGGAACATACCTATGCTCAATGCAAGGATACATGTGTAGGATATCGACACTTGGGGGGAAATCCCCTCTCGGTAAAAGGGAATCAAGCTGCGAAGGATATACAAAATGGCTCTGCATGGATAGACATGAGACAAGCTCAGGCTATATGGCTCAAACGCAATGTCAGGGGAGCCAGCATAAAGCTCAATAAGGCAGGCAAAGCTCATGATAATGCATTCACAACTAGACAGAAGGGGAGTCCAGGGGGAAACAGGCCAGCATAAGATCAAGAGGAGTATGAGGCTCTTGCTAAATGTCATGGAAATACTATACAAATACTCCTACACCCTAAAGGATAAAATGTCAGCATGGGCACCAAATGCAAATAAGGCGCTAACTAGGGTACCCATGTAAGGTAAAGCTATACCACTCATATCATGCCACTTCTATAGCAGCAAGAAGGTTCCGTGACATAATAGAGTGGGTTCGTACCTAAGGTCATGGTGACATGGTCATAAGGTCATGCAAAATGAAAACGGTGGTGAACCTAACCTATATGCCAGTATAGATGTTATACCTAAGATTAGTACAAACGGGTCAATCCAAAGGCTGAAACGGCACTGAAAACGGTCTTCTACATCACAAATTATGTCAGAAATGGTCCAAAATGGTTAGAAACTATCAAAACTATAGGAAAGGGGGTAAAAATTTTCAAATATTTGAAATTTTTTCTATAAATAGTAAAAAATATAAATCATTTGAAAGTTTTACCCATTGGAGATCTGATATTCAACTGCAAATTACAGGAGATCCAGCCGGCGGAATTCACAACCGTTTCTTCCAGGTAGTTACTCATGCTCTCCTCATGCATTTCAATATAATTTTTGTTGATTTTCATGGTAAAATGAGGTATTTCAGGCCAATTCTACATGAGCGCTATGGCCCACGTGGGTATCGAAGCTTTTTCCACGTATAGGGCTGGCTATATGCAGAAAAGGGGCTAGAAACCGCATACATACGCGGTTGTTTGTAAAACAGTCACGTATGACGCCGCGCAAGTGGATTTACAAGAATCTAATGGACAATTGGGTAATTTCTCATGTAGGATGGTGCTATAATGGAGAGAGCGCAAGCATGGTGAAGTAGAGGAAGTTGTAAGGGCTGACGTAATGGCTCAACAAGCTCTAAGAAGATGCGGACTCTACAAGTTTTGGTGCCTTGGTGACTTGAGGGCCAAACCAAGACTGCTAGAGATGCTGGTAAACTATTGGGGTCCAGACTCAAAGTCCTTCAGGATAGATGGGATGTCTCTCACTATAGAGGTGGAAGACATATACTTCATAACAGGTCTATCTAGACGAGGGGAGGTGGTGAACCTTCGTTCCCGAGGTGGGCCAGGCGGTGGGCTTACTATCGATGAGTACGTAGCTGTGTACTGCTACCCAGATACTGAGAAGATGGGGAGTCAAGTCCCTACCAATTATATATAGGTGCTGGGCCTAAAGGCCATACTACTGATGCTGGGCAGGATAGCAGGCTTAGCCGCAGTCCATCAGGCCTCGCGGCCACTGATGTACTATGCGGTGGAGTGTATGATACCGATCATATATGACTGGAGTACTACACTACTGAGCAACATGAAACACCAGCTCAGTGAGTGTAAGGTAGGTAGGATACAGAACTTTAGGTTCAGCAGCATATTGACCACGTTTTTCTTCGAGAGTGTTCCAGGATTGAGCCTTAGAGTGGATGTTCCTCTCCATGGGGTTCGAGATCCGGCCCAACAACGTTGGGCAGATGCTATGTGCAGACTGGGGGGTGGTAGGGTGGCCAACCCATATCCAGCTGAATTCTTTCCATGGTGGCGACAACAGATTGTTGCCATAGATGACTACCCCTATGGAGGGATAGATTTTTTAGGGGACCTGGACATGCCATTGCCACCAGGATCGACATACGGAGAGATAGGTACCGAATCTCGACTCTCACTCTTTTTAAAAAAATTTGAGTTATTTCATTTTTTGTATTTTCTTGATTATATGGAATCAAAAAGACATGTTTTTGCATGACAACACATAGTGACATCTACCATTCATGTGCAGATGTAGGACCACGGTGACCAGAGGGATTCCCACGTCATAGATGAAGGGGAAGAGGGGATGACATCATAGGTGCGGGTGCGGAGCAAATGCTCCAGGGTATTCATACCAACTTCATGTGACTGACTCACAAAGTTCCCATGGCGCAAGTCAAGGACTTGCCTGAGGCCATGCAGCGACAGGTGGTGGGTGTGCCACGCGTATGGGTGCATTTATTCCGACGGCTAGCTAGAGCCATAGTGACATATCATGATCAGAACCCTCCCCCTCCACAGGATTAGACACCTGGTAGTATATATGTTTTGTACGACCATGTATTATATGATGGAAGCTTTGAAAGCTCCACTTTTGTATATGACACTATGTATTACCACATTTTTGATATATATAAAAAGTTTTATAGTGATCGGTTTATTTATTTACATGTGTAAAAATGTTTATGATTAATTTATTATGAATGAAACAAATGCCAATCTAACACGTAGTTAGCATATGAGTCAGCAACTTGATTATCATTTCTTGGAATGTGTATATATGTAATACTGTCAAATTGCCGTTCTAACAATCTCACACGTAAGAATCTTCTCAATAACGTCGGATCTCTAACATGGTACAAACCATTGAGCTGTGACACTATTAACTCCAAATCAAGACGTACCTCAAGAGATAGAACGCCATGTGAAATGGAATCACGTAGAAGCTCGATAACGGCACTATATTCAGCAACATTATTGGAAGATGGCCGTAGACATACAGCTCCTGAAGACAATACCTGACCCATAGGAGTATAAATCACCCAAGCAGCAGAGGCTAAGTGTTGAGTGTGACGGCTTGCACCATCCGTGAATCCTATTTAGGTGGAAGATTCCATTGACATCTACCACAAGAAATGGAAACTAATCACAAAACTGATCACAATAAAAAAGACCTAACTATGCAAAGCTGTACAATAGTATACAACAAGCAGCCTTGGCTAAAGATCATGCATAGTATTTTTTGAGATAGAGCCCATTTCTAGGCTCCACCAAAGCTGTGCCTTCATAATCGACTAACTCATAGGCACCCTTCTCTAAGACACGCTTGACCACATAAGGACCACGCCACATAGGATTAAACTTCCCTGCCCCCAACGGTTCTTTCGATTGATCCCACAAAAGGACCAAGTCTCCTTCACTAAACACTATTGGATAGACAGACTTGTCATATTGGACCTTAACGTGACGTTTATTAACCTCTAGAGCCACCAAGGCATCTCGATGCTTCTCATCAAGTTGCTCGAGGTGGACTAAACGCTCCTCCAAAGGTGAAGTGTCCGGTAAGAGTTCCACAGCTAACTTCAATGAAGGAATCTCGCATTCAACCGGCAATATCAACTCCACTCCATGCACAAGCTAATATGGAGAAAAACCAGTGGCAGTCTTAACCGCGGTTCGATATGCCCACAAAGCAGGGTATAACATAATATGTCAATTCGTCTTTCTCTGTGCAATGGTTCGTTGGAGAATGGACTTAAGTGATTTATTCACTGCTTCAACCTGTCCATTCGCTTGGGGGTAGTAAGAAGAGGAGTGCTCTTGCTTATACCCTAACTTGGATGCCAACTCTTCCATCATATGGTTCTGAAAGTGCAAGCCATGGTCAGTGACAAGCTCTCTCGGAATCCCAAACCGAGTAATGATTTGGTTGAATACGAAGTGAGCGGCTGTCTTACCGTCGGATTTTATTGTAGGCATTGCCTCAGCCCATTTCATGAAATAATCCATAGCCACTATAATATGATGGTACCCCCCAGCCGAAGCTGGGTTGCAATCCATAAAATTGAGTACCCACTTGGTGAAGGGACCGGTGGTGATAATGGGATGTCGCGGGGTAAGCTTCGAGCACATATTTCATGCAAACACCTGGAAAGGGTGGCACCTCTTGACCGCATCAACACAATCTTTAAAGATCGATGGCCAGAAATAAACCGCTCTCAAAATATTTTGAGCTGTAGAAAGCCGAGATAAATGGCCACCACATGCCCCTCCGTGGCAATCATTTAGCACAACCTTAGCCTCCTTATGAGTTAAACAACGTCGTAAAATGGAATCTACCCCACGTCGGTACAAAGTATTGTCCACTATAAGGTAGTTCTTAGAGACGTGACGTAATCGTCGTCATTCATCTCACGAGAGGTGAGTAGGGGTCTTCTGTGTTTGTAGATATACTATGATATCTCTATACCATGGGTCATACATTGCGATTAAGAAGATGTGTTCATCGACAAACGTATCTTCACAAACCGACTCCTTATCCTCGCTCGAAAAATCCGATATAAGCGCTGCAAAAACTAACGATTTCTTTGACTTTGCCGAAACAAATTCGAGATCGAACTCTTGCAGGATGACAATCCATTTATTGTACTTTCCCCCAATCATCCTTTGTGTGAGGATAAACTGAAATGGATTGACATGGGACACAACCGAGGTCTAGCGAAAGAGGATATAATGTCTCAAACGCTGAACCGCATGTACGGTCGCTAAGGTAAGCTTCTCGACATGAGAATAACGAATCTCTGCATCAATAAGGTTTCGGCTCAGATAATATATGACATGCTCCTGGAGCTCCTCATCCTCCTGAACCAATACCATACCAATCGTCTCTAAAGACGCGGCCACATATAATAGGAAATCACGGCTATAATCCGGAGGACTAATCACCGGGGCCGATGCTAGGGCTCGCTTAAGAGCATCGAAGGACTCCTGGGCTCGCTCATCCAATTCAAAGGGAGTATCCTTCTTCAAGAGACACATGAAGCCTCTAGTCAAATTGGCAAAATTGACCAAAAATCTTCGCAAGAAGTTTACCATACCTTGCAAACACTGAAGATGATGAATATTATTCGGGGGAGACAACTGAAGTATTGCCTCAACCTTTAAGGGATCGACTCTTATGCCCTCCTTTGAAACGATGAATCCTAATAAACGACCTGACTTTACACAAAAGATGCACTTATGAGGATTTAATCAAACCGAATAGTGCCGGCATCTTTCGAAAACCAATCTCAAGTGATATGAATGATGCATTCTCATATTAGAATGAGCAGCAAGGTCATCTAAAAATACTTCAATAATAGACTTGAGATCATGGAAAATCAAGGTCATTGCCCGCTGAAATGTAGCTCCGGTGTTTTTAAGGCCGAAAGGCATTTTTCGATATGCAAACGTTCCCCAAGTACAAATAAATGCAGTCTTGTGTTGGTCCTCAGGTTTAATCTGGATCTGATTATACTCGAAAAAGCCGTCCATAAAGGAGAACACCTCGCTACCCGCACACTCATCCAAAATCTGATCAATAAATGGTGTGGGGAAGTTATCCTTAGGACAGACACGATTTAAATCGCGGAAATCAGTGCATATTCGGATCGCTCCCTGCTTCTTATCCACTGGAATGGGGTTTGAAACCCACTCTGTTAAGGGAACGGGATAGATGAAACCGGCTTTCAACAGCTTCTCTATCTCTGCCTTAATGGCGGGTGCTTTCCTAGGATTCACGGCATGTAAACGTTGTCGAATAGGCTTAGCATTGGGGTAAGTCTTAATCTCATGTTCGACAATCTGAGATACCTAGCATCTCATCATAAGACCAAGCAAAAATATCACGCAATTCCTTGAATAGCTCGGTATATTCGAGAATCTCAGCTTGGGAACAATCTTCCCCAATATAGACATTCTCAATGGTGCCAGGATTTTGAGAGATGTTGATAGAAATCATGGAAGATATGTTCACCATGTTCCCATCAGCCATCTGACCAGGAGAGCTTAATGGAATCATGGGACTACCAACTCTCTGACTAAGAATCTCCCTATAATCCTCATGCTCCAAACGGTCAAGCAGTGGAAGGAAATATGATCTATGATGAAGTTCCTCCCATGGCGGCTCAACACCCGACATAGCCTCGATGATTGCTTCATCGAAAGGGAAAACTGTATCCAGGTAGTCGTGAGCATGAGAAGACTGTACTTCCCATGTGGGCAGCACATAGGGGTCTTCCTCCTCCGTCCACAAAGAGGAAGAACAAGGCTCAGCAACATCCATAAGATTGTCTTGATAAGCTATCATGGTTGCACGAAGCGGCACGTTGGTCTCGACAGGCTCACGCGAAATGCTTAGTGTAGGAAGAATCCAAGGATCTTCCATATGAGTCGTGCGAAAAGACACTGAGGTCATAGAAGACGAAGCCCTATCGGAACAAGATTCTATCATGAGGACCGGCGCAAGACAACTAAAGCTTCCCATGAGGGATGGATACATGCCTACACCCACACTCCCAGTTGCTGGCTGAGAGTGTTCAACAACCGGAACCGAAGTTCCCGAAGATGCAGTAATAGGGGAATTCTTGAATGCCATCTGATCAATCGTTACAATCTTCCCATTATGTGGAAAGCATACAACATGAAACATGGAAGAAGCAACGGCTTCCATACTATACATCCAGTTCCGACCCAGCAAGAGATTCTATTCGAGGGGCGCATCAACCACCTCAACCTCTATCGCAAAAGTATTCCCTCCCAAACAAACTTTAAGGGAAGGAATGATGCCATGTGGCCTAAAAGATCTCCCATCAAAAGCAGTTAACATAGTCGCTGACTTCGACAACTCAGGAGAACCAAGACCCTTCCAACAGGACAAAGACATCATAGATGCAGCAGTGCCCTCATCAATCACAGTGTGCTTGACGATCATATTAAGAAATTCTATGTGTACCAAAAGCGACACATAGTAGGGCAAGCGACGCTGATGACCTGCGGTTTCAAATTTGATCACTAAGGAAGAATCATCTCCATTCACACCAAGAGCAGAAAGAAAAGCCTTCCTTTGCGAAGGACAACTCTGAAGCACTTCCAATGCAGACATCGCACAAGGAGTATGGCCCAAATCCTCAATAACTGAATAATTTTGGGTGGCTCGGGCATTTGGATTATGCCCTGAGCACTTAAGTACCCCCTTAGGAATGCGAGATGCAGCTTCAGGTTTGTCCGCAGGTTTCTCAATGCGCAAAGGAGTTCCTGGTGGATCGGGTTCTTTGCCTGGGTTGGGTTCTGATGATCCATAATCTTTCGCACAAGTCACAACCTTGGCAGCATGAACCATGTTAATGCACCCACAAGCACTAGCTTCTGGTGGATCATTCTCACTAGATTGCTCCTAGGACTTCGAGTTCATATTCTGGTTATGCAGTAAAGGGTTCGTTAGCACATCTGAGCCTTGTGCTAAGAGTCTCTAAGCTTCATCAATTCTAGGGCACAAGTAAGTGAGGTGATCATCCCTACATAGCTTGCAAGGGAACTTAACCTTACGTTTCTCTTGCTTGTCCCCACCAACATTCTGACCGTTCTTGTCATGATTGGAAGCATTCTCATTCGTATTCCCACCCTTTCGATTATTTTTCTTACCATTTTTCTTATTCCGTCCGGGTTGTTGGTTACCCTTCTGGTCCGACGATTATACAGAAAGTACACTCGTCGTTTGGGCAGGTTGAGACGAAGCCGTAGCTTTTCCCGAGGCAGATTGGTTGAGTGACAATTGACTAACTTGTTTTGCAACCGAATCTGCAGGTTTCGCACTTGCACAACCCACAATGCCATCGGCATGTGGTCCAGGTTTGACCTTGGGATCGAAACTAAAACGAGGAGCGTTGGGAATAATCTCATACAACAAACCGGACTGAGCATAAATCAATTCCAATTCCTGCGCCCTAAAGATTGCTTGTTCCTCATTCTGCACTCCGGATGTGGAAACATCCTTCACGATATATGGCAATAAAGACTTGAGGAACCACTCGAGAAGGAACTCCAGTGGTATAAAGGATTTAATTAATCTCTTCCGTCTACGCCACTCTTGAATATGATCAAAAATATGGGTGGCTTTATCTTGTCGAAATGTTGACAAGAGTTCAATACCAACGTCATAGCGCACTGGTAGCTGGAAGTGATTAAGAAAAGTCATCGCAATATCGTCGAACAAGGTAAAGGCTCCCTTTGGTCACTCTATATACCATTTCGTCACAGGCCCTATGAGGGTGCATTGAAATAGTCGCAAGAAGACTGAGTCCTAATGTAATGAATTCGAAGAGCACCAAAGGTGAAACGTGGTAACGTGTTCGCTCGGATCCTCTCCCAGTTTGCCTTTGAACTTAGTTATGTCCGAAGGAAGCTTGGTAGGGACAGCCGGCCAAGTCGGGTCATGAGCCATGGGATCGTTTGTAAGTCTTGATAAGTCAGGAAGGTTAAGCATCGCGAGGAAAGGGAGCTTAGCATGATGAAGTCGATGGACCGCTCCTTGGTTCACATAGGTTTGAGCACCACCATGGCCTTGGCCATAGTGTCCTCCTCCTGTCTGACCTGTATAAGGTGACATGGAAGTACCATAGTAAGGTGGACCTTGACTAGTAGGAGCTATAAAGCCATAATTAGGAGAGTAACCAGGTTGTTGATACCCGCTCCCGTAAGGTGAAGAAACCTGTCCATACTGCAGACCATAATAAGGTCCATAGGTCATCGTATGCGATGTCCCATGGGACACTCCGTATGTAGGAAGATAAGCTCCAAAAGGAGGAACATACATACCCAAAGTAGGTATATATGCCCTGGACGTAACAAGCTGACCACTAGAAGGGTGGATATAGCCTCCTGAAGCAACAGGTGGTAGATAAACGTGAGACACAATCGGCCTAGTAATTGCAGTACGGACCTGACTCATAGCCATATATTGGCTCGAAGGACCACGTGGGTAAGGTGGAGGATGTACATTTGAAGAACTCGAAACCAAGGACGAAGGGATCTCTGTAGTAAGATATGTACTCATGCCTATCGTCACTCGTCTCGGACCTGGTATCCTAATCAGATCGCTAACCCTAGACCTAGGAGGGAGAGGAGATGTAGCTTCCACCACTGGGATGGAAGGTGCAATGTGACTAGTAGTCCCAAACCTCTCCGCAAGGTAAGGAATGGGATTTCCCCCAAGCATAGTGCTAGGCTCAGAGTCGGATTCAACATGAAATGTCAAATCGTGCATAGGAAAACCAGTCGTAGCATAACTACCATAGCTAGTAGTGGCAGGTGGAAAGTGAGTCTCGGCATCATCCGGCATTCCATACCAGTAACATGTCAATGGGGAATCAGCCCTAGGGTGAGTAGGTCTATCATGCAAATATCCTATCTGGGAAATCACGGGACCAAACTCAGCTAGGCCAGGTGAAGGATCGTATGTAGGAGTAAGTTCCCCATCGTCAATACGAACGGGAGGAGGTGGCTCAGGAATAGTCTCTGAATGATCCTCCATGGTGTGTGAATCAGTGTGTGACATAGTCCGCCCAGAATGTCTAGGCCTCTCTCCCAAAGGAGGAGGAGAAGTGGAAGGCGGAAGTCCTGCTAACCGACGAGAACAACGCGGAACTGCACTCGAATCCACAATGACTCAACAAAAATCAAAGACACTCTATTTACCTAGACCCTAGGCCAACTAGCGCGCACAGTGCAATCACTAATAAAATCTAAATAAAAACGCAAGCAAACAAGGGCTGGATAAGTGAGCTCCCGAATGAAGCAGGTATGTCTCACCTAGGAGAGGCCTGAGACTCCCATACACAACAAGTGGAGGTACATAACCAATTATTGTGGCCCTTAGCTTCAATGCGTAAAGCGACTGTGCTGGCCGACCCCAACCTGGCCGGGACACATGCAGAATAACCTCTACACGTACCCCATCGATATCCTAGGTAAGGTCACTAAGGTCACCTCAATATAATCAAAGCTCAGGCAGACAGTCGCAGGCGGGATTGACCGTACAGGTAGGGTAGCAAAGCCTGAAACTCCCGAAAGAGTCCCCAGATACGAATACAATCCTGGCAATATCATCAGTGCTACTTAGTTATGACTAGGGGTGATCCCAATCAATAACCGCTCACACTGCCTCGTGCTTGATTCTCATTTGAGAGGAGGATCCTGAGAACAATGGTTATACTAAGGATTTTACACACTCCCTGGACAGGCACCTAAATGTTTTTGTTTAGTGATCTTGGAGAATTAACTTACAATGAACTATTCCAAGATCCTAAAACCTAAGCTTGTTGGTGCACCCTAGAAAAGAAAAGAGTGTAATTCATTTTAATTAGCGTTGATTTTAGTTGGCTTTATTACTCAAAAATAGGATATGGTCGTGCAACTAGTGGTGTTATGACGCAACAAGAAGTAAAATGCACACCATAACAATCAATGCAAATGCATTGTGTCCATGTAAACAGGGTATGTGTACTACGTGAAATGCACAATTTTTCTTCAAATGATGAATGCAAATTTTCCTATATGAAGTCCTAACTAGTACTCCAAAGCAAATCTAGATCTAGTGCAAGTACAATGCAAAGTGAAAAATGCAATGCATTATGATAAGCAAATGTTTTTGGATTTTTTGAAAATATAAGAGATGCAAAAAGAAAAAGAATGATTCTACCACCCTCAGACTCTGCAAGCACACATAGACAACATTCAAGCAAAGCACTAAGGTAAAAGAACTCTAATGCAATAATATCAAACAAAAAATCGAAAATGCCATGACAAGAACTTTCCTAAAAAAAAATTTAGGCTAAAAAAAAACGTTTCCAGTCAGAACCAGAGGTCAAAACAGACTCAGGAAGTGCCAAAGGAGACTCAGTAACTAACAACATTCACCCAGCAACCAATTAACTTCCACAAAAAGGGAAAATCCAGGGTATACGCGACTGTTCACAGTAAACCCGCCTGTATACGTGGAAATCCCAGAGGAAACCGCGTGTATACACGACTGTAAATCAAAAACCCGCGTACAGGAAGAAAAGGTGCATAAAACAAGGCAAACAGACAGGATGAGACCAACTTCACTCCAATCAGACTCTACCAGGCATACATGCCCCCAGACCCGACACAGAAACAAGAGAGAAAGAGCAATTCAAATACATTGAATGCCAAGAAAATCACCCCCAAAGGACAACTACTAGGAACTCCCGAGCGGAGTCACCAATTCTGTTACAGACAGACTTGACTCCAGAAATCAATCTTTCCCAATATGCAATAGAAACAAAATGTCTAACACTAAAGGATCAGACCTCGTACCTTATTCTGGATGGTTGAAGTAGATCCCCATTGAGCTTTCCAATCTTCATCTTGAATTGATATAATACTTCCTCAACAACAAGTAAACAATACAAGCATACTATATATCATGGTGTTAGATCTATTCTAGCATATATAATCAATAATGTAAAAGCATTTGACATATTCCAATGGATACAATATTCAATCAAATACACATCATTGGACAAGGAAAGATAGTTCTTATTAATATAAATTAGAGATTACAAGATAGATACAACCTCTGACGGCACGTCTGCGAATCAGAGAAACTGAATCCCCCACTTGGTCCTCCACCACCTCAATCCTCCATTTCTTGATAGCAAGCTCACTAGCAAAGGCAATCTTGGGAAGAACACAACAGTGCTCCAAAGGGACAAAGGGATGCAAACTCAAGTATCGTTCTGGAAACAATGGACTATAGTTTCATTGCTTCAATCTCTCTATATGCCTTCAATGTACCAAGGGGTTCCTTATATAGCTTCACAAGGGATAATGAAGGGTCAAATCCGAGCGATCTCAAGGCATATGGAAGGCCAGGAATCGAATGAATCGGATCCAAGTCAAGAAAAACTCCAAAAGGATTTGGACTTATGCACACATCCCGATGTACACAGTTATAGGATTCAAACCTGCGTATGTATGTGGTTATTGGGGAAAAAGATGCGTATATCATCTTTTATATAGTTTTTAGGGAGTGATTAAGGTAACATCAAAGGATAAAATATGGTCCATGGGGTCTAAAGAGTCTGCAGCGGGACAGGGGAAGGCCATACAAAGTGTGATTCACCTGGAGTGGTGAAATATGCTATAACACATAGGTTCCAAATCAGGCTCAAAATCAGATTCAACACCCCTAATTTCAACATCCAAATATTTTGTAGTATATGAAGGAAATTCACCAGTTTTCTCCTTCACTAGTTCTACCCCTTGAAGAGGATCATCGAACCGGACACTTATTTAAATGATGATTTGTTTTGTTCTAATATCTAGAATATTTCAAACTTTATATTCATTAGGATATCGAATAAAAAAATACTCAATGCTTTGCAGTTGCAAACCTCTCCTTTTATCATGCGAAATTCGGGCCCATGCAGTGGACCCAATCACCTTGACATTCGACACATCTGGCTTGTGTCCAAAGTAGGATTCGAAAGGGGTATTCCCTTTCACAGATGAGTGTGGAAGTATGTTCTGAATTTATTCTATAGCATTCATGGCTTCATACCACAAATTTGCATCCAACTTCTTTGATTCCAGCATGCAGGTGGTCATCTCCTTGACAGGCCGGTTCTTTCTTTCCGCGACACCGTTTTGTTGGGGAGTGTAGGGAACTAAATGTTGGATATGAATGGCACTTTAAAAACATATATGTAGAAAATAATTACTGATATATTCCCCACCATTATCATATCTCAAAATCTTAATATTTTTCCAGATGCATTCTCAATTAGTGCTTTCAATTCAGTGAATTTTTCACAGACTTCAGACTTCTTTTTGATGAAAAATACCCATGTGTATCTGGAAAATTCATCTATGAAAGTGAGAATGTACCGTGATCCATTCATGGATGTGGTAGTAATTTTTTCTCTGATATCAGAATGTATCATCCCAAATATGCATGATACTCGTCTTGCCTTCCCCCAATCAAACTTATGCTCAAGGTGCTTTCCAACAACACAACCCTTTCAAATTCCGGTGGTAGCTTTGATGATCGGGAGGCCTTTAATACATGGAATTTTTGTGTAATTGCTGCAATTACCTGAAGTTTAGATGGCCGAATATTTCATGCCATAGTATACTAATGTAATTTCCATGAGTCAGCATTGCGGTGGGCTTTGCATCCGCCACAAAATGGCAGAACTCATAGGCTTTTGCATGATGGTTTGCAAGGCCTTTTGCTACAAGTTTTCTGGATACAAGTTCAGTGATCTATACATCATATGGGATAAATGAGAATCTCTTGGGAACTCCATTATGTGTCATTTGATAAACAATTAGGAGGCTTGATGCAAGATATGGTACATACAGAACATTGGAAAAATAACCATGCTCAAGATTTACAGTACCTTGTCTTTCAAATATGATGGTGGAGTCATCTCCCATGTGGATGGGAATGGTTTTTCCAGTTTCCAGGGATGAGAATCGGTATCTGTCTGCCATCATGTGATTTGAATATCTAGAGTCTATCAGTAGAGCATTGGACTTTGAAGTGATTTCCATGAGAGCATGACCTCTTTCATGTTGGGATCCTGATCTTGTTAATCTCTCCTCTGAAAGCTTTTTAGAAGACTGATGTGATTTCTATCAAGGAGAGAAGTAGCTTCATGAAGTTTCTTTTTCATGCAGGAAGGTTCAGGGTGGAAGCCCTTCCCGTAGTATGAACACTTGACTTTTTGCTTTCTATGGTGGCCTTTGTTTTTGTTTTTCTTTGAGCTATAAGTCTCTTCTTGTGGATGATTTTGAACTTTAGGATTAGGAGCTTTGAATTTGGTTTTGGGGTTATTTTTCTGCTTTCCTTTCCCCTTCGGATCCTTGGGTCCGTAAGAAAAGAGGGCTTGATCACGGGAGGATCTGATGATCCCCATATGGACAAGATTATCATTCTCACTTGTTAGGGACTCAATGAAGGCATTGAGTGAAGACATCTTCCATCTAGGGGTTGTGAGATTCCCCACACAGAATGTAGAAACAAACACCGAATAATCAGCTCCATGTTTTGAGAGAATGGAGAGGATGAGTTGATCATCCTCCTTGTTCACCTCACACTGCTTCAGTAAAAGGACTATATGCTTGAATTTTGTGAAAAAATAATGAAGGGTCTCAAAATTTCCAAGTTGAAGAGACATCAACTCATTTTCAAGATGATAAACCCTCAAGTCATCCTATTTTCCATACAGGGATGCAATTTGGTCCCAGATCTCTTTCAGAGTCTTCAATCTGGAGAGGTGGAATAGAATATCCTTGGAGATAGAGAGACACAAGAAACCCAAAGATTCATATTTCTTACTAAAATATATAGCCTTGTCTATAACATGAGTAGGCTCTTCTTCTATGTCCATAGTGACCCGTAGAGTCCTGTAGCATGTAGCAAAATCTCCATGTCTCCTTTCCATTGATGGAAATTGAACGGAGTCAAAAGATCTATGGAAGAAGTGATATCAAACTGTTTTAGTGAATGCAATGAGATTGTAAAACCTGAAAATCAAAACAATGAAGTCACCATAAGGTCAAACATCCTGCACATTTCAAGTTTTCATGACACCCATCATAATTGATCAAGAAAGCTTGATAAACAATTCCTTTACTTGGGGTATTAAGTGGTAAACCTTTGGCTTCTGGTGCAGTGCTGGAATTTGAGCTTTTGCACAATTTTTCATGCAAGATCCATAAAAAACCATGTTTTTGAAGAGAATGAGCTTCATCCCACCGTGAGATATGATACCATATTAATATTTCATAGTAATTTAGGGACTAAAACATAGTCTCATAAGATATTTTAGACAATTAATCATGAAAATGGTATAACGGTGTTGCAATAGGAGTAGCATCCCTATATAATCAATAAAGAATGAGTAATACAATACAATTATCATGTAAGATGCATGAATTCCGCAACAATTTGAATTCCCAAGGAGGTCATTCAAATTGAATGAATGCGTGTAGCTTAACTGAATGTCAATCACAATCGGCACACTTAGTTAACCATAGAACTAATCATTAATTGACGCTCACACTAAGTCCTAATTGAATCGGAGTGCAATAGATGATTGAGTCTAACTGAAAGTGACTCATCACATGTAACTTCATGTCTAACTAAAGGAGGTAGCGCATCCATAACTCCAAGTAGCTCCTATGGAGTTAACTGAAGTGACACATGTCATCAGAAGTGGTTGTAGGTGCATGTGTTAGCTCCAGTTCATAAATAATGACCAAAAATAATCAAATAATGAATGGAGGTGCCTTCACAACTCAGGTTAACTAATTGTAACAATCAATTAGCAATTAGGTGCATTTATGACACTTAGATCACCCCAGAAATGCTCCCTGTTTGAAGGAGGAAGCCCAGTTAGCCTTTCTGAATGAAGGAGAAAGCTTAGCTTGCCTCCTTCACTGAAGGAGGGTGTGGGTGTGCTCATGCTGATGTCATAGTGTGCTCATCTAATTCGAAGTAAGTCAATTAAACTTAGGATAGTGGGTAAATAGGCCAAAATTGACCAAATAAGTGTGCATGTTGGGTAAATGACTCCAACACCTTGAGTCAGTATCTAGTCCAACCTAGACATGTTCACCTGGTAGCTGCAAAACATGTGATGATATATGTCACATACCCCAATTTTGTAAAATTATGTAATTTGTTTTATTTATTTTCTGAGACATTATGTTAAACTTAATCCTAAGTAGGGATTGATGACTCAGCAGAGTCAACAGTTATGGAGTGTAATTGAGAATATTTTATTAATAATAAATAAATAATGGAGACAACAGCATGGGAGAGCTGTTAAAAGAGGTTACTGGTCAAACTGGTTGTTGGAACTAGGTGGAGAGGCAAAGTACAAGTGGCAGCATCCTCAAGCACTTCCTAAGTTGCAGGTGGCAACTTCCCTATATTTGGGGTCATGATTCCCCAAGAAAGTGGAATGTGAGCAGGTGGCTCATTAAATGACAGTTAACCCAACTAAGACCTAGGCAATCTTTAAAAGTACTGAATGAAGAGAGCTGAGGCTGCTCAGTTTTTATTTTCCAGAAAGAATTCATTCAGCTGAATGTTATTCAGGAATTTCATTTGAGGAAAAGGGGAAAGAAAGTAAGGAAGTGACTTGAGTGGATGTTTGCAGAAACTTGATGCTGATTACAGCTATTTGAACTGAGGAAACTGTCTAAGAGTTCTGAGTTGATACAGAGTTGAAAGACTGTATTTGTTTTGCTGCACCTAGTTCCAATCTAGGGAGACCAGAGCAAGCTCGGGGGTCCTGAGAAGCCACTGTTTGGGCGCTCTCCAGGAATTTGGTAGGGAGGAACGGCCTCCCATTGCTGTTGTTGTCCACAGAATTTAACAGGTTTTTCAATTATATCTTTATGTCTTTCTGTGTATAAATAGATAAATGTTATGATTATTTAAATGTCTGAAGAAAAAAAAAAATTGTTAGTACTTTGAAATGTTAATAGAAAAACTTGTTAGTATTACCGTGTTTTTCCACATCTGATACCATCAGATAGTACTCTAGCACGGTATATCAAAGTTTAGAAGAAATATTCTTCTAAACTAAGTTCCCTAATCTACTTACAGTCATTACCATTGCCTTTCTGTTTATTATCTTTTACTTCAGCTATCCTTCTACAGTTGTTAATTAAAATTAATCTAGAACTATAACTCTGTTTTTTTTTGAGATATTAATTGTCGAAGGAAAAGATAGAATAAGTATGCTTGCAGTATAAGTTATAATTGTTCCTTATATTTTAAACAAGTATATTACTGATAGAAGATTTTCAGTATTTATGAGTTAGATGAAACAATTAAAGTAATTTAGTAGCAATCTATATTATAGCAGAAAATGTAAAATTTCCAAATTACTGTACTTTTATTTCATTCAGCTAGGATGAGTACTTTGATATATTTTCTTATTCTATTATATGGTCTGATGAATAAATGTTATTCTAGGTACAGGAAATTTATATAGGTATGCTTATAAGTTTATATCTTATTATTAATAAGTATTATAAAGAAATCTTAAATCTTTTACTAAATAAAGAACCCAAACTACCTAATGGGTAAATAATATTAAAAACATCTTTTATAATAACAGCAATAAGAAATAGTATTATACTACAGTACTTATAATGTAGTAATATGTTATATAAAAAAATATAAAAAAATAAAAACATTAACATTCTGGTAGTTTTTATTTATACATACTAAAGACTTGGTTTATGTATACATAAGATGTAAATAAAAAGGATATTTATAAATTAATCTTTCAATGTACCTTGTAAATTAATTAAACATCATAAAAATATTGTTTATAAACTACAAGAACGGGGTTAAAACCCTAGATTTATAAATATTATAACTGAGCAATAATTAAGTAAAATTTATCATTATTCTTTACAGCCACATTATAAAATTTAAACAGGCTGCACTGAGCTGAAGGTTATTTAGTTTTTGCACAGAGCTTAAACAAATATTAGTACATTAAATAATCAAAGATACAGAATACAGGACGCTCGGTATTGAGCTTAATTATATAAACCTAAGCAATAACCTAACGAGACAAATGTCTCATCATCAAATAAGATTTAACTAATAGCATTTACAGTTGGGTTATTATATAAACACAGTAAGCATTCTTTTGTTTATCTTCTCAGTACGGCATAAAGTAAGTGCAAGAAAAAGAATCCAGTTCTCAATTTATGGTAGAACGGAGTGTAAAAACCCTAAGCATGTTAAGTAATCACTTAAGAACTGAAAACTATGTTTATTAAATAACCCATAACAGTAAATGCAAGGTTCATGGCTTTTAAAGTTCTAATACAGTAAACACAAGGCTCGCAGCCTGTAAAACAAACACTTTAATACAGTATTAACATGGAGGTTTAAAAGCCTGCAAATTCATTAATAACGCGAAGGTTTATAACCTACCAAACTGATTATAAAACCCTACAGTATTTAAAATCAAACTTTACATTCACGGCCGTAGCCGGAGGACTCTGTTCAGAGTTAGGGTTGTACCCTTGGTGTAAATAAAAAAAGCAAACAGCTCAAAAACCACGAATATAGAACGGCCGTGTAACAACCCAACACCATCCATAAGATGCAGACAAAGATGATAAGCCATGGAGGACCAAGGCTTACCGTAATATGGAAGCGGATTTCTTGGAGTCGGAGGAAGCATCATAATGTAGCAGGTTCACCTGCGAGGAATTTTGTTTGCAGTCGAGTGTTAGTTTTCATTTTAAAGATAAATAACAACTTATAAATGATTGCTGTGTAACTCTAAATTTTGAGTGTTACCTTATCTTTAAATAACCCTCGTAAGAGGTCGAGGCTTGTTCCAGCTTAGAGACTGTCATTCGTTGGCAAAATGACAAGTATCTACCCTTCAACCTGAAGCACAGTAGAGACCCCAAGTAAACCCTTTCTTCGCGGTCTTCTCCTTTTCGATTATTTTACCCAACCGGCTTACAGACAGCCACGTTGGTGGAAGGAATAATCTACTGAAGAGTACTTAAAGAAAAAGGCTGAATGGTCACCTTTCGAGACCAGTAAATCAATGGCATTTTCCACAGAGGTAACCAACTCAACGTTTAACCTCTACTTTAACCCTCGCAAAGAAGTTTTTAAAACTCGCAGAAGGTCAGAGCAGTGAAGTATTCGAACTCACAGAGAGGAAGAGAAACGAAAGGAGCATTGGCAGCTAAAGACATTACCAACAAGGTCCGAAATGTTGCAGATCGGCCAAGAGGCCGAGGGAAAAACAAAATAAAGGGTTAGGGTTCGATCAAACCATTTATAGGTGCTAGCGAATGGACTGTATGCATCCACGTAGCTTTTAATAATTTCCATAGTGTGGATTTCATTCCAAAGTCGATGACCTTGATTTAATCAACCCAAAATCATCGCTAGAATGTTCCTTTGGAAGATTTTTCACTTTTGGTTTCCACCTACATCATTATCGCCACAACGCATCATTAGAGTAAGCTTATGCATTTTCCATGCTACGTAATATGGTACATTAGTCTATACATATATAGAATGCATGGTATGTATGGTGTTACATAGTTTACACATATTGTATTGTATGTTTCATTTAAAATATTCCATACTATGTATTGTATGTACAATAACCCATGGTTATAAGTATATTGGTTGTATGGTTTATGCATTAACACGATACATATACTTAGAGAGTAGTATATAGTGCTTAGTACTTATAGAAGTGTATGATACATGTTATATATATAAGTTAGGTCCAATGAATATAATGATGTTATGCTATTTCATAGCATCATGCACTCAAGCCTAGAGTTTCATAGGTAGTTGTTTTAAGTGGTCATGGTTTATAATCATAAAGCCAACTGTTTGGATTTTTAAAAGATGGTATTATACCTATCTACTCCTTGATGTATGTACCTATATATTTTTTTTATATAATGTTTTCTACTAGATTATATAACTTCTAATTTTCTTGGTAGTCCTAATTTAATACATTAGATATTTATGGGTTGACTGAATAATAGTCATCGTCAGTCGGAAACTTAATAGTATGCAAGCTAGGCATGAAATGATATTAATATAACTTGATAATAGGAGAATAACCTGTGAAGCTACAATCTTCCTACCTTGATAAGCTATTTAGGATAAAGAATAGTTTATAAAAATCTTATACTTATTCTTCAGGAGAAACAGTTTAGTCTTTCTTTTTCATACTTATAAATCCACTAAAATTCATGAACCTGTATGGTAAAACCTTCTGCTATGTGTTTCTGAAGAATGCATTTATTTTTGTAACAAGTCCCAAGGAAAATTTAGCAGAATTAACAAAATATTACCTTAAGAAGTATGATAATTGTTCTGTCTAACATGTATAACTCTTAATAAACAATGTGTATGCAGAATCTGAATTGTAACTTCAAAAACCTATTAGCCTCGAACCATACTTCTTACCTGTACATCTGTAATAGAAGAAAACGGCTGCGTTAGCTCGAAAGCTAAGTAATCCCAGCCCTTACGACAAATCACCTTTTGTCGCAAACAGAAAAACAATCAGTAGCTGCAAGGAAAAAGCTCATTAAAGCACAGAGTATTGAAATAACTTTTTCAGTAACAATTAAATTAGCATAAACTAATCATACAGTTAATAACTATTTTTTTTTTATGTGATTATATGTTATTTAAAAGTTTTTTTTTTTTTGAAATTTTTGGGGTTGTGACATGTGGTATCAGAGCATGGTTGAAACACTAGGCCTTGATACGGCCCAATCACTTTCTGTATAATAATAAAATAATGTACTAATTTGTATTTTTGTTTTATGTAAAAAAAAAAGGGGGCAGAAAACTATTTTATCTGAACTTAACAGGCAGGTATGGAGAACTTAGAAGCATATGCAATGGAGGAGTCGCCTAATACAGAAACCAGACGAGTGCCCAGAGAATCTGAGATAGAGGAGGCAACTGTTCACTCCTCAGAACTGATGCAGACCATAAAAGGTCTAAAGATGGAATTAGAGTCAGTTAAAAAGGATAATGAACGAATTCTGAAAACTCAAGAGGAGTTAAATCAGATATTGATAGAAAGATTTCAGACAGAAGGAAGAAACAAAAGGTCTGAATCTGAAGAAGCTAGTCAACATAAAACGTTCAAAGAAATGAAACTAGCTAGATCTGATAGCAGTTCCTCATCTGAAGGCCTTAAGGAACAGCAAAGCTATTATTCTACCAGTGATAGTAGCGAAGCAGAGGTGAATAAGAAAAAGAAAAAGTATAGACCTTACGAAGAGATTTCTAGGGAATTTAAGAAAATAAAACCCCCAACCTTTAGTGGAGAAACGAAAAAGGGAGAAGAGGCGGAATCCTGGTTATCCGGGATGAGAAAGTATTTTCAAATTTATAATTATTCCAGTCAGTTGAAAGCAAGGATGGCCATATATAATCTGTCAGGAAAGGCAGATATATGGTGGCAAGATTTAAAAAGGGTTAAAGGGATCAAAGAAAAAGAGGTAAATTGGAGTACTTTCAAAAGGTACTTCAAGAATAAGTTCCTATCTGAACAGTACTATGAAGAAAGAGCCAAGGAGTTTTATGATTTAAAGCTTGGGTCCATGACAATGAAAGACTTAAACAGCAAGTTTTTAAGTCTGTTGAGGTATGTGCCGTACTTAGTTGATGAGAAACCGAAGGTACAGCGGTTTCTCAGCTGCTTGCCATACCATATAAAAGATAGAATTGAATATGATAATCCCAAAAATCTGGAAGAAGCTATGCGAAAAGCAAATTTCTGTTTTGAACAGAATAAAAAGAAGGAAGGAATAGCCAATTAGAAGGCTAGAAAGAATGGTAATCAGGATGATACAAGAAAAAAGAGTTTATACCTCAGAAAATTTTTAAGAACAACAAGAACAGAAACCATTCTAATGGTAAAAACTTTCAAGGAAGCAAAAATGGCGCTTCAAATAACTCCAACAGTTTCAAGGGCAGCAAGGAGGGTTCCAACAATTATGGAAATTTTACTAAAAATTTTGAAAGGAAGGAACCTGTAAAATGTTGAGAGTGTAATGGCCCACATTATGCGTCAGTTTTCCCAAACCGTAAGAAGCCAAACAACAATATTCACACAATACAAGATGAAATGACAGTTGGAGATTTTGCAAGGATGATGCCCCGGATCAATGCTGCACTAGAAAACCGACAAGCTGAGTACCAAACTTCCATGGTGGAAGTAGAAGGTATGGTAAACAAAAATTCTGTAACTATTTTGATAGATCCAGGTGCTAGCTTAAGTTATATTTCACCTCAGATAGTAGAAAAATGTCATCTGAATGTTGACAAATTTGATAATTCTTGGCTGGTTCAACTAGCCACAGGAGCAAAAAGGAAGGTAAATTGTTATGTTAATGATTGTACTTTAGATATGGATGGTTTTAAAACTGCTATTAAGTTAAATGTGCTACCACTTGGTTCTTATGGCATACTTATAGGTATGGACTGGTTAGAACAACATAGGGTAGTGTTAAATTGTTTCGATAAAACGTTTACATGTGTGAATAATCATGAACAACCTGTAATAGTTAAAGGAATACCTAGAAAGACTGTGGTTAGGCAGATTTCTGCCTTGCAGCTCAAAAGAGCAGTCCGGAAAGGATGTAAGGCCTATGCTGTAATTATTACAGATGAGGCAAATAATGTTGAAAAGGATAAAATAAAAATAGAAAATATTCCGGTATTAAATGAATTTATTGATGTTTTTCCGGAGGAAATTCTAGGATTACCTCCTCGGAGGGAACTGTATTTTACAATAGAGCTGGTACCAGGTGTTGTACCTAGTTCGAAGGCTCCATACCGAATGAATATTCTGGAAATTAACGAATTAAAAACACAGTTAAAGGAATTAATCGATAAAAAATATATTAGACCTAGTGTTTCCCCTTGGGGAGCACCAGTAATATTTGTTAAAAAGAAGGACGGGACTATGCGACTCTGCATAGATTACCGTCAGCTTAATAAAATGACAATTAAAAACCGGTACCCGTTGCCCCGCATAGACAATCTGTTTGATCAGCTGCATGGAGCTACGGTATTCTCTAAGATAGACCTGAGATCAGGCTATCATCAGGTGAGAATAAAGGAAGAATATATATTTAAGACAGCATTTAGGACGAGATATGGACATTACGAATTTGTCGTAATGCCATTCGGGATTACTAATGCCCCAGCCGTCTTTATGTGTCTAATGAACAATATAATGCATAAATATTTAGACAAGTTTGTTGTTGTATTCATCGATGACATCTTGATCTACTCGAAAAATGAAGAGGAACATAAGGAGCATTTACGAATAGTCTTACAGGAACTACGAGAGCAACAGCTCTATGCGAATTTCAGTATGTGTGATTTCTTCAGGGATGAAATCCAATACTTAGGTCACGTAGTGACTAAGGAAGGGATTTT
>LPNX010456700.1:323368-369799 GCA_001517045.1 Pseudotsuga menziesii | reverse complement strand
AAGCGAATATGATTTCGAAATTCAACATATAAAAGGGAAGGAAAACAAAGTAGCTGATGCTTTGAGCAGAAATGCAAAATTGAATTTCACAACAGCAATCAGCACATATAATTCTGATTTGAATGAACAGCTAATTGAAAGTATAAAATTTGATGAAATTTATCAAAAGTTACAAGATATAACTAAGAAAGAACCCATAGAAAGTTTAACTAAAGGGTATAGTTTAAATAAAGAAGGGTTTTTACTGTTTAAGGACAGACTTTATGTGCCAAATGTATCAAAGATTAAATTGCTGATTTTGGATGAAGTGCATAAAACCCCTTATTCAGGGCATCCAGGCTATCAGAAAACTGTCACTATGTTAAGAAAAGATTATTTTTGGCCTAACATGAAATCTGAAAAAGCTGAGTATATAGCTAGATGTTTGGACTGTCAACAAGTAAAGACAGAACATCAACATTCAGCTGGGTTATTGCAGCCCTTGCCTATTCCTAGCTGGAAGTGGGAAATAATCAGTTTAGATTTCATTACGGGATTACCCAGAAATCAAAATCAGAATGATTCAATTATGGTGGTAGTGGATAAATTAAGTAAAGCAGCGCATTTTATTGCTGTTAAAACCACTTATAAGGCTGCAAATATAGCAGACATTTTCTTAAAACAGATTTTTCGACTACATGGTGTACCGAAAGTGATTATTTCAGACAGGGATCCTAAATTCACTGGGAATTTCTGGAAATATCTGTTCAAAGGATTAAATACCACTCTGAATTTCAGCACCTCTTTTCATCCTCAGACGGACGGACAAACTGAAAGAGTTAATCAAGTGTTGGAAGATCTGTTGAGAATGTATGTTAAAGACCAGCCTGGTAAGTGGGAGGATTACTTGCATTTAGCAGAATTTGCATACAATAACAGTTATCAATCTTCAGCTAAGTTCAGCCCTTTTGAAATCTTGTATGGGCGAAAATGTAACACTCCAATTTCCTGGAATAATCCAGTAGATAGATTAGTGTTGGGGCCCGAATTATTAAAAGAAATGGAAGAGATTGTAAAACAGGTGCAGGAGAATTTGAAGGTTGCCCAGGATCGGCAAAAGAGTCAAGCTGATCTGAAGAGAACTCCTAAAGAGTTCCAGGTAGGTGATCATGTGTTCATTAAGGTAAGACCAAAGAAAAGTTCCCTAAGATTGGGGAGTTGTGCGAAATTAGCACCACGTTACTGTGGTCCTTTTGAAATTTTATCTAGAGTTGGTCAAGTTGCTTATCAGTTAGCGTTACCACCAAATTTAAAAGTGCACAATGTTTTTCATATTTCTGTTTTAAAAAAATATGTACATGATGCTACTCATGTGATTGATTGGAACGTTGTACAGGTAGAACCAGAAGGGGAAGTTCTGGTGGAACCGGATTGTATCCTCGGGAGGAGGGAAATTACTCTGCGGAACCGTACAATTGGACAGCTGAAGGTGCAATGGAAGCACCTTAGTCCTGAAGAAGCTACTTGGGAACTGGAAAGCAAGATGCGGGAAGCATACCCAATATTTTCCAGGAGGTTCCTGAGGAAGAAGAATAAGTAACATCGAGGACGATGTTACATTTTAAGGGGGTGTGTATGTCACATACCCCAATTTTGTAAAATTATGTAATTTGTTTTATTTATTTTCTGAGACATTATGTTAAACTTAATCCTAAGTAGGGATTGATGACTCAGCAGAGTCAACAGTTATGGAGTGTAATTGAGAATATTTTATTAATAATAAATAAATAATGGAGACAACAGCATGGGAGAGCTGTTAAAAGAGGTTACTGGTCAAACTGGTTGTTGGAACTAGGTGGAGAGGCAAAGGACAAGTGGCAGCATCCTCAAGCACTTCCTAAGTTGCAGGTGGCAACTTCCCTATATTTGGGGTCATGATTCCCCAAGAAAGTGGAATGTGAGCAGGTGGCTCATTAAATGACAGTTAACCCAACTAAGACCTAGGCAATCTTTAAAAGTATTGAATGAAGAGAGCTGAGGCTGCTCAGTTTTTATTTTTCAGAAAGAATTCATTCAGCTGAATGTTATTCAGGAATTTCATTTGAGGAAAAGGGGAAAGACAGTAAGGAAGTGACTTGAGTGGATGTTTGCAGAAAATTGATGCTGATTACAGCTATTTCAACTGAGGAAACTGACTAAGAGTTCTGAGTTGATACAGAGTTGAAAGACTGTATTTGTTTTGCTGCACCTAGTTCCAATCCAGGGAGACCAGAGCAAGCTCGGGGGTCCTGAGAAGCCGCTGTTTGGGCGCTCTCCAGGAATTTGGTAGGGAGGAACGGCCTCCCATTGCTGTTGTTGTCCACAGCATTTAACAGGTTTTTCAATTATATCTTTATGTCTTTCTGTGTATAAATAGATAAATGTTATGATTATTTAAATGTCTGAAGAAAAAAAAAATTGTTAGTACTTTGAAATGTTAATAGAAAAACTTGTTAGTATTACCGTGTTTTTCCACATTTGATACCATTAGATAGTACTCTAGCACAGTATATCAAAGTTTAGAAGAAATATTCTTCTAAACTAAGTTCCCTAATCTACTTACAGTCATTACCATTGCCTTTCTGTTTATTATCTTTTACTTCAGCTATCCTTCTACAGTTGTTAATTAAAATTAATCTAGAACTGTAACTCTATTTTTTTTTGAGATATTAATTGTCGAAGGAAAAGATAGAATAAGTATGCTTGCAGTATAAGTTATAATTGTTCCTTATATTTTAAACAAGTATATTACTGATAGAATATTTTCAGTATTTATGAGTTAGATCAAACAATTAAAGTAATTTAGTAGCAATCTATATTATAGCAGAAAATGTAAAATTTCCAAATTACTGTACTTTTATTTCATTCAGCTAGGATGAGTACTTTGATATATTTTCTTATTCTATTATAAGGTCTGATGAATAAATGTTATGCTAGGTACAGGAAATTTATATAGGTATGCTTATAAGTTTATATCTTATTATTAATAAGTATTATAAAGAAATATTAAATCTTTTACTAAATAAAGAACCCAAACTACCTAATGGGTAAATAATATTAAAAACATCTTTTATAATAACAGCAATAAGAAATAGTATTATACTACAGTACTTATAATGTAGTAATATGTTATATAAAAAATAAAAAAATAAAAAAAACATTAACATTCTGGTAGTTTTGATTTATACATACTAAAGACTTGGTTTATGTATACATAAGATGTAAATAAAAAGGATATTTATAAATTAATCTTTCAATGTACCTTGTAAATTAATTAAACATCATAAAAGTATTGTTTATAAACTACAAGAACGGGGTTAAAACCCTAGATTTATAAATATTATAACTGAGCAATAATTAAGTAAAATTTATCATTATTCTTTACAGCCACATTATAAAATTTAAACAGGTTGCACTGAGCCGAAGGTTATTTAGTTTTTGCACAGAGCTTAAACAAATATTAGTACATTAAATAATCAAAGATACAGAATACAGGACGCTCGGTATTGAGCTTAATTATATAAACCTAAGCAATAACCTAACGAGACAAATGTCTCATCATCAAATAAGATTTAACTAATAGCATTTACAGTTGGGTTATTATATAAACACAGTAAGCATTCTTTTGTTTATCTTCTCAGTACGGCATAAAGTAAGTGCAAGAAAAAGAATCCAGTTCTCAATTTATGGTAGAACGGAGGGTAAAAACCCTAAGCATGTTAAGTAATCACTTAAGAACTGAAAACTATGTTTATTAAATAACCCATAACAGTAAATGCAAGGTTCATGGCTTTTAAAGTTCTAATACAGTAAACACAAGGCTCGCGGCCTGTAAAACAAACACTTTAATACAGTATTAACATGGAGGTTTAAAAGCCTGCAAATTCATTAATAACGCGAAGTTTTATAACCTTCCAAACTGATTATAAAACCCTACTGTATTTAAAATCAAACTTTACATTCACGGCCGTAGCCGGAGGACTCTGTTCAGAGTTAGGGTTGTACCCTTGGTGTAAATCAACAAAGCAAACAGCTCAAAAACCACGAATATAGAACGGCCGTGTAACAACCCAACACCATCCATAAGATGCAGACAAAGATGATAAGCCATGGAGGACCAAGGCTTACCATAATCTGGAAGCGGATTTCTTGGAGTCGGAGGAAGCATCATAATGTGGCAGGTTCACCTGCGAGGAATTTTGTTTGCAGTCGAGTGTTAGTTTTCATTTTAAAGATAAATAACAACTTATAAATGATTGCTGTGTAACTCTAAATTTTGAGTGTTACCTTATCTTTAAATAACCCTCGTAAGAGGTCGAGGATTGTTCCAGCTTAGAGACTGTCATTCGTTGGCAAAATGACAAGTATCTACCCTTCAACCTGAAGCACAGTAGAGACCCCAAGTAAACCCTTTCTTCGCGGTCTTCTCCTTTTCGATTCTTTTACCCAACCGGCTTACAGACAGCCACGTTGGTGGAAGGAATAATCTACCGGAGAGTACTTAAAGAAAAAGGCTGAATGGTCACCTTTCGAGACCAGTAAATCAATGGCGTTTTCCACAGAGGTAACCAACTCAACGTTTAACCTCTACTTTAACCCTCGCAAAGAATTTTTTAAAACTCGCAGAAGGTCAGAGCAGTGAAGTATTCAAACTCACAGAGAGCAAGAGAAACGAAAGGAGCATTGGCAGCTAAAGACATTACCAACAAGGTCCGAAATGTTGCATATCGGCCAAGAGGCCGAGGGCAAAACAAAATAAAGGGTTAGGGTTCGATCAAACCATTTATAAGTGCTAGCGAATGGACTGTATGCATCCACGTAGCTTTTAATAATTTCCATAGTGTGGATTTCATTCCAAAGTCGATGACCTATGATTTAATCAACCCAAAATCATCGCTGGAATGTTCCTTTGGAAGCTTTTTCACTTTTGGTTTCCACCTACATCATTATCACCACAACGCATCATTAGAGTAAGCTTATGCATTTTCCATGCTACGTAATATGGTACATTAGTCTATACATATATAGAATGCATGGTATGTATGGTATTACATAGTTTACACATATTGTATTGTATGTTTCATTTAAAATATTCCATACTATGTATTGTATGTACAATAACCCGTGGTTATAAGTATATTGGTTGTATGGTTTATGCATTAACACGATACATATACTTAGAGAGTAGTATATAGTGCTTACTACTTATATAAGTGTATGATACATGTTATATATATAAGTTAGGTCCAATGAATATAATGATGTTATGCTATTTCATAGCATCATGCACTCAAGCCTAGAGTTTCATAGGTAGTTGTTTTAAGTGGTCATGGTTTATAATCATAAAGCCAACTGTTTGGATTTTTAAAAGATGGTATTATACCTATCTACTCCTTGATGTATGTACCTATATATTTTTTTTATATAATTTTTTCTACTAGATTATATAACTTCTAATTTTCTTGGTAGTCCTAATTTAATACATTAGATATTTATGGGTTGACTGAATAATAGTCATCGTCAGTCGGAAACTGAATAGTATGCAAGCTAGGCATGAAATGATATTAATATAACTTGATAATAGGAGAATAACCTGTGAAGCTACAATCTTCCTACCTTGATAAGCTATTTAGGATAACGAATAGTTTATAAAAATCTTATACTTATTCTTCAGGAGAAACAGTTTAGTCTTTCTTTTTCATACTTATAAATCCACTAAAATTCATGAACCTGTATGGTAAAACCTTCTGCTGTGTGTTTCTGAAGAATGCATTTATTTTTGTAACAAGTCCCAAGGAAAATATAGCAGAATTAACAAAATATTACCTTAAGAAGTATGATAATTGTTCTGTCTAACATGTATAACTCTTAATAAACAATGTGTATGCAAAATCTGAATTGTAACTTCAAAGACCTATTAGCCTCGAACCATACTTCTTACCTGTACATCTGTAATAGAAGAAAACGGCTGTGTTAGCTCGAAAGCTAAGTAAGCCCAGCCCTTACGACAAATCACCTTTTGTCGCAAATAGAAAAACAATCAGTAGCTGCAAGGAAAAATCTCATTAAAGCACAGAGTATTGAAATAACTTTTTCAGTAACAATTAAATTAGCATAAACTAATCATACAGTTAATAACTGTTTTTTTTTTATGTGATTATATGTTATTTAAAAGTTTTATTTTTTTTGAAATTTTTGGGGTTGTGACAATATATCTAAAAGGAACTATAGAATTTGGTATATACTATGATGGAAATCGTGACTATAGATTGTATGGCTATACATATGCAGATTGGGCTACAAGTGTCTTGGATAGAAAAAAGTAGATCAGGTGGATGTTATTATCTGGGGTCTGCTATGATTCATGGTTTAGCAAGAAACAGTCCAGTGTTTCTCTTAGCACAGCTGAAGGAGAATACATAGCATCTTGCTCTGGTATTTGTGAATCCATATGGCTTCAAAAATGGATGTCAGTTCTAATTAACCTGGAGTTGGATACCACATTGATTCTATGTGATAACTAGAGTTGTATAAATATGACAGAGAACCCAGTGTTCCATGATAAATCAAAGCACATAGAAATCCGGTATTTATATATTCGAGATATAATACAAAAGGGAGCCATAAATTTCTAGTATGTGAGTATTGATGAACAAGTTGCTGATGTGTTGACAAAGCCTCTGTCTCTAATAAAGTTTGAATACTTTCGATACAAGCTTGGTGTTGTTTGAAAAGACCTTCCCCGAAAGGGGGAGCAATGATGTTGCAGTGCGGTTGTATCATCCCTAGACACTTGTCCTAAATTGATCCATATACTTATGTCTCCAAGAAAGAAGTGGGATTGTATCATCCCTGGACACTTTTCCTAAAGTCATCTGTAGACTTATGTCTCCGAGAAAGAAGTAGGATTGCATCATCCTTGGAACTAAGTCCTAAAGTGATAGGGAGTGATTATCCCGTAACAGTATCCAGTGACTTCTTTCTTCGAGAATGTGGTAGGCTTGAATCATCCTTGGACCTAAGTCCTAAAGTGATAGGGAGTGATTATCCCGTAATAGTATCCAGTGAATTCAATCTTCCAGAATGTGGTAGGATTGCATCATCCTTGGACTTAAGTCCTAAAGTGATAGGGAGTGATTATCCCGTAATAGTATCCGGAGACTTCGGTCCTCAAGAATGTGGTAGGATTATATCATCCCTAGACTTAAGTCCTAAAGTGATCCATAGAATTTCGTCTTCATATTGTGGATTCTAGGTTGATGATGATGATGATGTTGCTGATCAAAATATCAACGTATTGCTGATGATGTTGCTCAAATTATTGTTGATGATGATGATCGAAAGATCAAAGTATTGTTGATGATGTTGCTCAAAGTATTGCTGATGATGATTATGTTGTTGACCAAATGATCAAAATGTTACTGTTGCTGAAATTGAAGATGAAGAATACCTGTCAAAGATGATGAAAAAGCTTCCAATGATTTATAGATGTATCACCCTAATGATGTTGAAGATGCTCTCTCTCCTTCTCCTACTATTGTTGTTGTAGAATACCCTTCTCGTTAAGGGGGAGTTTTGAATTATTGTAACTTCAAAATGTATTCACTTATTGTACTCCGATGTTCCTATTAGGAGAATCATTTTGTATTTCATTGTACCTTGATGTTCCTATCAGGAAAATCATTAATATTGTACTAGGTCAGTAAAGATCCATGAGGAAAAACCATCCATTGTAAGTAGGTTCATTAGCACCCTAATAAATATAATATTAAGTTGTTTTGAGTCCTCCTAGAGAAGTCGGCCCAGTCAAGTTTAGTGGGGTTGACTTATTTGAGTGAAAAGATAAGTGAGAGGAAGAATATAAATAGAGTGAGGTGCTCCTAATTTGAAAATTGATACACATAGTCAGACACTTGTGTAGCGCATGAAAGAGAGAGAGAGAGAGTCTTATTTGCAAGGAGGAGAAGTATTAGTATGAAGTTTTATCTTTTATCTTTTGATCATCTATATTGAGGAATTTTTTCTTGCTGGGTTTTTCCCTTTAGGGTTTTCCCAGGGTAAATTTTTGTTGATCTTGTGATACTGTTTCTTTGAGTGATCCTGCATATATGCTATCATTCTGAAATTGAATTGAATGCTGATAATCTAGCTTAGCATATGGAATCTTAACAGGTTTTGCCTGCAACTATAGACTAGGATGATACAACACCCTTATGGTTTTCTTCTTACTACAATAGACAAGGATGCTACGACACCCTATTTTCCAGCTATGACTTCAAGGAGGCTTCAACCCCCTAAAAACTTGTTGCCTTCCCTAGCATCACTGTGCCACCCTAGACTGATTTTCTTAGTCTTTTAGAATAGTTAAAAATTGTTCACTTTGGACTCTATCAGACTTGCTAACTCAGACATCTCATTCTTTACTCATTCATTTATTTAAATACCCTATACCTATTTTGATTCAATGCACCTCTTCAAATCTACGCTCTTTTATTTTGGTTCATGACTGTTCACTTACAGACATACCTCTTCATTATTTACCCATTCTATTGTCGTATAATTTCATCGTTAAGTTTCAACAAATACATCATTTCATTCTTCACACAGTTCATAATTCATTTTCACAGCCCTGCTTATCATTTTCTGGTGCTTCCGTAATCTTCTTTTCCAGATACACTCCAGACTATTGATATTATATCCGAATATCTCCGGACTGTTGATCTAATCTACAGATTTCCTCTTGAAATCGTATTTCTGCACCAAGTTTATGTTTCAAATTATTCCCAACCATTTATTTTCATCGGTATTTTCATGAGCATCGATCTTCATATTTGCAGGATGCAGGATGCAAATTTTCCCAGACTTGTATCGTCTTTTCGCAAAATTCTTTCTGCACTTCAATTTCCGAACAGTTGATCTTGTTTTAGTGGAACTAACTTTAGTTGTCCGTTCTCTTCATATTATGGGATGCAAAAACATAACATTTCTACTTTCTACATTTTTTCTTCAGCACCGCCGATATTTTGTAAAGTCTTTCTTGACCATTGATCTTGCAGATTGCGGGATGTTGGATGTAGAATCACACTTTCCTATTTTGGATTTCTGTAGTTTTCTTCTGCAACTTTGTTTCCACATTTTCCTGGACTGTTGATTTCCTTGGGGATCTACCCCTGACTGTCTGATCTTGATATTTTGCAGAATTGATCCTTATCAGTTGGATCTCGTGTAGGATTATTCCTAACTATTGATTTCAGATCGAGCTCATATCTCACCGTGACTTTGCGGATCTACATGATTTCTTTGTGGAAATCCTCTACGACATTTCTTTTAGCAACAACATTGGATGGTCGATCTTTAGCCATTCAACTTGCTATAGTTTTATTCATTTGTCATTCTCCTTGAAGCCTGCAACCTCTAAGAGGATTATTAGTTTGTTTCTCTGGATACCTGCAACCTTCAATATGCCACCATATCCAATGGTTCTTCCTTTGTGTAACGTCCCCGACCCTCTAACCGGTGAAGAGGATGCTACCAATCCTGCTATATACATGGGAAACTAGCTCCATGAACATACACCTAATAAAATTGAAATGCTTTGAACTAAAACATGCATAAATTATCAGCATACAACGGAAGCAAAACCATACATTCAATCATTCATCATGTTCATTGTAATTCATTATCAAATGTAATTGCATGGATTCAACACAAGAATACTTATATGATGAAGAACTCCCCACAACTAGATATCTCGCTGCAATGTTCCACCCAACCATAGGCTAGTGTGCTCCTTAATCTCTCAGCAACACTTCCACCCCCGATATGGGTAGGATTCCCACAAGGAATAAGGTAACTAAGCAGGTTCACACATAGCCAAAGATACACAACTCAGCCAAGCCAACATAGTGGGGTTTATCAGTCCATCAGGGAGCTGGAAAAAGCTGATTTCTAAGCTAGCGGGATTAGTGAAGAGATAAGGACACCTGCACCAGAACTAGCATGACTTCTAGGACACCCACAGACACCCAACACAAGGAATCAATCCCTTCTCTTCTGCACAGTCCCTCAGGCCCTGACTTCCATTCTATTCAAGGGTTGTGGAAGAAAGCGAGCCCTTTAGCTCTGTCTATGAGGCTCCTAAACACACCAGGTTTATCAAGTATACCAAGCCTTCATTCCCACTCCAAAAAATTCCAAAGACCAACCACTGCATACACACAGTGAAATCAAGCAATTCACAGCTCCAGCGAAGAAAAAAGGGAAACATTACTGTAGCCAAAATGGTGATACATAGCTTAGACTGAGCAAGACAATCTCAAAGTTGTTCTTGGCCCTAATGTGGCCAAAATAGCTAAGCAACAACCCACACTCATGGGGAAAAAAACAATCACAATTTCTCCATTGAAACAACGAGAAAGACACAGCCCGTTTGGGAAGGGAATCAGATGCAACAAACTCTCAGTGTGGATATGGATTTGTTGATGTATATGTAACTTCAGAATGTAATTCACTTGTATTTATTATATATTGTAACCTGATGTTTACTCTGGGATGTAATTTAGTTATGTCATGCCCCAATGTTCCTATCAGGAATTTTTATAATGTAAACAAGTTATGTTAAGTCATTATGGGTAACCCTTCTATTGGCTAAGCGTTAAAGTCCCCGCAGTTTCGGGGCACTAGGGTTATTAGACTCTCCTAGAGAGGTCAGCCCTAGTAGGGTTTGGTCAAGTCAAGAATTAGTATAAATAGAGAGATGGCCTCTCTATTTATAACACATCTCATACACACTCAAGTGCAGCGCATAGTTGAGGAAGGAGAAGACACTGGGGCAAGATAGAAAGAAGGTTAATGTTGTCAAGAGATCACTTACTCGTTTGGGTTCTACTTTTTGTGTTGATTCTATCTCTGAGGAAGTTGTGGGGTTTTCACCATTTATGGTTTCCCCGAGGATAAAAACTGTGTTCATTGTCTCTTGTGTTTGATTGTTGTGCTTTTTATTCTCTGAGTTAAAGATCCTAATATAATGCTAGCTTAATGATATAAAAATCTAACATGGTATTAGAGCTAACCTGAGAGGAAGACACTTTGTAGCTGGAGGAACTAGGGATTCCTACTGTGTGGATCTTCCTCCATATATTTTCAGCAAAAGAAGGTTGGTTTAACTCTCCTCCTTAGGGCGCATCTTTCTGTCGAAGAAAAATCCAATTCTGAGGTTTTTCAGTTTTGGACCCAACACTGCTGTTGGAAATTAGGGATTTTCACAGAAGAGGAATTTTTTAGTGAGCCCAAGCTTGGATTGATATCCTCCCCAAAATTGAAGTCAGGGATAAAATTCAAAGCATTTGGTTGGATAGAACTCCAGAAAAGAAAAACCCTAATCTACTCCTAAACTAGCTCTACAAAATTTCAGCTCCAAATCTAGATTCGACATCTTGACCTGATAAGATCTAAATATTTTGTATTTCCATTTGAGTTTCTTAATGAAGATGTCTCATCGTACCAATATTGATGAAAATATTGAGGGAGCTTATAACTTTCGATCCTGGAAGTATAGGCTCTCCTTAGTCCTGGAAGAAAATGAGTTGGACTCCTATATCAATGAGGAGGTTTCGGTTTCAGAGGGAGATGAGGCTAAGGCCTTACATAAGAATAATTTGGTTATGGAAAAGAGGTTTATTGCTGATTCAATCAAATCTATCAGTCTTATGAGTTCTCCATCCCTGCACCTTATTGTCAACTTCTGAACAGTTGTAACTAAAAGCCTTGTAATTGTGTGAGTTTCATGCATGTCTTGAGAGTGGAAGGTTATATAGGTCACCTGACTTGATCCATATTAGAAAACCCTAAAAGCATTGTAAGTTATCAGGAATCCTTGAACTACAACCTAGAGAATTTTCCTGGAGTGATAATAAATTGGCGCCATTGTCGGGGAGAGGAGACTGAAGCTCAGCTTCCCTAGGCGATGACATAGATCCTTGCTTTGATGATAGAAAAAGCTTGGACACTATTCTGGTTGTAATCATATATCTGGAGACTCCATTGAAATAAGATGGATTCAAGAATACCAAGTACCAGATAAAACCTTACAGGGCCATCTACAACACCAGTTTCAGATCCAGAAGAAATTTTGAGAAGACCTAGGGATTCACTAAGACAGACTAGTAGTGCTGCATAGGAAGCTACATCAGGTATTTCAAGAAAATTTTCTTCTATTATTTCTTTTGCTGAAACACTCGATTCTCAGGAATTTATAAATCCCTCAAAAAATTCTAGGGTTTGGGCATGTTCATGCACTGCTGCTTGTGAAGATCTAATCCCTGGTGACTCCAATGGGATAAGTATACCACCACCACCTTCTTGGCAAGTATCTTCATCAGTGTTTCCTTCCTCAACCCTGTCCATCCCCATTTCCAAAATGGATCACCCTCAATTGACCAAAATGGAAAGGATCCTGGTAGCTAGGTATGCCCCCTTAAATTTTCCAAATCCCCTCTCGGCCATGCCTACTGGAGATTACCTCAAGTATATGCCTAAGTTCACAAGAGAAGGGGATTTCACAACTGAAGAACATCTAGAGGCATTTTATAGCTATGCTGAGAACATTAACATAGAGCAAGAAGATGTATGGACTAGGGTTTTTGTGCAAAGCCTAGATGGTCAGGCTAGGAAATGGTTTAACGAACTTCTTGTGGGATCAGTGGCAGGCATTAAGGCCCTAGATGACATCTTTCTGAAGCATTGGGGAGAGAGGAGAGATCACCTCTACTATATCACAGAGTTCAGCAACTTGAAAAGAGAAAATGGAGATTTTGTCTCCAACTTCACCAAGAGGTTCAACAATATGTACAACAAGATCCCCACTGAAATCAATCCCACTGATACCTCTGCTAGGATAACTTATGAAAATTCCTTTGACTCTGATTTCTTCCTACTTCTCAGAGAAAGGAGGTCTTCCTCCTTATCACTCATGTAGGATGCTTCCCTAGAGGTAGAATCAAACATTTTGGCATCTCAGAAGGTCAAAGGAAAGATAGACAGGAAGAAACAGCCAGCAGACCCTATTGGGGCTTCTTCATCAGAGAATAAAATGGACAAAATGACCAAACTATTAGATAACCTGACTGTTGAAATGTCTAAATTGAAGGACCAAGGACAGATACCTGTGAGGGGTAAAGGGCCAGGTGACTTTGCTCCTCGAAACCCTATTGCTCCTCGAAACCCCCCAATTCAGATTCTCAGAAGGGAAAGGAATCAAGGGGAATATCAGAGAATAATAGCTCCATTTCAAAATGTTGTATTAGAAGAAGAGCCAAAATTCATTGAAGAAGAAGGAGAAGCTGAAGACAAAATCCACTGCATGGAGGATGAGGTGGACTATTCTTTTCTAACACAGGCAGAATATGAGGAAGCCCTAATTGATGAGCAGATCACTAAAGAGGCTATATATCAGGCTGATGGTCAAGGGGGGTACAATCTAAGTTATAGGCTAGTTTCTCCTCTCAAGAAGAATGGTGTGCCTGTCAAACAACCTGCTGCACCAGCTAAAAAGGTTGTTGTTTTACTAAATAAAGTGGCTATCATATCCAAAGAATTGTAGAAACCATCACCTTTAGCCATTCCTAATCAGGTCCAACTCAAATCTCCAATGCATGAGGTGAGGTTTCCAGATAGGCTGCATTATTCTTTCAACCTTGAGTTAGAAATTCAAAAATTGAAGATCCCTTTCCCATTAATCAAGCTAATGAAAAATGATGCATTCAAGTATTCCATTTTGAATTCCCTTCAGCCAAAGGTGCATATTGACACTGACTTTGTGAACTTGCAACATGACAAGCCTGTTGTAACCCTAGGCCCCATGATCGAAGACCTAAAGGACTCATGCTCACCTTTCTACATATCCTTGAATATCCATGATAAAATCCTCCATAACTGTCTGTTGGATTCAGGAACCTCTCATAACCTAATTCCAAAGGCTGTGATGGATGAGCTTGGTCTTAGAATCAAAAATACCTACCATGATTTTTTCTCCATTGACTCCAGAAAGGTCAAGTGCTTGGGCTTCATCAAAGACCTTGTTGTGAACCTAACTCATCTACCTTTAAAACTCATCATGATGGACATTGTAGTGGACGATATCCCCCCCAAAATTTGGTCTCTTGTTGTCTCGATCATGGAGCAAAAGACTAGGAGGCACCCTTTAGATGGATCTTACATATGCCACCATATCCATGTTTGGAGGAGAGACTAAGAGGTTGTACCAGGAAAATAAACTGGCCTACATCATAAGCAAGGAGAGCAATTCAGTGAATCACCCCATCTATACAGTAGACACTGATTTTGGGTCATGCATTCTACAAATAGATGATTCTCAGAAAACATTAGTCCAACTAACTAATCCCACCTGTCAACAGCCCAAAGAAGTGACCACAGCAGTCTAGAGCATGTATTTTGATGGGGTTAGCACTCAAATCTCAGCAGGTGCAGGTGTAGTATTAATCTCCTCATCCAAGGAAAACATTCATCTGTCTTATAAGCTTGATTTTAAAACCACTAACAATATAGCAGAATATGAAGCCTTGTTGTTAGGAGTTAAAGCTGCCAAGAAGATGGGGATCATGTGCATGAGAATTTTTGGAGATGCATACCTTATGATACAACAGGTCAACAACACTTTTCAGAAGAAAAAAACATCAAACTAAAGGCCTACAGGGACGAGGTATGGAAACTTAGAGAATCCTTTATGTTTTTTGAACTGTCATATATACCTAGGGATTTGAATCACCTGGTCGATTCCCTGGCTATCTCTGTAAGTCTGTTTATTCCTCCCTTACCTCCTAAGCTCAAATATGATGTTCAGGTTTAGTATAGACCTTCCCTACCAGATAATGTCAAATTTTGGAAGGTGTTTGAAAATGATGTTGAGCTTAGTAAATTCCTTCAACTAGTAGATGAATTCTCTGATATGCACATAGACCAAGAAAATCTAAACATGGAGGAATCCAAGTAGCTCAAGTTGAAAGATAAAATGGCGGATCAGAACATTGTCCAATTACCTAGCAACTACATACCTCGAGGCCTAGCACCACCGGAAGAGTTGTTTGATCACAATGACATCCCTTTCAAGCCTTCCAAAAAGGAGCTAGATACTTCTATCCAAGAGAAAAACATAGGTAGCCAAAGCCATCCAAAACTGATAAATATGTCCACTGAATTGACTGCTGATCAGAGGTCAAAGTTTTGCATCCTGATAAAAGAGTTTGCTGATGTCTTTGCCTGGGATTACAGTGACCTAAAAACATATGACACCAATATCATCCAACACAGGATTCATTTGGAGACGGATACCATCCCTTTCAAGTAGAAGCTGAGATCTGTTAGTCCTCTCCTATTACCAGTAATTGAAAAATAAATCCATAAGCTCCTCAAAGCCAAGATCATATTCCCCCTCAAGTATTCCAAGTGGATTGCAAACCTAGTAGTGGTAAGAAAGAAGAATGGCGAAATCAGGTTGTGTGTGTATTTTAGAAACCTGAACAAGTGTTCCAAGAAAGACAACTATCCACTGCCCAAGATGGAACACATGTTGTAGTAATTCTGATGGGCTAGTGTTATGTCCTTCCTAGATGGATTCTCTAGATACAACCAAGTTGTTGTGCACCCTGATGACCAAGAGAAGACTACCTTTATCACTCTCTAGGGCACCTTCATGAATGCTAAAATGCCATTTGGGATAATGAATGTTGGGGATACCTTTCAGAGAGCCATGGACCTAGATTTTGTAGGGTTGAGAGCCATGGACCCAGTTTACTCTCATAGACATCATGATCACTTGCATCATTTGAGGAAGGTATTTCTGAAGTGTAGAAGGTATGGAATATCACTCAACCCTAATAAATCCCAGTTTGCACTCAGTGAAGGAAAATTCCTAGGCCACATAGTATCAGCTGAAGGTGTAAAGATTGATCCGGTAAGGGTGGAAGCAATCTAGAAGCTGTTAATACTGAGGTCAAAAAGGGACATTTAGTCCTTTTTAGGCAAGATAAACCTTGTTAGGAGGTTCATCCCTAATTTCTTCGAGCTAGTAAAGCACATAACAGTCATGCTGAAAAAAGATGCAGGAATAAAATGGATTGACTAGGAAATAAACTCTTTTGAAGACATTAAGAAGGCTATCATGGAGGCCCCAACCTTGATTAGTCCTGACTACACCAAGAGTTTTTACATTTTCTCTTTTGCATCCTATGACACAGTGGCAGCTGTACTACTACAGAAAAATTATGAGGGTCTTGATCATCCAATTGGATTCTTCAGCAAAACCTTGAGAGATGCTGAGCTGAAGTATGATCCAATTGAAAAACAAGCTTATGCTCTCATAAAATATTTGAAGACTTTCAGAATTTACATTCTCCATGCAAAGGTCCTTGCATATTTCCCTTCAGCTGCAGTGAAGGATGTTTTGACTCAGTGTGACATTGATGGGAAGAGAGCTAAATGGATTTCCAAGCTAATTGATTTTGATATAGAGGTGAAACCCACTAAGCTAGTGAAGGGACTAGGCCTATCCAAACTCATGTCTAAAGAAAAATGTGAACTGATGGGAATAAACTTCACATGTTTCAAATCAAAAAAAGTGCAGACTGTGGTAGCAGCAGAAGTAGATCAAGATTAGAATGACATTCCATCAGTAGCTGAAAACCTATCTTCATGTGAGTGGTACTCAAGTATTATTCAATTTCTACAAAAATTAGAAGTTCCTCCCGATCTCACTCCCAACCAAGCACGAGCTCTTAAGTTAAAATTTGTTAAGTTTTGCATAATTGACAAACTGTTGTACTAGAAATATCAGTCTGGAATTTTGCTAAGGTGTCTAGATAAAGAAGAAGCAAAGCATGTCATGCATCACTTTCATTCCAGCACATGTGGGGGCCACCACTATTGGAAAACCACATCCCACAAGATGTTAAGAGAAGGATACTATTGGCCAGTCCTTTTTACTGATGTATGCACTTTTGTAAGGGCCTGTGACCAATGCCAAATATTTATAGGGAAGCAATGGCTCAAATATTTTCCCCCTAGGCCTATTGTGCTAAATGGGCCTTTCCAGCAATGGGGTCTGGATTTCATAGGTGAAATAAATGCATCTTCCAGTGGAAAACATAAATGGATCTTATTATCCACTGATTAATTTACCAAATGGATAGAGGAAGTACTCACCAGGAATGCCACTCATCAAGTCATCATGAGATTTTTATATGATAATATTTTTAGTAGGTTTGGCTGCCCAGTAAGGTTGGTAACTGATAATGCACCAACTTTTAAAGATGGGGCATTAGTTAAAATGTGTGATTCAACAGGCATTCAACTGGTGCATTCCACATCCTATTATCCTCAAGGCAATGGCCTGGCTGAGTCATCCAACAAAAGCTTAGTCAGGATCATCAGGAAACTGTTGGAGACAACTTAGAAAAGTTGGGATTCAAAGCTTAAGTTTGCTTTATGGTATGATAGGGTAACAGACAAAAGATCTATAGGTACTTCTCCATTTAAGCTAGTTTATGGTATTGAGGCCATTTTTCCTATTCATCTCATTCTTCCAGTGGAAAAATTCTTTCAGGAAGAGGAAGATGAGCCAAATGATATGGTGAGGAGGATGATGGACTTAGTAGAGTTACAAAAAATCAGAGAGAAAGTTATAGGAAAATTAGAAGCCTATAAACAGAGGATAAAGGGCATGTTTGACAAAAGAGCAAAGGCAGACAACTTCCAAGTTGGATATTGGATTCTCAAGTGGGATACTGTCAAACAGGACAAGGGAAAACATGGAAAATTTGAATCTTTGTGGATTGTCCCTTTTGTGATAGCCCAGGTACATAAGAATAACACCTTCAAATTGCAGAATCTGGAAGGGGAAGAGGTATTTGATGGCCCAGTGAATGGGCGTTTTCTGAAACTTTACTTTAAGTGAGGATCTGAGGCCTTATTATTGTAAATTAGTAGATAGTAGGATGTTTTTGCTTACAGAATAAACTCCATGCCCAATGGAACAGTAAATGATAGTGTTAAGTTATTTAATTTCTTTTAGGGAAAGGCACTTTGGTCTGGGATTATTGGGACCTCACTGGGAGGTTCCCATCCCCAAGTAGGAGCCAGATGTTATCTCCCAAAATAAATTTATTTTGATAGTATGAAGAATTGAATTCATGTAATGAAATATTTGAGTATGACTGACAATTTGAAAGCCATTGTTTTTTATTTGGTGTAAAAATTTAAAAGTTATAGCTTTCGGTGGCTTAGGCAAGGCTTATAATAACTCATTATCCACTGACAAGCTATGTTTCAGCGGCTAAATGGTTGAACGTAGGGTAAAAATGAACCACTGAAAGAGGGCTGAGCAAGCATATTTAAAATAACACTTTCAGTGGCTTAGGCAAGACTCTAGAAGAGTCATTAGCCATTGAAAAGGGTCTCTTTCGGCAGCATAGAGAGAGGAACATGAAGGATTTTAACCACAGAAAGTAGGTAATGAGCAACATTGGAAAGAGTACATTAGGCAAGGCTCAGAAGAGTCATTAGCCACTGAAAAGGGTTTCTTTTGGAAACTTAGAGAAAGATTCAATGCATATACTAACCACAAAAAGTAGGAAGATAAGCATTAGGTAAAAAGTAATTTCGGTGGTTTAGGCGAAAGCTAGGGCATTTCATTAACCACTGAAAAGACAGGTTTTTGGCAGTTAAACAAGTTCTTCGGTGAGGCCATTATCTGCCAAAAGTAGGATTTCACCACGGTGACGCGGTAAAAGTTTCAGTGGCTTAAGCAGGAAAGACAAAAATTTGTTAGCAGGCTTTTGGCTAGCTAACAAATTCCCAGAGGCTATCAACCACTGAAAGGGAAAAGTAAAAAAATGGTTAGAAAACAGTCACATCCGACCCCGTCAGCAGGATAAACGATCTGTAGACGGGGTGATTAACCTTCGAAAAGATCTGGGCCTGCATAATTGCGTGGGTAAATGAGTAAAAAGGGTTTTTAGGAAACTGGAAAAGGACTGATCTAACTAGAAACCCTTAGTATCCTCCCGCTTGTCCAAAAGATCATCAAAAATACCACTGAATACTCTGGCTGATGTATGTTATGATTACTTGGGAAAGGAGATCTAAAGGATTATTTATAGCCATCATCTTATGATCTCAGCCTCCATAATGACAGGAGAACCCTCATAATCAGTGCCAAGAGACTCCATTTGATTTCATCTTCGATATTATCATTTTTCCCCACCAGAAAAACTAGCTCTGAAAGAGCAGCCTGATAAGCATACTATATACAGAACTGAGAACTGCTTTGCAGGTACCTAGGAGAGACACCCATTAAGATTAAGAAGAGTGGACCCACACTCAGGCAGGAGCCAGGTGATATTAGTTACTTAGAAGCGCATCCAGAGGTCTGTAGACTCTTCCAAGAGGTTGGATGGTACAAGTTATATGAAAATATACAAGGCTTCCATCAGCAGGTGGTTGAAGCATTTTCCCTCTCATTCAATGGTTCAAAAGCAGTCATAGGCAAAGAGGATTTTCACATAGATGAAGCACTAATCACTGAGGTGTCAGAACTCCCTTGCACAGGAGAAAAATGGTTCAAGACCACCATACCCAAAGAGGTGGAGTTCAGGTATTACCTTAAGCCTGAGCATAGAGGTATAGTGTTGAATAAAAGTGTGCCATCATCATGGCTAGAAGAGAAGTGGAAACAACTGTTGAAGGCCATTGTGGTCTATCTAACCTATGAAGGGAGATATAACAAAACCATGATCTACCATTTCAAGTTGATGAATCACTTCACAGGTAAAATCCCTCTCAATTTTCCCTTTTACTTACACAGAAGTATAGGAAAGATGGCACATCAAGTGAAATCCTAGCCATCCAAGATTGCTGGCAGGTTGTGCCACCATGGTCTTATCCAGCTATTGGTCCAGGAATTGTTGAAGAGAAGAAATATGGCTTGGCCTTATTTTCTATTCTGGAATGGTTTTGAGATAGGCGTTTAGCCAGAAGAGAAAGGGAAGTGTCCTTCCAAGAAGTCCAACACACCAAGGAGTGGGAGAAGAAGGAGGAGGGCCATTTCCCCAGCAGCAGCAACAGAACAACCTCCCTCCTTTTCCAAGACCAAGAAGGCAGAAAGGAACTTGGACTTCAGTGAGAAGGGTCAGGAGGCAGAACAATACCATGAGAATATCTTAAATCTACCCTATTCAGATTCTGAGGAAGAGCAAGAAGAGGATGCAGCCCTAGCTCTGCAAATTGTACCAGTGTCTGAAGCATTTCCATCCCCCACACCACAGGAGCAAGAGGAACCAACAGAGAAGGCTTCCTCCAACAAGCCTAAAAGTCAAAAGATCAATCAGCTACTGAGGCAGATTTATGAAATGGAGGTCTTGGAAAGAGAACTAAAGAGGAATAACGAAACATTGACTAGCAGGAACAAACTACTACATAATTCATACCTGGAGCAGAGAGAAAGATATATCTTCTTGAAAAGGCTGAATACAAGGCACTTAAAGGACAATACTAGATTATACAGGATGGTTAGGCTCCAAAGGCTGCAACGAAATGAGGCCAAAGCAAACCCTAGCAGCCATCCCACCTTAGAAACCCTAGCTAAAGCAACAGTTAGTCTTTGGCCTCCTAAAACTAGCCAAGGAATTGTCAACACTCCTAACACAAAGCCTGCAGAAGAAGAAAGTTAAAAAAATAGGCCTGGAAAGACATTTTAGATAAAAACCTAATAATTGTTTTAAAAACAGGGCTTTTGGTGGCTTAGGCAGACGCTGGGGCGGTTCATTAGCCACTGAAAGCACCATTTTCAGTAGCTAACGATTTCGATAGTCTGGCCTCTTAACTATTGAAAGCAGACAGAGGCTTAAAAGCAAGTTTTGGCATATAGGACCGGTTTTCAGCAACTACAAATGACTCAGAGACGTGATCTAAAGATGAAATCCATTGAGGGAAGCATAAAAAAGAGGTGTGCTTAAGATATACTATGACATAATAGCACAAAAGGACACCAACCCTAGCTATCAAGAGAAATCAGTGGCTTAACTGGTAGAGGGCCAGTAGCAGTAATCATTAGCAGTTACTTCAGTTATCTAAAAGTTCATTCAGTAGATTGATTCTTCAGTTAAGTTAAGACAAGTAGTTAATTAGGGTTTTAAACCCTAATTTGCAAAAACTATTACATTTGTTTATTTTTGTAAAAAACAGATCCAAGTTTTTAGGATCTGTATATTTTGTAAAAGGCTATAAAGCCTAAGACTGATTTTATAAAAAAGGTTCGACTTCGGGGATTTATAAACCTATACTATTGTTAGCTTCTCATATTTCTCATTCTTGAATATAAGCTCTTTTGTTATGATTTGTTCAGCCTTCATATCTGTCTTTACTGTACTTATGCCTGAATGTGTATTTAGGTTACTCTCAAGTTGATTAATAACTAATAGCTGTCATACTGTTGGTGTGTTAATGTGATTTGATCTATAAGTACCATCCTTATCATGATTTAGCCATTTATATGCATCTGTTTTGTATGTAAATATATCAACCTGATGAGTTCTCCATCCCTGCACCTTAGTGTCAACTTCTGAACAGTTGTAACTAAAAGCCTTGTAATTGAGTGAGCTTCATGCATGTCTTAAGAGTGGAAGGTTATATAGGTCACCTGACTTGATCCATATTAGAAAACACTAAAAACATTGTAAGTTACCAGGCATCCTCGAGCTACAACCTAGAGGAGTTTCCTGGAGTGATAACAAAATCAAATTGTAGAGCTAAGATAGTTATCACAATTCATCTTCACAACTACATATCTAACATATCACATCATTCATTTATTGTAGCAGTGTTATCACAGTAGTATAATTCATAAAATAGATTCAATCATCATTTAACATAATTGGGATAGATTGCATCATCAGTTCATTGCAGTAATATCAATAAATCATAAACAGATTCAATACACTTCTCATTTGACATCATAGCAAAGAAAAAAGGAAAACATAAGACAATATTTATGCAACAACTGCCATGTCATATTAATTCTCCGCAATAGATCCAAACCATATAATTATTCTCCACAACAGGAGACTGATTACATCCCAAAATTCAGTATCAGACACAGATAGATCATAGATCATCCCAAATAAAAGACTTAATAAGACCATAGATAGATCGCAACAGATTGGACTTGTCTCATGATGAACGTGATCACGATTCTGATCTTTGTTAGTGTTTCTTTGTGTATTTACAATTGCGAAACTATCTCTATATATAGGCTTCTGCCTTTATATCAAAGGTCTACTTCTAACTAAATTCTAAACACTAATGACCTATGTCCACAAAACGTGGTCAATTAACACATTGAATATTCAAAAATGGTTATTTTTCGCCCATCGCGCTGATCTGGCCTTGTGTGTTGTCGCGTGAGCTTGCGTAGATGCTACAACACCACGCAACTCACTTACCCAAAACCCCTACCAATAAGCCCCCAACACAGTCTTGTTGCTTGTCCTCGAGCCAAATCATGTTTACAAGGTATACACCGATGTCTTGTCCTGTTGGCAGGAATTTTGGGTAAGTGAGTTGTCTAGCATCGTGAAAGTTATGCAAGATCACACAACACTGCGAAAGGCCAGATCAGTGCGATGGGAGGAAAGATAACCGTTTTTGAATATTTAGTGTGTTAAATGACCATGTTTTGTGGACATAGTTCATTAGTGGTTAGAATTTAGTTAGAAGTGGACCTTTGATGTAAAGGAGCAAGCCTATATATAGAGCTAGTTTTGCAAATGTAAAGAGACATAGAAACATTGAGAAAGATCAGACTCGTGATCATGTTCAGCACGAGTCAAGTCCAATCTGTTGTGATCTATCTATGGTATTGTTGAGTATTCTGTTTGGGACGATCTGCAATCTATCTGTGTCGGATACTGAATTTTTGGATGTAATCAATCTCCTACTATGGAGAAAAATTATCTGTTTTGGATCTATTGTGGAGAATTAATATGACATGGAAGTTGTTGCATAAATATTATCTTCTGTTTTCCTGTTTTCTCTATTGTGATGTCAATGAGAATTGTATTGAATCTATTTATGATTTATTGTTGTTGCTACAATGGACTGATGATGTGATTTATCCCAATTCTATTAAATGAAGATTGAAGTTGCTTTATGAATGATATTGCTGTGATCACATTGCTGCGATAAATGAATGATGTGATATGTTAGATCTGTAGTTTTGAAGATGAATTGTGATAACTATCTTAGCTCTACAATTTGATTATTATGTTGTCAAAGTTGTGGATTCCATACCTTCCCTTCTTATTGCTGGAAACTCAGTTTTGAAATCTCTCCCTCGAACATCTCAAGTGAGACTTCATTTGCTCTGTGGATGTTGCTGTGCAGGGTAAAACCTGTCTGCGCCAGTACTAAGGGAGATTGTGCTGGTTGGGAATCGAAAGAGTGAGAACCCCTATCGATGAGGATTTTGTTGGTAGGTTTTTCCAACAAATGGTTCCGTTGCTGGGACCAAGTTGCAATTGAAAAGAGTATTTTTTTTACGTCCGACTCGATTGGAGATCAAGGAGTGGTTTGGTCTAAAACTGCGAGAGTTTGCTGAAGTAGGAAATCAGAATCTGAAGGTGTCGATGAGAAATTGGTTAGATAGATATATTCATGATGGTCCTCATGAATGGTTCTTTTGTGGGTTTCCTATAGTCTTGTATGAATGGCTGGCGAAGTTCACTTCTAAGAAGAAAAACTTCCAAGGAGGAGAGCTAACATCTTGGACTCTGGAGCTGATCCAAGAGTTACAAGAAACAGACAATAAGGCATCGCCAGCTGTCAATGTGTGGTTGGATATTATCTTGAAGGGACACATTACTGGGTTTGTAGTTGACACCAATAAGTCATTTAGTGAATTAGAAAGGGATTTCTTCAACGGATTGCGAGGTAGATTTTTGTTGTCTTTGTAGCTATCTATTAAACATCTTGTCTGCGAAAAAGTTATTTTGAAGATGGACCAAGAGTAGTGGAACTCTGGTGTGCAGAAGATGTATTCACTACGATGAAAGGGGGGAGATGCATGGAAAGGTAAGGGGTAGATGGGCATGCACTCTGGTGAGATTGTGAAGGTCACCGAGGAAACAAGTGGTTGTACAAAAGGAGGAGCAATATTTCAAGAGAAGAGGCAAAGGATGGGAGAAGGTCCTGCTGCGATCGAAGTGTGATGCAGTGAGGAACAACAACACAGCACAAAGTGACCTTTCAGTGACAACGAGGATTACCAGGCCCAGGATACACCCAGAAGGATAGCAGGCTCGAACCCTAGTAGTACCATGTCCACACCTCCGCACACTACTACACCACTAGGAAGAAACGTGCATTCTATGTCGACTTGCACGATGTGTTAGTAGCAATCTAGCAGTAGACCACCACCCAAAGGAAGAAGGCTCAGAATGGTGAGCGAAAAAATGAAGCTACCAATATTTCATGGAAATGGCACCAATGACCCAGAGCAATACTAGTTCCTATGCGAGGAAATCTAGATCGCCTGACAGATTGTGGATAACGATATCAAGAAAAGTCAGCTGGAAACCACCCTCAGGGGTCGTGCACTAGATTGGTACAAGAGATTCATGCTAGTTCCTCAGGGAGGTACACTGAAAAAATTAGATGAGATCCGTAAGGGATTATTTGAAGAATTCAAGAAGCCGAAGTCTAAAGCTCAATATATTACTAGCTTGAAAGAAATCAAACAGCTCCCCAATGAGACAATTTGGGACTTTGATTAACGGTTTAAGACATTGATGTCTCGATTTAGCTTCTAGATGAGCAATGTTCAACACAAGGAGTGGTTCATCATTGTGCTTGTCCCACATATCAGACAACCACTAATGTAGAAAAATATTGCAACGCAGAGTGAGGCTATGGAAATCATGATGAAATTAGAAGCATCGTAGGTAGGAGAAATCACGATCAGATGAACCAAATTCAAGCATAGTTGGCCAATATGACGCTCCAACTACAAGATATCAAGAAGGATAAGGAAGATCATGATGACCTTTGGTTCACCTGGTGTCGTGCGAACAGACACACCAAGGATACATGTCCAATGTTCCAAAATTATTTCCTTTCAAGCGCTATGAACCCATTGAGTTGTGCTAGTGTTCCATGGTGCTGCATATGTCAGGTCTATGGTCATCTAAATGAGAACTGTGACTACATGCAAAAGATGGTTACCAAAGTAGAGAGTCTATATTGTGCCTTTTGTCGATCATTGTTACGGAGAGAAATTCCTATGGCTTGGGGTAGCACAATAGACAGCTTGACTCCAGAAATCAATCCTTTCCAATATGCAATAGAAATTAAATGTCTAACACTAAAGGATCAGACCTCGTACCTTATTCCGGACGGTTGAAGTAGATCTCCGTTGAGCTTTCCAACTTCAGCTTGAATTGATAGCTTACTTTCTCAACAACAAGTAAACAATACAATCATTTTATATATCATGGTGTTAGATCTATTCTAGCATATATAATCAACAATGTATAAACATTTGAAATCATCCAATGGATAACATATTCATTCAAGCACACATTATTGGATAGGAAAAGATATTTCTATTAATATAAATAAGAGATTACAATAGATAGAACCTCTGTTTGCATGTCTACGAATCGGAGAAATTGAATCCCCCACTTGGGCCTCCACCACTTCAATCCTCCATCTCTCGATAGCAAGCTCACAAGTAGAATGAAAGCTTGGGAAGAACACAAAAGTGCTCCAAGGGACAAAGGGATGTAGAATCAAGCATAAGTTCCGGAAACAATGGACTATAGTTTCTTTTCTCTCAATTCTCTCATATGCCTTCAATGTAACATAGAGTTCCTTATATAGCTTTTCAAAGGGGTAATGAAAGGTCGAATCCGAGTGATCTGAAGGCATAGGGAAGGCCAGGAGTCAAGTGAGTCGGATCCATGTCAAGGAAAACTCCAAAAGGATTTGGATTTTGTACACATCCCGATGTACACAGTTTTAGTGGTCAAACCCACGTATATACATGATTATAGGTTTAAAAGTCACGTGTATCATTTTTCACATGTTTTTAGGGATGGTCAAGAAAACATCAAAGGACAAAAAATGGTCCAAGGGGTCTAAGGAGTCTACAGTGGGACAGGGGAAGGCCATACAAAGTGTGATTCACCTAGAGTGGTGAAATCAGATATAACAGATGCCCCCTAATGTGTGAGGTCAAAGGGGTCATACGATGGCTGAAATACATTATAAGTCCATCCCAGAAGTGGAGTGATGAAGGATCCCAAATGGAAGACTAGCCACGCAATCAGCATAGTACAATAATACAACTCTGCACATAACTGAAAATACATATAGTAGTCCCGAATACATAAGAGTACAATGGCCATGAATAGGCATGATACAAGATATCACATAAGTGGTCATCACCACGTACATAAATTAGAATCTCCATGATGAATATATACAAAGGACCATGATCTCCATAATGGCTGAAGATATATAACAGATCAAGATCTCCATAGTGGCTAGAGATATCTGACATATACTGGAATCAAGTCATGAGAGCTGAAATCTCATGAACACTGGCACGATCAAGGAGGTAGCATATAAAATATGCCACCAATATGGAAAGTATTCTACACAAACCACTACGAGTACATGTCCTACTATGCGAATAGAGGTGTCTAGGTCAAACATAGTAGTCCATCATCTGATTACCAGTCATTAATGTATACCATTAACAGACGCAAGATTACCCACCGATAATGAAAATGGGAATCAAGGTACTAGAGTGCAAACTAACAAGTGTGAATAAATGTGTTGATGTCTAACACTTGAGAGGATCCATCGATCAGGATCCAAAAATTGCTTTATAGTTACAGGCTAGGAGGAGATGAGTGTCATAAGGGAAAACAAACTAGTTGCAAGCAGTGGAACATACCTATGCTCAATGCAAGGATACATGTGTAGGATATCGACACTCAGGGAAAAATCCCCTCTCGATGAAAAGGGAAACAAGCTGCAAAAGATATAAAAAAATGGCTCTGCATGTGTTGTACAAGAATAAACACCTTAAAGCTGAAGGTCTGGGGTTACCAACATACTCATAAAACTTGCAGGAAATCGACTCTATAGTACAGAAAAGGAAATAGGAGGATAGGAGAGACTCACGCGATACACGACGGTTGATCCTAGCTTTGTCCTCTTCCGCTCTGCTTCTCCTCCAAAGCCTTCAGGGATGCTTCTCCTTCACCTGTCAAGAACAAATCTTCCAAATGCAAGATGATACATGTATATAAAAGAGATTAGGTACATCATATACAGAGTGATTAATCATAAGTATTCGTCAAACCATGATACATGAAATACATTCAAGATACATATGAAAGAAGGATTCTCTTTATTAACAATAATTAATGAGTTCAAATTACAACCCAACGCCTGAGACAAGGACTCCTCTGCAGCCAAAGGATTCTGAGTTCAACTGCTTCAAATACTTCTGAATAGACTCCACCAGCATAACTTTGCTCTCCAAGTATATGTGATTAATACCCTCCCCAAGGACTTTATTTATATGTAGTGAAATAAGGTGGTTTCGAGGGTTGAGGAGATTGAGACAGTTAAGGTGATTATGGTTAAGGGCTTAACAAATCTCAAATAATCACTTTTTATTATTTTTAAATTCAAAGGAAGGTGTACACGGGTATTAATACTGGAAACTCACATATGACACACGGGTTGCTATAAGGGGAACCCACATACAAATCTGTACGTAAGATGCAATTACCGATACTCGCGTACAACACACGACATGCTTTAATAAAAGGCGTGTATGTACACGAGTTGCATATAAGAAGAGGTGTGTACAGCACTTGACATATTCTAAGGTAAAAATAACCAACTGGATGGATGATAAATGTAATTCATAATATGCCCATCTATAGTGTTTTAGGCAACCTTCAATCCATAAATGTCCTTTTGTGTTCCAACATAAGGAATGTTGGCACTTGGACGGAGAAGTGCCATTCAGGTGGATAACAGCATGGCTAGACATGAGACAAGCTCAGGCTATATGGCTGAAACGCAATGTCAAGGAAGCCGACATAAAGCTCAATAAGGCAGGAAAAGCTCATGATAATGTATTCACAACTTGACATGAGGGAGTCCTGAGGAAAATAGGCCAGAAAAAGATCAAGAGTAGTATGAGGCTCTTGTGAAATGTCATGGTAGTACTATACAATGGACTCCTACACCCTAAAGGAGAAAACGTCAGCATGGACACCAAATGTAAATAAGGCACTAACTAGGGTACCCATGTAAGGTGAAGCTCTACCACTCATATCATGCCACTTCTAAAACATCAAGAAGGTTCCATGACATAATAGAGTGGGTTCGTACCTAAGGTCATGATGAGATGGTCGTAAGGTTATGAAAAATCCAACGAGCGATGAAACCTAACCCATATGCTAGTTTAGACATGATACCTGATATTGGCACAAACGGGTCAATCCAATGGTTGAAACGGCACTAAAAAGGGTCCTCTACATCATGAATTATGTCAAAAACGGTCCAAAATGGTTAGAAATTGTCGAAAATATAGGAAAGGGGGTAAAAATTTTCAAATATTTGAAAATTTTCTATAAATAGTAAACAATTCAAAATATTATAAAACATTTGAAACTTTTACCCATTTCAGCTTAGATTTTCAACAGCGAATTCCAGGAGATCCAGTCAACAAAATCCACTACCATTTTTTCCATGTATTTACCCATGCTCTTCTCTTCCATTTCAATGCAATTTTTATCAAATTCCATGGTCAATTAAGCTTTCTAGGCAAAACTAAAAAGGGCGCTACAGCCCACATGAAAATCGAGGGTTTTTCCACGTATAGGGCTAGATATACACGGAAAATGCCCCCATACTCATGTACATACACAACTGTTTTAAAAACAGTGGCATCTGAGGCCACGCATAAGGCTTTTTCAATAATCTAATTGGAAAATTTGCAATTTCTTGTGCAGGATGGTCCTAGAGTGGAGAGAGCGTGAACATGGTGAGGTAGGGGAAGCAGTAAGGGCCTATCTAATGGCTCAACAAGCTTTATGTGCATGTGGACTCTACAAGTTTTGGTGTCTTGGTGGCTTGAGGGCCAAACCAAGACTATTGCAGATGCTAGTGGATTACTGGGATCCAAAATCTGAGTCCTTCTAGATAGATGGGATGTCTCTCACTATAGAGGTGGAGGACATATACTTCATTACTGGGCTTTCCCAACAGGGGGAGGTAGTGAACATTCGGTCTCGTGGTGGGCCAGGAGGTGGCCTGACTATCGACGAGTACATTGTGGTGTACTACTATCCAGACATAGAGAAGGTGGGGAGTCAGGTCCCTACCAATGCTATACAGGTGCTGGGCCTAACGGCCATACTATTGACATTGGGCAGGATAGTAGTCTTGGCATCACTCCACCAGGCCTCGCGGCCTCTGATTTTCTATGCAATGGAGTGCATGAGACCCACGATTTATGACTGGAGCACTACACTACTGAGCAACATGAAACATCAGCTCAGTGAGTGTAAGGCAGGCAGAGTGCGGAACTTCAAGTTCAACAGTATATTGAGCACATTTTTCTTCAAGCATGTTCCAGGATTGAGCCCTAGAGTGGATGTTCCTCTTCACGGGGTTCGAGATCCAGCCCAACGGCATTGGGCAGATGTTATGCATAGAATGGGGGGTGGTAGGGTGTCCAACCCCTATCCAGCTGACTTCTTTCCATGGTGGCGATGATAGAAAGTTGCCATCAATGACTACCCCTATGCAGGGACAGATTTTCAGGGGGACCCGGACATGCCGCTACCACCAGGATCGGCATATGGCGATATAGGTAACGAATCTCGACCCTCTCTTTTTTAATTTTTGAGTTATTTATATTTTTTATTTTTTCTGATTATATGGAATCAAAAGACATATTTTTGCATGACAATACATAGTGACATCTACCATTTGTGTGCAGATGTGGGACCATGGTGGCCGGCAGGATTCCCTCGTCATAGACCAAGGGGAAGAGGAGATGATATCATGTGTGTGGATGCAGAGCGGATGCTCCAAATCATTCATACCAATTTTGTGAGGTTGAAACATAGGGTTCCCATGGTGCAAGTCAAGGACTTGGCTGAGGCTATGCAGCGCCAGGTGGTGGGTGTACCACAAGCATGGGTGCGATTATTTCGACGGATAGCTAGAGCTATAGTGACCTTCCATGATCACAACCCTCCTCCTCCTCCATGGGATTAGATACCTGGGAGTGTATACATTTTGTACTACCGTGTATTATATGTTGGTGGCTCGAGAGCCCCAATTTTGTATCATGACACTATGTATTATCACATTTTGGATGTAGATAAAAAGTTTTATGGTGATCGGTTTATTTATTTACATGTGTAAAAATTGTGTTTGTGATTAATTTATTGTGAATGAAACAAATGCCAATCTAACACGTAGTTAGAATATGAGTCAGCAACTTGATTATTAATTCTTGGAATATGTATATATATGTTATATTGTCAAATTGTCGTTCTAATAATCTCACACATAAGAATCTTCTTAATTACGTCGGATCTCTAACATGGTACAAACCATTAAGCTGTGACACTACCAACTCCAAATCAAGACGTACCTCAAGAGATAGAACACCATGTGAAATGGCATCCCGTAGAAGCTCAATAACGACACTATATTCAACAACATTGTTGGAAGATGGCGACAGACATATGCCTCCTGAAGACAGTACCTGACCCATAAGAGTATAAATCACCGAAACAGCATAGGCTAAGTGTTGAGTGTGACGACTCGCACCATCCATGAATCCTATGTAGGTGGAAGATTCCACTGACATCTGCCAAAAGAAACAGAAACTAATCACAAACCCAATCACTATAAGAAAAAGACCTAACTCTGCAAAACTGTACAGTAATATACAATAACTAGCCTTGGCTGAAAATCATGCATAGTAATTCTTGAGATAGAGCCCATTTCTAAGCTCTTCCAAGGTCGTTCCCTCATAATCTACTAACTCATAAGCACCCTTATCTAAGACATGTTTAACCACATAAGGACCACGCCACATGGGATTAAATTTTCCTGCACCCAAGGGTTCTTTCGGTTGATCCCACAAAAGGACCAAATCTCCCTCACTAAACCTCCTTGGACAAATAGACTTATCATACTGGGCCTTTACGCAATGTTTATTGACTTCTAGAGCCACCAAGGAATCTCGATGTTGCTCATCAAGTTGCTCAAGGTGGACCAAACGCTCCTTCAATGGTGAAGTGTCTGGTAAGAGTTCTACAACTAGCTTCAAAGAAGGAATCTCACATTCAACCGGCAATATCGACTCCACTCCATGTACAAGTTGATATGGAGAAAAACCCGTCGCAGTCTTAACAACAGTTCTATATGCCCCGAAAGTAGGATATAACATGATGTGCCAATTATTCTCTCTTTATGCGATGGTTCATTGGAGAATGGATTTGAGTGATTTATTCACTGTTTCTACCTGTCCATTCACTTGAGGGTAGTAAGAGGAGGAATGCTCTTGCTTGTACCCTAACTTTGATGCCAACTCTTCCATCATACGATTCTGAAAGTGCGAGCCATGGTTAGTGACAAGCTCTTTCGGAATTCCAAACTGAGTAATAATTTGGTTGAATACGAAGTGGGTGGCTGTCTCACTATTGGATTTAACTGTAGGTATAGCCTCAGCCCATTTTGTGAAGTAATCAATAGCCACTATAATATGATGGTGCCCCCCAGCCAAAGCTGGGTTGCAATCCATAAAATAGAGCCCCCACTTAGTGAAGGGACCAGCGGTGATAATGGGATGTAACGGGGCAGGTTTCAAGTGCATATTACGTGCGAACACCTGGTAAGGGTGGCACCTCTTGACCACGTCTACATAATCCTTAAAGATCGATGGCTACAAATAACCTGCTCTTGAGATCTTTTGAGCTATAGAAAGCCAAGATAAATGACCACCACACGCCCCTCCATGGAAATCATTCAGCACTACCTCAGCCTCTTCATGAGTTCAACAATGTCGTAAAATGGAATCTACCCCACGGCGGTACAAAGTGTTATCCACTATGATGTAGTTCTTATACATGTGGCATAATCATCGTCGTTCATCTCGTGAAAGGTGAGTAGGGACCTTCAATGTTTGTAAATATATTATGATATCCCCATACCATGGGTCTAAATTTGAGATTAAGAAAATGTGTTCATCGACAAACGTATCTTCACAAACCAAATCCTCGGCCTCACTTGGGAAATCCAATATAAGCTCTGCAAAAATTAAAGACTTCTTCGATTTTGCCAAAGCAAATTCGAGATCAAACTCTTGCAAAAGGACAATCCATTTATTATACTTTCCCCCAATCATCCTTCGAGTGAGGATGAATTGAAATGGATTGACATGGGCTATAACCAAGGTCTGGTGAAGGAGAATATAATGTCTCAACCGCTGAACCACATGTACGGTAGCTAAAGCAAGCTTCTTGACATGAGAATAATGAATCTCTACATCAATAAGGTTCTAGCTCAGATAGTATATGACATGCTCTTGGAGCTCCTCATCCTCTTGAACCAAAACCATACCAATCGTCTCCATGGACGAAGCCACATAAAGTATAAAATTACGGCTATAGTCTGGGGGAATAATCACCGAGGTCGATGCTAGGTCTCGCTTGAGTGCATCAAAGGACTCTTGGGCTCGCTCATCCCAACAAAAGAGGGTGTCCTTCTTCAATAGACGCATGAAGCCTCTAGTCAAATTGGCAAAGTTGACAACAATTATCTGTAAGAAGTTTGCCATGCCTTGCAAACATTCAAGATGACGAATATTCGTCGAGGGAGACAACTCAAGTATTTCCTCAACCTTCAAAGGGTCGACTTTTATGCCCTCTTTAGACACGATGAATCCTAACAAATGACCTGACTTCACACAAAATATGCACTTATGAGGATTTAATCTAACCAAATAGTGCCGGCATCTTTCGAATACCAATCTCAAGTGATAGGGATGACGCATTCTCATACAAGAATGAGCAACAAGGTCATCCAAAAATACTTCGATGATCGACTTAAGATTGTGGAAGATCAAGGTCATTGCCCGCTGAAATGTAGCTCTGGCATTTTTAAGGCTGAAAGGCATTTTTTGATATGCAAAAGTTCCCCAAGGACAAATAGATGTAGTCTTATGTTGGTCCTCGAGTTTAATTTGTATCTGATTATACCCGAAAAATCCGTCCATAAAGGAAAAAACCTTTCTACCCACACACTCATCCAAAATCTGATCAATAAATGGTGTGGGGAAATTGTCCTTAGGACAAGCACGATTTAAATCGTGGAAATCAGTACATATGTGGATCACTCCCTACTTCTTATCCACCGAAACGGAGTTTGAAACCCACTCCCTCAAGGGAATGGGATAGATAAAACTGGCCTTTAACAGCTTTTATATCTCTGCCTTAATAGCGGGTGCTTTCCTAGGATTCACTGCATGCAAATGTTGTCGAGCAGGCTTAGCGTTGGGGTAAGTCTTAATCTCATGCTCAATAATACGAGGGTCGATACCTGGCATTTCATCGTAAGACCAAGCAAAGATGTCATGGAATTCCTTAAATATCTTGGTGTATTCTAGAATCTCAGCATGGGAACATTCTGCCCCAATATAGACATTCTCTATCCTGCCAGGATCACGAGAGATGTTGATAGGAATCGTTGAAGATATGTTCGCCATGTTTCCATTAGCCATCTGACTAGGAGAGCTTAACAGAACCATACGACTACCAACTCTCGCACTAAGAACCGCCCTAAATTCCTCATGCTCCAAGCGGTTAAGCTCAGGAAGAAAGTAAGATCTATGATGGAGTTCCTCCCATGGTGTCTCAACTCTCGACATAGCCACAATAATCACTTCATCTGAAGGGAAAACTGTATTAAAGTCGTTGTGCACATGAGAATACTGTACTACCCATGCTGGCAGCACATAAGGGTCCTCCTCCTCCATCCATGAAGAGGAAGGACTAGGCTTTGCAACACACTCGAGATTAGCTTGGTAAGCTATCATAGTTGAGGGCAATGGCACAACCATCATGATGGGCTCACTCGGAGTACTCGGTGTAGGAAGAATACAAGGATCTTCCATATGACTCATGTGAAAAGACACCAATCTTATAGATGTCGAAGCCTCACCGGAATTAGAACCTATCATAAGAATCGCTGCAGGACAACTAAAGCTTCCCATGAGGGATAGATACATGCCTACACCCACACTCCCAGTTGCCAGCTGAGAGTGCTCAATGATTGGGATCGAAGCTCCCGAAGATGCGGTAATAGACAGATTCTTGAATGACGTTTGATCAATCGTGACTATCTTCCCGTTATGTGAAAATCATACAATACGAAATAGGGAAGAAGAAACAGCTTGCATACTGTACATCCAATTCCTAACCAGCAAGAGATTGTATTCAAGGGACGCATCAACCACCTTGACCTCTATTGCAACGGTCTTCCCTCCCAAATAGAATTTAAGGGAAGGAAGGATGTCGTGCAGCCTAAACGATCTCCCATCGAACGCAGTTAACATGGTTGCTGATTTAGATAGCTCAGGGGAACCTAAACCCTTCCAACATGATAAAAACATCATAGAAGCGGTAGCACCTTCGTCAATCACAGTGCACTTGACGGTCATATTAAGACATTCTATGTGAATCAAAAGAGACACATAGTAAGGAAAGCGAGGCTAAAGTCCTACAGTTTCAAATTTAATCACGGAGGAAGAATCATCATCGTTCACACCAAGGGTAGAAAACAATGCCTTCCTTTGTGACGGATAACTCTGAAGCACTTCCAATGCAGACATCGCATAAGGAGTGTGGCCCAAATCCTCGACAACTAAATAGTTTTTGGCGGCTCGGGCATTAGGATTGTTCCCCAAACACTTAAGGACTCCCTTAGGAATGCGAGGTGCAGCTTCAGGTTTATCCATAGGTTTCTCAATACACAAAGGAGACCCTGGTGGATCAGGCTCTTTTCCTGGGATGGGTTGTGATGAACCATAATCTTTCACAAGGGTCACAAATTTTGCAGCACAGACCATGTTAATGCAATCACGACCAATACCCTCCGGTGGATTTTGATCAGCACCAGACTTGTCATGGGACTTTGAGTTCATATTTTGATTGTGCGGTAAAGGGTTAGTTAGCACAGCTGGGCCCTGTGCCAAGAACCTCAAAGCTTCATCAATACGAGGGCACAAGTAAGTGAGGTGATTGTCCTTACACAACTTGCAAGGGAACTTAACCTTATGTTTAGCTTGCTTTTCCCCCCTAGCATTATGGTCATTCTTGTCATTACTGTTAGCATTCTCATTCTTATTCCCACCCTTACAATTATTCTTACCCTTTCTTCTATTCCGTTTGGGCTGCTGGTTACCCTTCTGGTCCGACAATTGCATAGAAAGTACACTAGCCATTTGGGCGGGTTGAGATGAAGCCGTAGCTTGTCCTGAAGAATATTGGTTGATTGACAATTGAATAACTTGTTTTGCAACCAAATCCACAGGTTTCACACTTGCACAACCCACAATTCCATCGGCATGTGGTCCAGGTTTGACTTTGGGGTCGAAACTAGAATGCGGAGCATTGGGAATAATCTCATATAACAAACTGGACTGAGCATAAATCAAGTCCAATTCCTGCACCCTAAAAATCACTTGTTCCTCATTTTGCACTCCCGATGTAGAAACATCCTTCACTATATATGGCAATAATGACTTAAGGAACCATTCGAGGAGGAATTCCGGTAGTATAAAGGCTTTAATTAACCTCTTCCATCTATGCCACTCTTGAATATGATCTGAGATATGTGTGGCTTTATCCTGCCAAAATGTCGACAAGAGTTTAGTACCAATGTCATAACACACTGTTAGCTAGAAGTGATTAAGAAAAGTCATCACAAGGTTGTCGAACAAAGTGAATGCCACCCTAGGTAGCTCTATATACCATTTCATGGTAGGCCCTATAAGGGTGCGTTGAAATAGCCTTAAAGGGATAGAGTCCTGGTGTAAGGAATTCAAAGAGCACCATAGGTGAAACGTAGTAACGTGTTCTCTTAGATCCTCTCCCGGTTTTCCCTCAAACTTAGGTATGTCTGAGGGAAGCTTAGTAGGGATAGACAGCCAAGCCGGGTCATGAGCTATAGGATCGTTCGTCAATATTGACAAGTCAGAAAGATTCAGCGTCGCAAGGAAAGGGAGCCTAGGATGATGAGTTCGATGTACTGCTCCCTGATTCATATAGGTATGATTACCACCATGGCCTTGGCCATAGTGCCCTCCTCCTGTTTGACCCGTATAGGGTGGCATGGAAGCACCATAGTGTGGTGGACCTTGACTATTAGGAGCTACAAAGCCGTATTTTTGAGAATAAGTAGGTTGTTGATACCCACCGCCATATGGTGAAGAACCCTATCCATACTACATCCCATAATAGGGTACATAAGTCATTGCATGAGATGTCCCATGAGACACTTCGTAAGTAGGAACATATGCTCCAGAAGTAGGAATGTGACCTCTAGAATTATGAGCATGACCTCTCGAAACAACAGGCGATACATGAATCTGAGACACAACCGGTCTAGTAACAGCAATATGGACATAACTCGTAGCAACGTTTCAGCTTGAAGGACCACATGAATGAGGTGGAGGGTGAACATTTGAAGAACTAGGGACAAAGGACGAAGAGATTGTTGTAATTATGTACATACTATTCCCTATAGTCACTCATCTCGGATCTGGTATCCTAATAGGATCACTAACCCTAGACCTAGGAGGAATATGTGATGTAACTTCCACCATCGGGATGGAAGGTGCAATGTGACTAGTGCTCCCAAACCTCTCCGCATGGTAAGGAATGAGAGTGCCCCCAAGCATAGTGTTAGGATCGAACTCAGATTTGACATTAAATGCCAAATCATGTGTGGGAAAACCAGACATACTATAACTACCATAACTAGTGCTGGCAGGTTCAAAATGAGTCTCGGCATCCTCCGACATTCCATACCGGTAATGCATCAATGGGGAATCAACCTTAGAGTGAGTAGGTCTATATGGAAAGGTTCCTATCTCATAAATCACAGGACCTAACTCAGCCAAGTTGGGTGAAGGATTGTAAGTAGGAGTAAACTTCCCATCCTCTACACGAATGGGAGAAGGTGGTTCAGGAATACCTTCTATATGGTCTCCCATGGTGTGTGAATCAATGTGCAAAGTAGTCCACCTGGACTGTCTAGGTCTCTCTCCTAAAGGAGGAGGAGATGTAGAAGGAAGAAGTCCTGCTAAAATATGAGAACGGCGAGGATCCGTACCCGAATCCACAATGACTCAAAATATAGAAAAGACTCTCTAGTTATGCAAAACCTAGGCAAGCTATCATGCACAGAGAAATCACCAATAAAATCTAAAGCCAATGCAAGCAATCAAGGGCAGGATAAGTGAGCTCCTGAATGAAGCAGGTATGTCTCACCTAGGAGAGGCTTGAGGCTCCCATACACAACAAGTGGAGGTACGTAACCAAGTATTCTTTCCCTCAACTTCAACGCGTAAAGCGACTTTGCTGTCCGACCCCAACCTGGCCGGGACACCCGTAGAATTACCCCTGCAAAGTACCCCCTTGATATCCTAGGTAAGGCCACTAAGTTCACCTCAATATAATCAATGCTCAGGCGGACAGTTGTAGGTGGGATTAACCATATGGGCAGGGTAGCAAAGCCCGAAACTCTCAAAAGAGCCCCTAGATATGAATACAATCCTGGAAATATCTCCAGTGCTACTCAGTTATGACTAGGGGTCATCCCAATCAATAACCGCTCACACTGCCTCGTGCTTAACTCCCTTTTGAGAGGAGGATCCTAAGAAACACTAGTTATACCAAGGATTTCACACACTCACCTGGACAAACACATACATGTTGTTGTTTAGTGATCTTGGAGAATTTACTCACAATGAACTTTTCCAAGATCCTAAAACCTAATCTTGTTGGTGCACCCTATAAAAGAAAAGAGTGTAGTTCATTTTAATTAAGTGTTGATTTTAATTGGCTTTATTACTCAAAAGAGGGATATGGCCGTGCAACTAATGGTGTTATGACGCAACATGAAGTAAAATGCAAACCTAACAATCAATGCAAATGCATTGTGTCCATGAAAAAAGGGTATGCTACTACGTGAAATGCACAATTTTTCTTCAAATGATGAATGCAAGCTTTCCTATATGAAATCCTAACTAATACTCCAAAGCAAATCTACTGCAAGTACAATGCAAAATGCAAAATGCAATGCATGAAGATAAGCAAATGTTTTTGGATTTTTTGAAATAAAATGAGATACAAAAAGAAAAAGAATGATTCTACAACCCCCAGACTCTGCAAGCACACTCAAACAGCACTCAAGCAAAGCACTAAGGTAAAATAAATCTAATGCACTAATCCCAAACAAAAAATTGAAAATTCCATGACAAGAACCTTGTTAAAAATAAATAAACAAATAAAAGAAATTAGCCTAAAAAAAACGTCTCTGGTCAGAAACAAAGGTATAAACCAACTCAGGCAGTGTCAAAGGAGACTCAGAAATCATTAAACTTCACCCAAAAACCATTTAACTTTCACTAAAAGGAAAAAATAAGGGCATACACGACTGTTCGCAGTAAACCTGCGTGTATACGCGGAAATCGCAGAGAAACCCACGTGTATACGTGACTGTGAGTTAAAAAATCACGTACAGGAAGAAAGGAGCATAAAAATCAAGGAAAATAGACAATATAAGAAAAACTACACACCAATAGACACTACCAGGAAAACATGCCCCCAGACCCGACACAGAAACAAGAGAGAAAGAGCAATTCAAAGTCATTGAATGTCGATAGAACAACCCCCAAAGGACAACTACTAGGAACTCCCCAGTGGAGTTGCTAATTCTGTTATAGAGAGAAATTCCTATGGCTTGAGGTACCACAACAGACAGCTTGACTCCAGAAATCAATCCTTTCCAATATGCAATAGAAATTAAATGTCTAACACTAAAGGATCAGACCTTGCACCTTATTCCGGACAGTTGAAGTAGATCCCCGTTGAGCTTTCCAACTTCAGCTTGAATTGATAGATTACTTCCTCAACATCAAGTAAACAGTACAAGCATTCTATATATCATGGTGTTAGATCTATTCTAGCATATATGATCAACAATGTATAAACATTTGAAATCATCCAATGGATAACATATTCATTCAAACACACATTATTGGACAGGAAAAGATATTTCTATTAATATAAATTAGAGATTACAATAGATAGAACCTCTGTCGGCATGTCTACGAATCGGAGAAACTGAATCCCCCACTTGGGCCTCCACCACTTCAATCCTCCATCTCTCGATAGCAAGCTCACAAGCAAAAGGAAAGCTTGGTAAGAACACAAAAGTGCTCCAAGGGACAAAGGGATGCAGACTCAAGCATAAGTTCCGGAAACAATGGACTATAGTTTCTTTGCTCTCAATTCTCTCATATGCCTTCAATCTACCATAGAGTTCCTTATATATATTTTCAAAGGGGTAATGAAAGGTTGAATCCGAGCGATCTCAAGGCATAGGGAAGGCCAGGAGTTAAGTGAGTCAGATCCATGTCAAGGAAAACTCCAAAAGGATTTGGATTTTGTACACATCCCAATGTACATGGTTTTAGTGGTCAAACCTGTGTATATACGTGATTATAGGTTTAAAATTCGCATGTATCATTTTTCACATGTTTTTAGGGATGGTCAGGAAAACATAAAAGGAAAAAAAATGGTCCAAGGGGTCTAAGGAGTCTACAGCGGGACAAGGGAAGGCCATACAAAATGTGATTCACCTGGAGTGGGGAAATCAGCTATATCAGTCAGTGGGACATGATGATAAGAATTGTCAATCTTATGACTTTCTCTATACTTTGTGAAAGGTGAGGACCCCCAGGAAATGCAAGCACAAACATAGATGGCACAACCAGCAGCACAGGTGCAGTATACAAAGCCTCTCCAGATGCATTTTTTTCATCGCAACTACAGCAATAGTTTACGTCACAGCAATAGTTTTCACCTCAGTCGCAACTCATAGCACAACCACAGTATGCACCATGACCATAGTATAATCAGGTGCCACTCATTCAACCTCAGCCACAATATGTTCAAGCTGCGCACTACGTCTAGCATCAGCCGAACCCCCTGTAGCAGCCTGGCCCAGCATTAGTTTCAGCAAGGAGGGGTCTGAGGAGGATTCCATGGAGGATTCAATGGATGAGGAGGAGGCTTTGGCTGAGGAAGAGGAAGAGGTAGAGAATTAATCTAGTGCTATACCTGTGGAGTATTCAAGCACTACCAAAGGGATTGTCCTCATGCGTAGTGTACATACAATGTAGCTAGCGATCATAATGTTGAAAATTTCCCTTAGTTGATTGCAAAGTGACAGGATGGAAACATTCCTCAGTTGCAAAATGAGTTGACTCAGAACCATCCAATGTTCCAGGAGAAGAACCAACCGACAATGCAAAATCAGATCCCACCACAAACTTAGAATCAGTCGAAGAACCCATCACTAAATCAAAACCCACCATTGAATCAGGCCTAGATCATGAATCAAGGATCGACGTTTGCCATAATTCAAGTTGAACAACGAGCGAAGGATGTCGACATTGGGGTTGTTACTCACGTTGGTGCTACAACTGGAGAAGATGGACTGTGTCAGCAAGTTTTGTTCATTGGAAAGAAAAAGGTAGCATTTGATATTACGATGGAGAAAGACACCTTCTTCGAGGCCAAGCATGCAATTGGGAGAAATCCAGGTAAGTTACCTATTATTGCAATGTCATATGCTTTTGATCCATTTATAGAGGAAGGACCATCGTGGTAGCATGGTACCTTGAAGTAGTTCTTTTAGAGTTTTTTGTCACTGGCAAGGGATCCCAAATCTCTAGTCGAGATTGAGAAGTTGTTGTACCACCGGGATAAGACATTGAAGGATTCTGCTGTGAACTCCCTGCAAAAGAAGAAGACAGACAAGGAGATGAGGATGAACATTTAGATCGGAGATTATGAGGTTGAATCAGATCAAATGTCAACATTTTGACTAAGCAAACTTGGCAGTTGATGGGGAATTTGACATTGGGATGGTCTCTGGTGCAGTTTGGAATAGCAAATCAGGAAAACGTTCAGCCCATTGGTCGTGTCTCAAACCTATTTGTTGATATTGAAGGTATGAGAATGCATGTTGATTTTGATGTGATAGAAGTGGTTGAAGATGGAGGTTCCTATCCTACACTGCTAGGGTTGGGTGGGATAATGATAACATGGAGGTTATCAATTTCAAAAAATGGGTTATGACATTTGAGAACTAGGATGTCAGGGTCATCGCTCCCATTAACTCTTGGAAAGGACACCAATATATTGAACCTATGCTGGATGAAGCCAGTAGAAGTTGGGATCACACCTATAATATCTCTGAATAGTATATCCACCCTAGCATCAATGGTGAACTTGGATGGTGCAGCACTAGTTCTATATCCTCTGATTCTGGTGATTCTCTAGAAAATTGGTAGAATAGGGTGCATGAGGTCTCATTCAGAAAATGTGAGTTGATCACATAATCTCTTCATCGTGTAGAAATTGAGACTATCGAGTTGCCAATTTGTGAGGGGATACCAGCATTATCAGAATTCCTTTGAGAATTTGAAGAGAAAGTGTATGAACCACGAAGGGTATTGGCCCTAGATGTAGCACTGAAGGCTACCCCAACTCAATGGTGGGTGAAGCACAATAAGACGATCCATAACTAGGGAAAGTTTCAGATTTTGATGATGGTGTGCTTCAACGATTCAGAGGTCTATCGTGCTGGGAGATACGATGGACGGAATGACCCCATCAGTCACTTGATTGAGTGTGAGGCCTTATCGACATTATGACCTAAAGATAAGTGGCATTGTGACCTAAATATGAGTGGGTCCATGATTTTTTTCATACTCTGGATGAGATGTCGAGATCCTGGTATGTAGCATCAGAATTGTGCAGAACTATAACCACTTGGGAGGATTTGTCTGTTTGCTTTGTGCAGATGTTTAGTTTCTAGGATACCAACCCATAGGTACATAATGCATTGCAAGCCATCCGCAATGTAGTGTTGAAGGTTGTCCCTGTCACATACCCAGTTACAATCCATGATGACATGTTACAACTGATCAATACAATCCATGATGACATGTTACAATCTATCTGGGGAACCTAAAGATGATGATGAGCTGCAGAATGTTAATATTCTAGAGTTAGAAGAAAGTCATGATGTCACAGCGCTAGACATACTAACGAATTCGATGAGTCAGCCACTGAAGATTAAGAAAGTCAACATTGGGTCGAAAGAGAACCCAAAATTTTCCAATATTGGGGATTATTGGGACGAGGAAATAATGGCCAAAATCATGGGCTTGCTACATGAATTCCAGGATATTTTTTTGACGTTGTTCTCATAAATGAAGGGGATATTAGGGGACCCGGGGGAGATGAAAATACCATTGAAACTATATGCAAAACCTGTGTGATAGAGGCCGTATCGAATGAACCCATGATACAAGGATCATGTGAAGGCTGAGATTAACTAGATGCTAGATGTTGGGATCATTGAGCCTGTAGAAGAATCATAGTGGATAAGACCTATGGTGGTTTAGGATAAAAAGACCGGCAAAGTACGCATTTTCATCGACCTAAGAAAGTTGAATGATGCCTGCGTGCATGATCTGTTCCTGGCTCTATTTACAGATGAAGTCCTTGAAGGAGTAGGCGGTCAGGAGATGTATTCCTTCACAGATGGATTTTTGGGTTACCATCAGATCCGGATTGCAAAGGAGGATCATCATAAGACCACGTTTGTCACTGATTAGGGATTTTTTCAATATATAGTCATTCCCTTTGGGCTGAGGAATGAGGCAACACTATTTTCTCGGGTAGTTGTCGCTGTGTTTAAAGAATTTATTCAAAAGTTCCTACAAGTATATATGGATGATTGGACAGTCTACGGGCTAATTAGGGACCATCTTGACAACTTGCGATTAATGCTAGAAATCCGTCGATAGGATTAGATCGCATTAAATTCTTTGCACCGTTCGGAATGCTAATCGGACACATAGTATGTAAGGAAGGTCTATTGGTTGATCTAGTGAAGATCGCGCTAATTCTTATTTTCCCATCATCGATGAATGTGAAGATGCTTTGGGTGATGCTGAGGCACATGGGGTACTATCGCAAGTTAATCAAAGGCTACGTTATGATTACGGCCCCTATGGAGAAGCTATTAAAGAAGGATGTTGCATTTGAGTGGAGTCAAAAATTTCAAGGAATTTTTGACACACTAAAGGCCAATATGGACTCTACACCCATACTAGTATTCCCTAACTAGAACAAGGAGTTCCATATGCATGTCGACGCCTCTTCTATTGCGCTGGGGTTTGTGGTTGCACAACCAGGCGAAGGTGACCTGGATCACCCGATCACATATGCTAGTAGGAAGTTGTCGGTTACTGAGAAAAATTATACAACAACTGAAAGAGAAGGCTTGGCGATGGTTTATGCATTGAAAACATATAGGAACTACTTGTTAGGTGATCACTTCAATATGTTCACTGATAATTCTATGTTGCAATACTTTCTCAATAAGCCTGTGTTAGGGGGGGAAATATGTCGATGGCTGCTACCTTTTGAGGAATTTGACTTTGAAATAGTTGTGAAACTAGGATGATTGAATGTTGGTCCTGATCACCTATCTCGCATTGATACCGGAGAAGAACTGACCAATATTGATGACGGATTGCCAGATGCACAACTATTCTGTGTCGACATCGCAAATGATCACTGTGCCCCAATCATTCAGTTCTTAGACACTGGTGTTGCCCTTAAGAACCTGTCAACTAGTCAGAAGAAGCAGTTGGTAGTAAGGGCTTCATATTTCTAGCTGATTGATGGATAGTTATACAAGCTTGGACTAGATGAAATCTTGCGATGGTGTATCCTACCACATGAGAAGGGACCCGTTCTAGAAGAAGCACATGCAAGAATCATGGGAGGTCACTATGGAGGAAGGGATACTGCACGGAAGGTGTTGCACACTGGGTTATGGTGGCCTACATTGAATAATGATGCCATCAACTATGCGTGAAGTTGTGATGTTTTCCAACATGTCGGTAAACCATTGCGGTTGTCGCTTGTGCCGCAGGTAACTCTACAACCTTTTGATAAATGGGCCATCGATTTCATGGGTCCCATTAATCCATCGAGAAAGAGGAGTGGTGCATAATACATGATTACCACAACTGACTATATGACCAGGTGGGTAGAGTCTGCACTAGTTGTGGATTGTACCGCTACGACAGTAGTGAAGTTCATATTTGAAAATATTGTGACATGGTTTGGGTGTCCCAAGATATTGATGAGTGACTAGGGCAGTCATTTTATCAACTGCACTGTGTGATTTCTAACTAAGGAATTGCAGGTGCAACATAAGAAAATCACACCATACCATACGCAGGAGAATGAGACTGTTGAAGCGTTCAACAAAATTTTGGAAACATCATTGACAAAGGTATGTAATTCTAATTGCGATGACTAGGACTTGAAAATTCCAGCAGTTCTATGGGCCTATCGCACCACTTGTAAACGACTGATAGGACAGACACTGTTTAAGCTGGTATATGGGCAAGAGGCAGCCATGCCCATGGAATACATTGTTCCTATTTTGTGCATCACTACGGCAACTGGCATGGATGAGACAGAAGCAGTAGAAGAGTGCATCGCATAGTTGATCCATCTTGAAGAGGACTGCTTTATTGCAGGCTTCCACCAGCGTTGCAAAGGATCGACAAAAGACATGGCACGATCCTCACCTTAAGCATAAGAATTTTGTGGAAGGAGATTGTGTACTGTTATATGACAGCAAGTTCTTGAAGCATCCAGGTAAGTTACAGATGCACTGGTTAGGCCCGTATCTTGTTGATTGCATTACTTCTGGAGGTGTGGTTCAGTTACAGCAATTAGATGGTGTGGTACTGTCAAGGCTCATCAATGGGAGTTTCTTAAATCCCTATAGGATGGGGCCAGAACTACGCACCACTTGAGGCGCTATAAAAAATAAAAAAATAGAATATTTTGTTAGATAGAAGCAAGGAAAGCCTAGGGGAAGAGGCCGCACAAGGATAGAGTTAGTAGCAACGGAAGGGATACCACCTGTGATAGCCGTAGGGCTGTGCGTTGGACAAATCAGCAATAAATACAAGAAGTTAAAATAGTTAGCTGGAGACGTTTGTTGAAGTGATGCGAATCAATGGTCGATCCGACTATTAGAAGGGTAAGATTCCCAGTGGATTTGGTGCTATTAACGTTGGATTTGGTCATGATGAACATGGTGGATTTGGTAATGATGATTTTGAATTGGGAAGTGGATATAAAAAGTGCATGGGATGTAGGAGGAAGGCATTGTTCAAAGCAGTACAGATTGAGTGAGCAGATTTTTGGGAAGAGAAGAGTATTGAGTGTGAGTTGTAGAGTTGTCAAGTGCATGGTAAGGTTTGGGGAGTGTGGTATGCTGAGCGACCCTAACATAATTGAGACTTCCAGTGAGAAATAATCCCCCATTTTTCCCATGAACTTTGAGGAATAATTCATGGGCATGCTAGTAGGCTCTTTGTCGATCCCTGAAAGAAAGTGGCAGGCTCAGAAGCCCAGTTCCACGCCGCTGCCAAAGAGGCACACCCACACTTAGGCTAGAGTGCAAGGAGAGGGGAATGCATAGGCTAGGTTGTCGAGATCAGGAGCTATAGAGTCTGTGGCACCTAGGCGTATCTCTATTAATGATATCCTATGATATGTCACTCCAACGCATCTAGGAGCGAAGCCAAGGAAACCTACGGAGAATCAAAAGTATCCACCAAAATTGTAGTCACTGCTGGAAGGGATGACTTGCTCGATCAATATCATCCCTGCCTTGATCAAGTTGATGTTTGAGGACCATGATTTGCTATTGCTTAAAGATGTCTGTCATTAGAGGAAATTTGGGGTCTACAATGGGCCTTATAAGAAAACGTGCCAAAATAAGTTTTTGTGAGTTGGAATTCAAGAACCAATAGAATTTCAATAAAATAAGTCAACCATAATGGTTGAATTGAGATATTTGTCATTAAAAAAAACTACTTTTTTTGTTCGTATTTTAGAC
>LPNX010456700.1:180236-323341 GCA_001517045.1 Pseudotsuga menziesii | reverse complement strand
CTTCCTCCAAAATTAATCAATATTATTTTATTATTTTAACTATTATTTTATTATTTTCCTTAGGAGGCCCATTTTAGACCCCAAAATTCCTCTAATGGATGAGCCCTATGAATCAATTCCGACGGTGCCTGGTGCACCAATTCATAGGATTCCTCAACCATGGGCGAGCGGGTTGAACAAATCTGGATTGTTGGGGCTCATCAATATGCCTCACTTTGGGTGACTGAGCAAAGCCTATGCATGCGTTAAAAAAATCTTGGCTTTCTTTCATGGTGGAATGCTCTGATTGAATGAGCCTATTCCGATCACGGTCGACTTAATTGTGAGCATTACGGGCTTGCTGAAGGCAGAGAAAGATTTGGCGCAGTATATCCGCAGGAGGGATACTGACAAGAAGCTTGCCAAGAAGCTGAAGGAGATATGGCTTGCAACATGATGGCCACGACTATCATATTAACAGCATTAATTCACAAGTGGTGCACATCGGGGCGTGTATTTTGGTGAGTAAGATTGTTTAAGGAAATTGACCTGTCCAGTGCAACTTGGGCGTGGTTTCATGTGCACAAAAATGTGTAGAGGGCATGTAAATGAACTGGTCCTTGTTTTTTCTCAACCAGTTACTTGATGATGCTCACAATGCTCAGGCTGCATGGCTATTTTCCTACAGTTGGCTATTAATTCTCGTTGCACTTGTCGCATGGATGGAACCCAGATTTTATTAGCTGATGGAAGTTGATGTGGTGAAGGTGTGTCGTGGCGCATCATATCAGAATTTGTGGTGGGTTAAGGAGCCCAGTCGACAGAAGGACTGTGCGCTCCATTTTTGGGTCTATTGGGAAGCACTGCAAGCTGTAGCTGTCAAATTTCCTCACTTATCACAGTACATAGTGACCAAGTATCAATATCTCATTCAGTTTGTAATCAGGCATCACTCCATTTATATCTAGGCACGACGGGATCCCAAAAAGTAGTGGCCACCTTTGTCCTATAAAGTTACTGATGAATAATTGGATGTTATCATTTAGGAGTGGCCAACTGAATGGCACAACCCCATGAGTCAAGATGAAATATCCAAGGAGCCACCACTTGATGCCCCAGATGATCCTATCCAGAAGGAGCTGAGTGTTCACGGCTCTCACAATGAGTCGTCGATGGACCCTGACGGTGAAGCACGATGCATGCAGGAGGAAACTTGAACTAAATGGTGCCAATAATATGACACATGTAGTGGTACCCGATCAAGGATGGAGGACCAACTACATCGGCTCATCAAAGTGGCCACTAACTCCTCTGAGGCTGTGACGCAAGTTATACGAGAGTCCAACCATGAAGAGTTTGTTGCGGTAAGAGATAGGTTGAATTCTATTTTTTATGTTGTTTCCAGGAAGACAACTGAGAGACATGTGATGCAAGAAGTCTTGTCGATCATCACCGAGCCACGAGATAGGAATGTTCAAGTTCCCCCGACTGTGATCGACGCAGGGAGTGGAGAAGGGAACTTGTTACTGCGGTCGCTCTAGAGCATATTCTTTGATCTTAAAAAGTTACCTGCTTAAGTGTTGGTGGAGCTATAGCATGTTGGTGGAGCTGCAGCATGTTGCTGCCCAGGAATTCGCGGATAGAAAGAAGGATCTGACTGATGGATATGTGTAGTTGCAGAGCGCAAATGAGAAGCTACAGAAAGAAACTGATGAGCTACATCAGGTCCGGGTGCAGCTGGCGAAAGAGAAGGAACCGGATACTTGTGGCATTGAAAGCTACACAATCTGATCTACAATGCAAGGCTACTGAGGAAATCACTAAGCTTAAGAAAGTGCAAGACTGCCTCATCATTAAGAAGGTGCAGCTGTGCGTAAGTTGTGGCAAGGTTGAGCAAGCTCTTGATGAGGCTTGTCAACATATATTTGAGAAAATGGTCGAGCTTAGTACAGTCGCTAAGGCCAAGCAACTTGGGGAATTTATTTCCCAACTCTAGGACAACAACCTTCTACTCAATGCCCTGGTCCATCTAGAGATTCCACCGAAGTAGGTTGCCAAATGAAAGGATACTATCAAGGAGATAGTGGCCTAGTTTGAAACCATGGAGCAAGAAGCAAAGGTAATCATAGAGGCAATGATCCACATTTGGCAAAGCGTTGTCCAAGATGAACAACTCGACCAGTTGACCATGTAGGTGCAAGAAGCTAAAGGATAGTTGATGACACTAAAGACATCACTGTGAGCACTGCTGCTCATGGTGGAGATCACACGCTCTAAAGAATTGAGGGACCTATAGCAGAGATCTTCTCGTGCCCAAGAATGCTAACAAAAGTGTTGTGTCCAGTTGGATGAGTTTCAATAATTTTGTGGCTAGCTTGTTGTCAAAGCAGTCGCAATGCTGCAGGTGGTGCAAGAAAGTTAGAATATGGATGATAGCAAGGCTGGGAAAGCACACCCTGTGTAGCATACGTTTCTCAATTGTCAAAGTGTGGCTGAAAAATTCCAGCTCCAGGTTTGAGATATCTTGCAGTAGTTTGAATATTTCAAGGACAAGACCTCGACATATACCCTGTCAACCTGACGTGGCTCGAGGATGATCCACAAGACTGTGTTGGGGGCCTGTTGGAAAGGGTTTTGGGTAAGTCAGTTGCATAGTGTCGCAGAAGCTATGCAAGCTCACGTGACACTATGCAGGGCCATATCTGCGCGATGGGCAGAAAGATAACCGTTTTTTAATATTTAATGTGTTAATGGACCATGTTTTGTGGACATAGATCATTAGTGGTTCGAAGTTATTTAGAAGTGGAACTTTGATGTAAAGGTGCAAGCCTATATATAGAGATAGTTTTGCGATAATAAAGAGACAAAAAAACACTGAGAAGATCATACTCATGATCATGTTCAATGCAAGATAAGTCCAATCTGTTGCGATCTGTCTATGCTCTTGTTGAGTCTTATGTTTGGGATGATCTACGATCTGTCTGTGTCGGATACTGAATTTTGGGATATAATCGATCTCCTAATGTGGAGAATAATTATCTATTTTGGATCTATTGCGGAGAATTAATATGACATGGCGGTTGTTGCATAAATATTGTCTTCTGTTTTCCTATTTTCTCTGCTGCAATGTCAATGAGAAGTGTATTGAATCTATTTATGATTTATTGATGTTGCTACAATAGACTAATGATGTGATCTATCCCAATTCTATTAAATGATGATTGAATTTGTTTTATGAATGATACTATTGTGATAACACTGCTATGATAAATGAATCATGTGATCTGTTAGATCTGTAGTTGTGAAGATGAATTGTGATAACTGTCTTAGCTCTGCAATTTGATTATTATGCTATCGAAGACATGGATGCCATATATTCCCTTCTTACTTCTGGAAACTTGGTTCCAACAGCTCTCCCTTGAACATCTCGGGTGAGAATTTGTCCACTCTGCAAATGTTGCTAGGTAGGGTAAAACCTATCTGGGCTGGTGCTCAAGGAGATCGTGCTGGTTGGGAATCGACAGAGTGAGAACCCCTATCAATGAGGATTTTGTTGGTGATTTTTATCCAAAAAATGGTTGCAAAGGGACCATTTGTTGGCAAAACCTACCAACAAAATCCTCTTTGATAGGGGTTCTCACTCTGTCGATGCCCAATGAGCGTGATCTCCTTAAGCACTGGCCCAGACAGGTTTTACCCTACCCAACAACATCCACAGAGCGGACAAAGTCTCACCCGAGATGTTCAATGGAGAGTTTTCGAAACCAAGTTTCTAGTAGTAAGAAGGGAAGATATGGCATCCATGACTTCAACAACATAACAATCAAATTGAAGAGCTAAGACAGTTATCTCAATTCATCTTCACAACTAAATATCTAACATATCACATCATTCATTTATCGCAGCAGTGTTATCACAATAGTATCATTCATAAAACAAATTCAATCATCATTTAACGAAATTGGGATAGATTGCATCATCAATTCATTGTAGCAACATCAATAAATCATAAACATATTCAATACACTTCTCATTGACATCGCAATAGAGAAAATAGGAAAACAGAAGATAATATTTATGCAACAACCGCCATGTCATTTAATTCTCTGCAATAGATCCAAACCAGATAATTATTCTCCACATCAAGAGACCGATTACATCCAAAAATTCAATATCTGACACAGACATATCACAGATCATTCCAAACAGAAGACTCAACAAGACCATAGAAAAATCGCAACAGATTGGACTTGTCTCATGCTCAACATGATCACGAATCTGATCTTTCTTAGTGTTTCTGTGTGTCTTTACAATTGCAAAATTAGCTCTATATATAGGCTTGTGCCTTTACATCAAAGTTCTACTTATAACTAACTTCTAACCACTAATGACCTATGTCCACAAAACATGGCCAATTAACACATTAAATATTCAAAAAATGTTATTTTTTTCCCATCGCGTTGATCTGCCCTTGCATAGTGTCGCATGAGCTTGTGCAGTTTTCGTGACCCTGTGCAACTCACTTACCCAAAACCCATGCCAACAAGCCAATACAAAATTCATCCATATCTCACAAAAACTTGCTAGATGCCTTCCATATATACCAAGACATCATTGATATTGTGCACTAATCCAATATGTGAGCAAAGAGGTTTCATTCTAGATAAGTAGCAATGGAGAGTTGTATAGCATCATGAGCTACTTACCCATCACATGCATATTAGTAGTATACTGTCATTAATGCAAACATTCCATCATGGATAATACATCATTTGAATATAAACAATATCATGAAATGACAATTGAATACTTACCTTTATTTGTTTCGTGGGTAGACTCCTTTCAGCTTCATCATCTTCTTCATTCATAACAGCATCATCTCTTATCCAGTTGCTTAAGATGGATAAGAGGTTCTTCAAGAATTGATTCCTTCATATTTCTCATCGCTTGAGGGATCTTCCTTGAATCATGAGTGCTTGATCTTCAGTTTCTCCCATCTTCTCTTCTTATTATGAGTCAAGCTTCTTCTTGTGTTCACTCTTCCTAGAGTCTACCGAAGGTAGTCACTTCCTTTTGGCACACATTCCTCGAATGAATGAATCCCATGATCATGGGAGGCCATTAAGGTGGTTATCACAATTTCTGCATTCTCTACTTCTTCATCCACTACTTCAAGTTGTTCTTTGATTTGAGAGACCCTTGTAAAGTATGACTGTATGGTCTCTCCATTCTGGATCTTTACACTCTTCAACTGGTTTCTCAAAGTCATCTTTTGATTTATGTTCTTCCCTTCAAATAGCTTGGTCAAGGAATCAAACATCTCTTTAGGTGTATTTAGGGAATACACTTGTGGTATAAGGTGATCCTTTATTGAATCAGCAATGATCTTCTTAGCCGTGACCAAGTACTTCTTGTGTAAGGATTTAGCCTCATCTTCCTCTGGAACTAGAACCTCTACACTTATGTAGGTGTCCAATTCATTTTCTTTAAGAACCAGTGAAAAATTATACTTCCATTATTGGAATTTGTGAGCTTCACCAATATTTTCATTAAGCTGGTGTGATAGGTCATTTTGAAATGAGAACCTCAAATGTAAATAGCAAAAGATTAGATCTTACCGATTTGAGGTGTCTGTCATGGTTTCAGATTTGACTGATCTAGGGTTTGTCAGAGAAACCCTAATTTTAAAAACTTGGAATTTCAAACTTTTGATTGGATAGAAATATGGGAATCTTCAAGGAGAGCTGTCAAATGTACTCCTTTTTTGAAAACAATGGAGGGAATCTCCCAAAATAGGAAGCCCTAGTTTTCCAATTTCCTTTGCAGAAATTCTTGATATTGTTTTTGATGTATCTCCGAAATTACTACTCCTCTATGTCTGAAATTTTGCATTGAGGTAGCCTCATATGTCCTCTTTTTAAAACCATAGGTTTGAGTAGAATTGGTTTCAGCAATTGGGACTTATAAGAGTTTTCCCAAGGTGCCGTATTTTAGGATTTTTCAGCATAGCAAACTTGTACGGACTTCAATGTGTCATTGTTTTACCTTTGGGGTATGAAAATTTTACCACAGAAAGTAACATCTATTCTTTATCTATAACATCTTACGAAATTATATTTGGACCTTTGTAGTATTAGATATAGAAATTGTCCCTAGGTGTCCTATTTACGGATGAATCCTGGAATAGGTTGGAACCGTGATTTGGAGGAATCATATCTCCCAAAATATAGTGAATCTGAGGCTTAAATTTTTACACATGGTACATCAATATTTTATATTCAGCCTGTGAAAATTTCGATAAAAAGGATAAATACAAAATTGTATAATCTTTAGCTGGTGAATAAGACAAATTTCAAATGGTCCCAGCTGGGGTCTTAATAAAAATGCCCCATGCTTGTGCTTCTTCACTAATGATCCGATATTCTGCCGGCTCCAATACACGTACTGCCACTTCATGCTTTAAAAGCTAAGACTTGATTTTCTTCATCTTAGGTACATTCTTCCTCAAAGATTCTTCTAACAGGACTTTTTGGGCTGAAGCTTGGATTATCCATATCCTAATGTCTTCTTCACCAACAGCTTTGAGATTGGATATACTTTCTTCTCCCTTTTGTAACCTTTCTTGCAAGTTCTTCAGATGTTCTTCCTTGACTGGGAAATCTTGATCTGGGGCACCTGCTAGAATCATGCATTGATTTCGAACAAGATGTATGCCCTTATAAAATTCAGAACACTTTTTAATAGTTTTCTCAATGGCTGTGTTTAATCTGACCGTTGTTTTATATCCAAAATTTAGTATGGCTACCACCATCTTAATACTTCCTATAGATTTATGAGGCATATTAGATGGAAAGTTTGAATAAATTCCTATCAGTGTTAGATTATTTTTTACAATCTCAACCACCTCTGATAATGTTCTACAGAATTCCCATGAGCTGAGTGCTAGTTCTTTCAATCTGACCTCAATCTGTTTAACTTTGTACATCTCTCCTGCAAGGCTCATCAAAACCTAATTTATCTCCTTTTGTAGCATAGAGGCTTGATTCCGAAGTGGATTAATGTATATCTACTTCTCCTTCACCACTTGAAGTTGTTCTCGTAGTAAAAGATTATGAGCTTCTAGCTCCTCTATCTTGATATATGAAAATAGCAAGCAATATTTCAGTCAAAATATTTTCAGCTTATCAAGAATTCTAATGAGCTCCAATGCCAAAGGTTGTGCTAGTTTATTGAAAACATAAAGTAAAGCAAACAAACTACAAGAAATCAGACTCTAAGAAATGAAAGTGGAAATAAAGCAGAACTAATCTAGGGAAAAAAAGACTAAAACAAATCAAAAGGTTTATTTATGTACAAAGAAAACCCAAACAACATTAACAAAAATACAGTTTGAGAACTAAACCATTTACTAGCAAGTTCTCTTCCCACCCCTGTAAATATCATAATTTATAGGTTGAGGGATGTAGCTTCTCTACAATATGAAAAGGGCATCTCCATAATTGCTGAAATTTAGTTTGTTTTCCCTTCTCATCATGCAGGTGATCCCATTTAAGAACCAAATCACCTACTTCAAATTCCTTCTTTCTAGATTTGTGCTTATCAAACCATCTCTTCACTATTTACTATTGGTGCTTAAACCTTTCTTTTGACTTGGATCTAGAATCTTCCAAATTTAGAAAAGTATTGATTCAAATTTGCAGGACCTCATTTTCAGTTCCTCTAGAGGCTTGAGCTAGTTGAGAGGAAGGAAACAAAATATTGGGAGGCAGGATGGATTCTTTCTCGTAGAATAGAGTAGGGTGACACACCTAAGGAGTTCTTGGGTGTAACTTGATCAGCCCAGAGTGCATTAGGAAGAGCTATGTGCCAACTTTTTCAATTTTCTATGACTTTTTTATTCAAAATCCTAATGAGATTTTTATTTGTAGATTCTGCTAGACCATTACCTTGCGAATAGTAGTTAGCAAAATAATGTAACTTAATCCCTTTCTCATTTTCAAATGCAGTCATTCTAATAGATGAAAAATAGGAAGCATTATAAAAAATTGGGGAAATTGAAACCCTAAACCTAGTCATAATATGGTCTTGCAAGAAATCCATAACTACATCTTCATTCACTTTTCGCAATGGGATGGCCTCTACCCATCCAGTGAAATAGTCAGTTACTCTCAGGATTTACTTGTTATGCAATGAAGAATTTGGATTGATCTCTCCAATAATATCAATCCCCCACTACTCAAATGGTTCAGAAATAATAACTGGCTTTAATGGTCTCGCTGCCTTTGATTGTCTTTCGTCAATCCTTTGACAAGCATCACATTTCCTAACATGAGCATGAGCATCCTTGAATAGAGTTGGCCAGTAATACATAGCTATCAAAATCTTATGTGTTTTAGTATCTCTCGAGAATCGACCTCCAACAGGGCCATCATGTAGCTCTATAACAACCTTAGTCGCATCTTTGCATTCCAAGCATATGAGCATAACTCCATCATATTTTTTCGAAACAGAACTCCATCAATAGTATGATATGAGGCTGAATTTAAGCGTAACACTCTTCTCTACTTGCAATTCCAATGTTCAGGCAAGTATCCTTCTTGAAGATAATGAACCAGGATTCTGGAGCTGTAAATAAAGGACATACATCAACCATGTGTAACTCAGCTTCATTCTCCCAATTGTTATCTTCATTTTCCTAACTCTCAATCATCAATTTGTAGAGGTTTGAATTCTAAGTCATATTCTTGTAAGGTTGTTACCCAATTACCTCTTCTTTCTCCTAACTCTTTCTATACGAAAAGAGATCGGATTTTTGGGTGTGGAACTATCACTTTGGTACGATTCTTCAGCCTATATGGTCTGAATTGCTTCACTCCCTTCAAAATGCATAAACTTGCTTATCAACTGCAGGGTAATTCAATTCATCCCCTTGTAGGCCAGTGCTCATAAACAATATGGGGTGCTCATCTCCCCCTTCTTCTTTTTGCACAAGCACTGCTGCTAATGAATCGTCTGAAGAAAAAGTGTACAAGATGAAGTCTTTTTCAAAGTTGGGACTTTTAAGGGATGGTGCATGAGATATTGATGTTTTGATCTTGTTAAATGCACCTTTGTATGAATCAATACACTTGAATTGGACACTTTTCTTGACCATTTGTTGCAAAGGTTTGACTATTTGAGCAAAGTCTTGCAGAAACCTTCACACAAAATTTATTCTCCCCATAAAACACTGCATGCCCTTTTTATTATGGGGTAAAGGGATCTATTATATTGAGATCCATTTATTTTAAATTATGTGACCCAATAGCTATCCTTCTATAACAGTGAACAGACATTTCTTTGGATTTAAAGAAATGCCATACTTTCTACAGCGTTTGAAAATCCGTTTCAAATGAAACGCGTGTTCTTCTCTTTTCTTAGAAAATATTGTGACATCATCTAAATAGACAACTACACTTCGGCTAATCAGACTGTGGAAAGCTATATCCATATCCCTTTGGAAAGTTTATCCAACATTAATGAGTCCAAAGGGCATTCTCCTATATGAAAAAGTCCCCCACTTGGTTCTGAAAGTGGTCTTTAGTCTATCTTCTTCTGCTACTAACACCGGGTTATAACCTAAGAATCCGTTTAATAGAGAAAATAGCTTAGATCCTGATACCATCTGTAATATCTATTCCATGGGTGGGACAGGGTAATTATCTTTATTAGATGCATGGTTTAAATTTCTGAAATCAACATAGAGTCTGATCTCTCCAGACTTCTTTCGTACTGGCACCAAATTTGAAACCCATTCTAAATGTTTAACCTTGAATATGATCTTAGCATCTAGAAGCTTCTTCACCTCTCTTTGAATTAGAGGTTCTAGTTTGGGGGTGCATATTCCTCAGAGGCTGCTGGAAAGGTTTGACTCTAGTTTTGATTGGAACAACATGTTGTATAATTTTGGTGTCATACATTTTGAGGTATTCATATGTCCATGCATTGACATCTTTATATTTCTTGAAAAAGATGATGAATTTTCTCCTTTCCCCGGTGAAAAACACTTCCCCAGGTTCACATATTTAGGATCAGCCTCTGAATCTAGATTTATCAGCTCGAATTGCAAAGATGAACTATGTGTCTTGAAATTTGTTGGTCTTCTAAACTTGTTGTCTAGATCGAACATTTTTTCCAATGTTCTGACTCCTTTAGGAATGAAATTTCCATTCTGAATGTTTGCTTGATGTTGTTCATCATCTATTATGGCTCCTTTGAAGGTTTCATCATTCATTAGAAATTCCAATATTTGTTGATCACCATCAAACACCCTCAGATTGGTGATATTGTCTGGAATGAAACGCTTGAAAAGCAATTCAATTGAACATCTGTTATTCTTGGGTACCATCCTTGCAGCTGAAGTAGCTAATAGGTCAGCTGCTGCATTCTTTAACCTAGGAACTGAAGTGATATTGAATGCATCAAATTTTTAGTAAATCCCGTACTTCATTTTGATAAGCCTTCAGATGTGGTGATATGCAATGAATTGTATTTTGGAATTGCTTAACAATGATTTTAGAATCTCCATACACTTTTAGTTTTTTTACTTTAAATTCCATTGCCTATTTTAGTCCCTGGACTAATGCTTCATATTCAGCTGTATTATTAGTGCATTCAAATTCTAATATACAGGAAAGGAAATATTTATTTCCTTTGGGATCCATCAGGGCACATCCAGCTCCTGATCCTTCCATGGTTTTGGAACCATCAAAGTAAAGAATCCAATTTTTTTTATCTACCCACACTGAATTTGAACTACTCTCTACATCTGAGACTAAATATACTATATTATAATCAATATTATCATCCCATGAAAAATGAAGGAGATCGGGATGGGAATCTGATGTGTTATTGGCATCTTCAGCTTGATAATTTCTTAATTCAAGGTCACGGAAATAGTTCCCCAAAACAGAGTTAACTGATCCATTCTTCCCCTCCAACTATGTTACGTTGTGTCTCATCTGAGGTTCCCTCATCACCTTTATCTGATTTTGACAAACTTTGTAGGGAAACCACAAATGTGACCAATATGAAGCAAAATAACCATATAATTTTTCTGACTCGTCCCAGCTCAAAACCATCCCATAGGCATCCGAGATGTCTGCTACCATAATGTCTATATACTAGCAGACTCTCTCATCTGCTAACAAACATATCAGGACATCCTCCATTTCTCCTACTACCTTCACTGTAGTCCTATCTAATTGGACAAATTGACTTGTAGTTGCCTTGGGTTGACCATTTATTTTCTTGCAGACTGAAGGAGGCATGACATTTACTGATGCTCCAGATTCCACCAAACAGTTATGCACATCGAAATTGAAAATTTCAAAAGTAAGTAAGAATGTTGGAGTTCTATATTTAGACTTCCCTATACTCGCTTCACCAATATCTTCCTCAGTCTGGTTATCATTATGGGGTTTCGTTATAGATGTCTCAAGCACTTTCAATAGCTTTTCCTTTTGTTGGGGTAAGTTACACATTTCAGGCAAAGAGATGTTTTCCTTAGTGTTTTTAATATCTTCTACTATGTCGTATCCCATTTCATGCTCAGTGGGATTTTTCTTGACATTTTCAACTTTGTTTTCTGTAGACTTCACAGGCATACTGACTACCTTGGGATTATGACTCATGATGAGAAAATTTGGTATATTAACTGTTTGAGTATTATTTTTGGTATTTTTCATGTTCTCCTGAAGTTTCTTTATATTGGGATTTATCGTGTTATCGTCTTTCAATGGGCCCTGACTCCTTGTTTAACATTTGTTTCTAATATTTTTACTTCCTCGGTGAGGCCTTCATCCTCTATACTAAACATGGATACACAATCCCATAAAACCATATTGTCTTCTTCTTGTGTCTCTGTTTGTTCATGAACCTTCTCTCCTTCATCTACAACATCTATTAACTAGGAATCTAGTAACTGATTCATTGCTAAAGTAATAGAATTTATCCACTACAAGCAGTTTCTTTTCAAGTGAGGCTGCTGATGGAATGTATAGAAAATTTCCATTCCCACTTCAGTTAATTTCATAGCTGAAGGACTATGAGAGGGAGGTTTGGATGGACCACTATCATCTCTCTTTTTGTAATAAGGTTTGTATTGCTTATTGGCCTCCTTCTCCTTTTCCAGATCAATTACTCTATTTGAAAGTTTCTGCACCATTTTTACCACATCAGCTAATTCCTGTGACTTCTCATCTTTAGCCTTAGTTAACAACAAAGATTTTCTATTTCCAAAAGTCTTTTCTTCTGATGGTGTAGGATAATTGTCTATACTTTCCATTTCGGCTTCCACTTTCTCAGCTTCCTCATATGTTTCCACTAAGGTGGGCTTAACTGATCTTTTGACAAACATAGCTATCTCAGGGCCAAGAGCTAAAGTGTAATACTCAATTAAGGTGTTCTCAGCAGGTTTTATATTTGCATCAAAATTATTCAAATGGGAAACAAACCTCTGATTGAAATTATGCACACTCTCTTTTTTCTCTTTTTTGAGGGAAAGCAACTCTTTCATTAAAGAAGCGATAGTTCTCAGGGTTCCATACTTGTTTCTGAACAATATCTCAAAGGTGTTCTAGTTTGGGATTGAGTTTTCCTGTAGGGAAAAATACCATGAGGCTTCTTTACCCTTGAGAATATGTGGGAACAATCTGCAGACTATGTCTTCATGCTCTGCTTCTTGTAAACCTTCTAAAGCTAGGTAAAAACTTTGCAAATGGTCATCCACAAATATTCCTTCATTTGGTTCAAACTTGGGAAAAGACTTATCAAAATTTTGAGGCATGGAATGTAATGGAGGAGTAAGGTTTAGAGGGTATTTATCCCTCCAAGAAGGTGGTCGAGGAGGATGATTTGCATTCACATTTCCCATGATTGTATATGGAGATTGAGGTGGAGACTGGACATGGATTCGAAAAGGTGAGCAGTGAGGGGACTCTGGTCCTAACTAATTTAGAGGTTGCACAATCTCTTGCAGGTTTGTTTCTACCAGCTCTTCAAATTCTTCCACTAACATTGAACTTTCATTGTAAGGATGGTATTTCTTACGAAATTCTCTTCTAGGAAAAGCAAGAATAATGGGAAATCCCCCAATATTATTTTCATACACCCTTGTGATTCTCCTTAAATAATAAACAACCTTGTTATCAATAGGGTATAGATACTCTGTAACTTTCTCTTCATGGCTATGTCTCTTAGGGAAACTGGTTTCAGAACTAAGACCGGTGGATTGTTCTCAAGAAAACGAATTTCCTCAGCCAGCCATGCACTGGCAGCCCTCCTTCTAGTGCCAAAAACTGTTGAGGCCTAGAAAATCCTAGGTAACAACAGTAGGGATTCTCCCCAATAAATGTTCCCAATTAACTCATTATTGTTTGGTATGGGGAATCCATCCGGTTTATGGTCCAGCTACCACAGGTCAAGTAACGGTTTAAGCTTGCTTTTACCGCTTGCGGCCCGGTCCACCATTTAAGTGTATTTTTTTTAGTTTTATTTTATATATGATATGCAAGTGCCTATTCTAAGTGAAAATGATAGATACAACAAATATTTCACAATGTGATGTGTAGGTTCTTACCTTTTGTCTTATTATCCCTTTTGATTCTAAATCATAAATAAGTAAAAAACTATGTTACACTAGCTAATTCTAACAAACCTATCCCTAGGGAGCAAGATTATATTTAATAGTGAGTAGTGTACTGTAAAACATGCATAAAGAATGTTACAGATAGCTATTCATAATTCAGAATACATGAATACATGTAGAAAGATAAACATAGAGGTAGCTCCTTGTTGGTTAAAACATTCATTACTCAATATACTAGATAAGTTTCATAAAAATAACAGAAAATCATTCATAACATTGAAGTAATTCATAAGTCAGAATGATCTCATAGTTTGTAGAAATAAGCTGAAACATAAATAATTCGACATTCAACCAATCTCCAGCATGCATTTGAAACTTCACAGCTCCTTATCTAGCAGGAAATATGGCTTTCTTTATTATAAAAGGAAATAGTTCTTATTACAATAAACTTCACAAAAGATAGCGTGGAAAAACCCTTCTTCCTTCTACTTTACGTATACTTATACAAAATTAAAAATAACTGTTGAGTTGGCCCAATCTTTTGGGCTTCCTCGACTCTTCCTTTACAAAACTCTTGTCTTCTAGTGCATTACTAAAAAGGATAAATACAAAATTGTATAATATTTAGCTAGTGAATAAGACAAAATTCAAATGGGCCCAGCTGGGGTCTTAATTAAAACACCCCATGCTTGTGCTTCTTCATTGATGATCCGATAGTCTACCGGCTCCAATACACGTACCGCCACTTCATGCTTTGAAATTTGAGACTCGATTTCCTTCATCTTAGGTACATTCTACCTCAAATATTCTTCTAACAGGAGTTTGTGGGATGAAGCTTGGATGATCTATATCGTGATGTCTTCTTCACTAACAACTTTGAGATTGGATATACTTTCTTCTCCCTTTTGCAGCCTTTCTTGCAAGTTCTTCAGATGTTCTTCCCTGGTTGGGAAATTTTGATCTGGGGCACCTGCTAGAATCATGCATTGATTGTGAACAAGATGTATTCCCTTGTAAAATTCAGAACACTTTTTAATAGTTTTCTCAATGGCTGTGTTTAATCTGACCGATGGTTTACATCCAAAATTTAGTATCGCTACCTCCATACTAATACTTCCTATAGATTTATAAGGCATATAGTTGGACAGTTTGAATAGGTTCCTATCCATGTTAGCTTATTTTTTACCAGCTCAACCACCTATGATAATATTCTATGGCATTCCAACGAGTTGAGTGCTAGTTCTTTCAATCTGACCTCCATTTGTTTAACTATGTACATCTCTCCTACAAGGATCAACAAAACCTGATTTATCTCTTTTTGCAGCATCAAGGCTTGATTCTGGAATGGAATAATGTCTATCTGCTTCTCCTTCGCCACTTGAATTTGTTCTCACAGTAAAAGATTATGAGCTTCTAGCTCCTCTATTCTCTTTCTCGCTACATCTACTTTATTTTTTGCTTCCACAACCTTCTTCTCAAGATATTTATTTTCCCCTTCCATAATACTTATTGATAATATCAGGGCATCCTTGTCAAATTGTAAAGCTTGGCATGCCTCCTTTGACCTCTCAATATCACTGAGAAGATCTTCATGCTTCCTCTTCAGACTTTGTCCCTCGCCCCTTTCTTTCTTCAGAGTTTCCTTCATTTGAACCACCTTCTTCTTATATATTTTTAGATTAGTCATAGTTTTATCCACATTATCTTCATTAGAAAGGGTTGAGGCTACACCTTCCCTTGCTAGAAGTCTTGGATCCTTGTCAGTCCCGTGAACAATTGTTTTCTCAGTTCTCAGAATTCCTTGTTTTTCCCCGGTGTCCACTTGTTTCTCAGTTCTCATAAAAATTATCTTCTTATGCTTGTCATAAAAATGGTATTTAAATCGGATACCTCTTACTCTTGGGATGGGATAAAAGGGATTAGTTCAATCCCTAATGTCGGAGATGAATATCCCATGGCTATGCTGCTAGATGGAACAGATGATCCCAACAGATCATCATAAGACTGAGTTTGCTCCATATTTGCATGATCTTGATCTTCCTGGTCTTTTCTCTATAATTCCTTAGCTGCTCTTTCTTCCTGGTCGCTTTCTCTGTCATCTGCTTCCAATCTCAACCTTTCATCCTCTTCTTGCTTTCTCTAGGACTCTTTCTCTTGATTCTTTTTCCTTGCTTCTTCTATAGCTCTTCTTTTCTTAGCTTCTTCTTCCGCTAACCATCGTCCCTCTTCTTGTGATAGTCTGAGTGCCTCCTCTTCCCTTTTCTTAGCATCTTCCTCCTCTTGTTTCTTCTGTTGCTCAATAGATTTTCCCTTTCCACCTACGATTGTTATCTTCTACTTAAATATCTTCCTTGAAGCTGTAATATTGCATGCATTTCGGAATATTTCTTCATATTTATCCCAGTTATCCACATATTCAAAATGTACTCCTGCTACAACACAATTATTAGCAACCTTATCCTCATAATCATTCCTCTGAAAACTTATCTCTCCGAAGTGGAAGTACTCTAACTCCTTTACAAAATCTAGTGCACTCTTCACTTTGAAGAACTTATAACTTCCTATATAAAACGAGACTGGGGGGTATACAACTTTCTTCTAATCAAACATGAAATTACCAACCCCATCAATGTAAGGTTTCCTTAATACTTCCTTGTGAATAACATAATCCGTAGCGTATTTTGAAAAAAGAGAAGGGGCCCTCATTCCACCAAACATCCTCAGATATAGGCCTTCCTCTGTCAGATAATAATGAACATTATCCTGTACAATATTCAAGGATTCTTCAGACATGCAATCACACTCAGCCAGGAAAATTAATCTGTATAATGGCATTATGAAGTCTTCACAAATACTCTCATAGTGGCTGAAATATTTGTGTTCCTACAACAACTGATATGCAACATATACAGGAGTTTTAGCCTTATCCCATTGGCAATTCAGAGCTGGGAATGACGGTGTGCACAGAATACAATCGATTAGAAATGAGCTCATATAGAACTCTAATTTCTTTTGTGAGACTCCTACGAGTGCAACACTTATGCATGAGGAAAAACTGTTAGACACTATATTGGCCCAGTTAAAAATAGTGCCTTGAGTGGCCACAAAGAAAATCACTAGCACCCGACTCAGTTTGTAATTCTTTCCATTTTCTCTTCCAATGATCTTGTTCAACATTAATGTTATCAATCTATAAGGAGTGTGAAGGTTCACAGTTTCATATTCCTTGGAATCCCTTGTATGAATTTTTTTTCCGGGAACCATCATTCTTTTGACATTTTCCAAAACATCTAGGTCAATGTCCTTTAGCCATCCTTCTGTTAGATAATTATGGGGGGTGGGTAGCTTATAGGCCTGAGCTATAAACAGCATAAGCTTCTCCTTCAATATTTGACAAAATCATATTTGTTACATCAACCGTCGGGAGGATCCAACCTATTACTTCTGAACATGGAAAAAGTTCTGGACATGTGGAAACCTTCATGATTGTTGACCTCTCTATATTGGCATATATTGGTAAGTCTTCTAATCCTGTATCTGGGACGCTTCAATTAGTGATCATTCAGTAGATTTCTCCCCACTTGTACTCAGGATCGATGCTCATGACAACTTTGGTATCTTCATATATAACTTCAACTCGAGTTATTACCTCTATCTCTGGATCTTCGTCTGCGGCTTGCACTTTTTTCTTCTATTTCTGAGGCATGTTGCTATACAAATGACAAGACTGTTTTGATCATACGAGAGGATGTTAGGTTCCAAAATATATAACTGCAATTGATACATCCTACCATAAACATAAATAGTTTTAACCAGAATATTTACCAATTCATCATAATGCATATTGACTAAAAATTTGTTTACACCCTAAGCCGCACTCTCTTGAAGTGAAAAATAAACAAAAGGCTTAAATATTTTAAAGGGCGGGCTAAACTAGGGTCACCAGGAAACATTCCACTGCACAAGCCCTAAGGCTACACCATGGCATCGCATCTCTTAGATCCTACCAATCACCAACATCGTCAATGAGAAAGGAAACCCCGAAGATTCCTCGGAGGGAAACCTTCATGGATAACCAGGGTTTTCACCCTAAAAAGAAAATTATTCCCATGGCACTCACAAAACTCCTATTCCGACCAGGTAATGACTGCAAAACTGCCACATTCTAATTGAAGGGACGAAGGAGTGGTGCAGACGGCAAAACGATCCTCTTTCCACTATCCTCCTACTACAAACGACTGTAAGGGAATCTTTCATGGAAGGAAGTGGGAAAAAACAGTTGGGGCAGGAAAGACAACCGAAGGCCATTGTTAACCCAAAAGCTTTACAAAAAGCAAATTCGACCTCAAAGTCTAAAAACCCCCCACAAAAATGGGAAAACCTAACCAATAAAAATGCTACAACATGCACTGCCAAGCAACAAGCCAAATCAACGTGTAAGATCCTACCTGGCTACTGATACGACCGGGAAAAGAGCGATCCCCACTAGCTAACAACTCACTCAGACGACTGGTAGCTCTGCATCTCACAAATGGCCGATAATAATCGTAGAATATTAACTCCTTACGGGTTTAAATAGGTTTAAAATGAGGGTACGCATAATAAAAGGCCTCAGGTAGGAAACCTCGTTAGCGCCAAAATGTATATCGAAAATGATCCTGCTAGCAGATGCGAGGGATTCAGGTGGCTAAAAATATTAGGCCCGATGTTAATCAGGTGGCTGCAGCATCAACTTTTGAAACAGGATAAAAGGATTAGAGTTCCATCGATAAGACAAACAACTACCACCCACACCGGCGTCGAAAACGCTTTCGAGAAGACATCATACTATGCATCTGAAGCATCAAAAAGGATAACATCATCAGGCTTTCGGTAGACTCAGAAATAAACAACCAAAACGAGAGATAGAGAAAAACAAATTCTTCTGCGGACATCAGAAAAGGAAACGACAAGATGACCTGATGCGTCAGAAAGACTTCGAATGATCGACCGGGAGCATCGAAAAATGTTTTTCGATACCATAGACCCAGGTACATTTGATGTATCGGGAGGCGTTTGCAAGACTTTTCGGAAACGCAAGACACAGAGTATTGGGTGGCTACAAAAATATGCTTCTGATACGTCAGATGAACTTGAAGAGTGCATCCGATACATCGGGTGAAAAGAAAGAAACTTTCTTTTGCAAAAATTAAGTCATGAAACAACCCTTGCGAGGTAAAGATATACTTTCAAAGATTTTCTAAAAAACTAAAAGAGTAGAGAGGCCTAAAAAGTCAAAAAAAAAATGGGATAAAAGCTGCAGTAGCAACTGGAACATGTCCATAGAAAGCACAAACATATCAATAACATCCCTTATCACTCTTCCTACTACCAGGGCATNAAGTCAAAAAAAAAATGGGATAAAAGCTGCAGTAGCAACTGGAACATGTCCATAGAAAGCACAAACATATCAATAACATCCCTTATCACTCTTCCTACTCCCAGGGCATTTGTTGAACGAGCCATTGAAGCAAAATACTCCCAAATCTTTCTTCTTTTCTTGCTTTCCTCAACAAAATTCATAGTTGAATTTGGAGTGAACTGGCAAATGTATCAGAGGTGTCTAAAGGCATACAAATAAAAACAATGAAATGGATTGACATGTTTCCTACAGCAAGTGAATTTGTGGAGCGCCACTTACCTGCTCAATAGAGTTAAATTCTCCACGTACCTGGGCTTAGTAGAGTATGTGGGTTCGAAACGTGTAATGCACCCACCCCATGTCTTCCATTTTGCTTTTCACGCCTTTTTCATTCATAAAACAAATCCCCACATACATTTCAAATGTTGTACTTTCTAATAAGGAAAAATTTTGCATTACTGGGATCTAAAACTGGGAAATTATGAGATGTAAAGCATATCAATAATTAAAAAATGTGTTGTAAATTGGAATAGTTGGGTAAAATTGGACAACTCTGATCGTTTTCCTTGCAGAATGACAATATTTATCTGCATTATTTACCCTTGACTAGCATTTTTGTATTTATGTTTATTAAAATATAAATTAATTTTTTCTTGTTTTGGCGTTTAGCAAGTTATTGAAACCCCGCATTGCACAAAGGATATACTGCACAGATGATGGTAACAATTTTATAGATCTGGAATATGGGCATTAGTTAGTTGTCGATTAGTATCTGGGTAGTAGTTGCTGATAATTGTCTCTGATAATGGTTGTTTTGCCGCAGGGAAACCAAGAGTGGAAGGCGATGAGGAAGAATATGATGTTGATAATTTGGAGAATGAGTTTAACTACATTCCTGGTGGAAGAGATGACAGGCAACAAAGGGCAGAAGCAATGATGCAGTGGAAGATGCATGGGCGAGGGGAGGATATTGATTATGTTACCTCTTCAAGACAGGATCCTCAGACTCAAGTTCCTCTTCTCACAAATGGTCAACTCGTATAGTGTCTAATTTTCTAGTATCTTGGGAGAACACTGCACTATCATCCTCCATTGGTTGCATCTATTGTTGGAATTGGGAATTGATTTGTGACTCCATAGGCGACTATTGGTTTATAATTATGATCAATTTAGCTTGTATGGATTGTAATTTTAATTGTAATGCCCTTTGGAAGGTCTCTGGGAGTTTACAGACGTCTCCCATGAGCACGTGCAAGTCACTGGTAGTGGAGATGGAAAGCGTGCCTATTCAGTCTCTTATGATGATCCCAATCAACCAGGTATTTTAATTATTTATGTAATATGAACGAGACTTGCCAATTACACGATTGGATATTAAACCAAATAGATAACAACATAATATTGAACTGGTCTTGGGATTTCACTAGACAAATATGTTAATTTGGGGTTTGAATTGGATTTCATAAACTGATTACATATGAATGCTTTCTGTGGATTTCATGATGCATTTTTACAGTGCAAGTAAGGATTGTGGACCCTTAAAAGCACTTGAATTTTTATGGAGTCGGAAATGTGGACAGGAAAGAGAGAGTAGAAAGCTGGAAGCTTAAACAAGAAAAAAATATGCTTCAAATGACAAGTGGGGGTAGATATGTGGAGGTAGATATGATGATGGCAAAGGAGACATGGAGGGCATTGGTTCCAATGCAGAAGACCTCCCAATGTATGCTACTTGTCACAATTCATGGAGTGGAGCAATCTCCTTTACTGATGCTTTAAGATACAAGCTACGAATACGATATTTCTTTGTTGATTTTCTCACCTTAATCTCAATTTTCTGGAGGGATGATATTTTACAATATTTTTTTGAAAGTAGATTTTCTTTGTCCTGGGTCTTAGATTTTCTTGAATTGATTGGTGTCTCTATATGTGTGCCAGGTCTTAGATTTTCTTGAATTGATTGGTGTCTTTGCATGTGTGCCAGGGTTGATGGCGTAGGACAACCTCTGAACAAGATTGTGCTTCTTCCTTCAACCAAGCTCACTCCGTACAGGATTGTGATTATTCTTCGGCTTATAATTGTGGGAATTTTCTTTCGATACCGAGTATCGACGCCTGTTAATGATGCATATCCACTTTGGCCGGTCTAAATTATATGATTCTATTATATCTAAAATTTTCCAATATAGTTGTTATTTTAAAATCTATATATCAGCATTTTATATATCATTATTGAATAAGTTAAATAAAATGTGAGAATGTCCAATAAAAGTTTCATTAATGCTAATGAATACTATTATTTTTGTACATTGTCATTAAGGTTTCATTGTCATTTTTGTGGAGCTAACCTAGACAGTTAGATTGACCAAGAGACAAACAAGCCAAGAGCTCTTGAGATTGTATATGTAAGTTATATGTACTTGAGCAATTAATATACGAGTATACCATATCCTTTTAATTATATTATGGTTCTATGAATGTGTGAATGTATATTAGTTACTCATATTATGTATGACCAAAAAGTTATACAACATTGTACAAAGTTTGTAAATAATTGGGCTAATGACAATGCCCTTATGTTATCATCAAAACTAGTATGTGGCCAAATTAATTGGATTTTATAACTAATTTTGATGGTATCTTCCTATTTTTATGTTGATTCCACAAATTTAAGTCCAATGCTAACCAAGTCCAAAAGGGAATAATCACCTATGTTGTTATCTTTGTCAATTTTGAAATAGGTGTTGGATTCCAAAAAGACAACTTTTATGGTTAGAGTTTTTTAATAGGCATGCCATATGGAGGATGCTTGCCCAAAGAATAATGTCACTCAAAAGAGAAAAAATATAAAAATGGCAATCTCAAAGGCTAAGATTGATATCAAATTAATCTTCAGAAAGGAGTGTAGGTCACTCAAACTTTGGATCATTGACAAGGGTCCCAACCCCTCTCTATAACTAATGCCAACATCAATGTAAACATTCAATAAGATCCAGTCCCCAATGCATATTATTATAATTGAAAACCTATAAGAGAGGAGACAAGGATATGACCAACCAATCATTTACAATTTTTAATTCCAAAGGTTTGGCACAAGCTATTTCCTATTGCAAAATTAACACTAAATGCTCTTGCAACAATAGGTAGCAATGTTGAGGGCATTGCCACCTCGTGGCTCATGTTTATTTTAAGATAGCAATATGAAAAATATATAATATTAAAAAATGAAAAATAAAGTTTATGAAATTTAAAAAAATAAAACTTCATAACTAGAGGAACCGCATAACTTTCTTTATCAAGAATAAGATCATACTCCTATACAATAACTAGCTAAATCATACATCGCAGCCCTTCCCCACCAGACATAGCTGATCTCGACCCACAGCCGACCTTACACCGCCATAGCAGCGGGATACCGCAGCGCACATTGACCTAGGTTCCACAAGGAGGGATATAACTTATGTATTTTCGAGAGTTTATTCAATTAAATAGGCGGCTCCGCCCACTAATGTGAGTACTAACATATGATATTCTATCTATGTGCTTTTGTATCTTTATTCTGGAGGATAAGTTGTTGGTTTAAAGCTTGAAGGTGGTCTTCATAAAACTTCCGATTTGAGGTAGGCCCATTGCCCTCTTGTCAAATATAGTCATTTTGTTATATTAGCATAGTCGGGTGGAGTATATAAATTTAGAAATTAAAGGTTTTTCTTTTATGAAACTATATACATAAAAAAATAATAATAATAAAAATCTAAATTATGTCATATACTTAAAGGGTTGTTTTAATTAAATACTCATAAAAAATAACTTTAATGTCTAAAGTTTTTAAGAAATTATATCCCTTCATAAAAGTAAAATCCAGTTTAAATAATAAGAGAACATCTATTTATACCTATTTCTTTTACATAAGGTTTGCTTTAAATTATATACTTCATTAAAAAGCAAAATGCAACTCTTTATAATAATTTAGGTTTACCAAAAAAATTACATCCCTTCCTTCATGGAAATAAAATCCAATTATGGAGAGTGTTGGAGATGTACCTTAAATTGCATGCATGGAAAGAAAACAGATAATTAAATTTAAATTTAATTATTTATGAATAAAATGAAATTTAATTTAAAGTGCATGTTTAGAAATATATTTAATAAATATTTTGTACAATAAATAAACTTATTTAACTTGTATAACAAGTTTTGAAAAATATAATATATTTAATAAAATTGTAAAATACATTAAAAATATACATTCTAATTATACTAATAGGTTTTATTATTTGAGATTTTGAGGTGGATATTAACTATATTTTTTCTAGATTGCATTAATATGAGATAGTTATAGTGTCCATATTGAATCTATGACACGCACTCCAAGTTCTCTCTCTCTCTCTCTCTATATATATATATATAACAAGTAGTTGATACATGGATAACTAGTATAGCTTATGCATGGATAACTCTTACTTGATGTGTAGATAACTAGTTGTGTATGACATATAATACATTTAACTAGAAGAAAGCAAGAACAAGTAACTTATAACTTATTAGTGACACCTAACGTGTAACCTGTAGGTGTTCACCAACTAAAAGTTAAGTGCTTGTGCTAGTAGTTATCTCAATAGTCATGGTAAATAACCTCTTAACTATAAGAAGTTGGGTGTCATGTAGCTAAGAGATAGACATAAATAGATAACTTGGTTGTGACACTTGTTTCCCAATAGTATTCAGTGACCACAAGCCACAAATTTAGTGGGTGTGCTAATTTGTAAATGTATATGCTTTGAATCTTGAAGTCAAATTTGAAATTTCAAATCCAATTCACATGTTTCATTTTTCAAATTAAACTTTGATTCTAGAAATAGATACAATACCCTACACTATACAATTCCAACCACTTAAAAATACAATTTTAACAATATTAACAATATTTTGGTTGGAAAAAATACAAAAAAATCCAGCATTTAACTTTTGCAATTTCAAAGTGACTAAACAAAACTAAAACCAGAAATATATATAAAAAGCCAAAAAACACAAAAATATCTACCACAATACTTGTACTTTCCCTGCCACATCGTATGGATATCTTGATATAGCATAATAGTATTGATACACAAGATATACAATTAAATATTGTCTTTACAAGTACAATAGATTAAGAAAATTATCGTGTCCATTGATTGTAGCTTAGGCGGTTGGGAGGAATGAATGTTATCCCCCACCTAGGTTCAATTCTTATAAGTGACATGTATGATCTTGTTGAGTCTCTTATAAATGTATGAGTATGCATAATTTTTTCTTGGAAAAAAAAGCGTAACTTTATATCATCAATTGAGAACAAGGTTGCATTCAAAATATACACAAAACTCTGTATTTAAGTACAAAATAGATAAAACAGATAGAATGATGAAAAAGATAATATGCCTCTGTGGGATCCCACAAAGATAATATAGTCGACATTTAAATACTCTGTTCATATTCCAGCGCATGAACTGCACTGATATGCCCAAAAAAATAATGCATAGACAAAAACTGTTGTTCCATACGACCCAGGATCAGTTCCTAGATCATATTTTGCAGAGCATCACCACCAATACTTATAACTGTTCAATATATGCCTCATATAACAGCAAAAAATAAAACAGTATGGTGCTATAACCACATAGTAAAGTATAATCATAAGTCTACCTTTTCTATGAAAGGTTGATGAAAATATTCATGAACAAGTCCATCTATGGACTCCCTAATCTACCACCTGCCCACCTCCATCTGTAAGCCCGCCTTCGAAGCCCTATCCCCAAACCTGTTATTCTCCCTGTAAACATGATTGCAATTGAAAGTAGTGTAAGATTCAATTAACGCCTGGATGGAAAATAAAATAGTTTCAAGTCTGATGTTTCGGCAAGATTGTGTTCCTTTTATCCAGTTGATCACGTTCATTGAATCCCCAAAAACATTAAGTGTTCGGCACCCCTTCTCTGTTGCAAAGGTTAGAAGGATTTTTAAACTTAGTAATTCCGCAGTGTTGTTGCTTCCATCACCCAGCCCGACCATAAGTTAAAAAAAAAGATGATCAGATAAGTACAGTATAGCCCCTCCCCCACAGGAATTATTCTGATATGCCCCATCAAAAAAACCCCAAGGCACTGATCTATCCAGATCCAAATCCATGATCTCTCTCTTCCAAGTGACCCTGATATGTTGAGGGAAAGATGTGAGAATGCTACAAGCTTGTAAGGCCGTGATGGAGGGAGTTAACAATTTTTCCGAGAAAATTACTTTGTTCCTGGCTAGCCAAACCCCCCAGAGAACCAATAAGAGAAGGGAAGTCATAGACTCTCGAGATTCAGTTCTTCTCCAAGTTTCCCAAGACTGAAGTATGGATATTCCGTCCCAATTGTAGACTCTCCCCAGCACCTTGTGGCACTCCTTCCAAACTTCCATAATATACGAACAAGTGACAAAAATGTGAAAAACAATTTTAGCCTCAGCCTAACAGAGTGAGCACCACCCAGGGCCTTGAAAACTCCTCTTTTGTAGATTGTCCCATATAGAGACCTTATTTTCCAATGCACACCACTTAAAAACCCTAGTTTTGGAAGGCTTTTAATTTTCCAAAGTGCTTTCGACCACTAGATCAGGTCCCCCTAAACATCCTCTAAAATAAACTACACTTACTGAAATCGTACCTTACTCAATTTCAATGTCAAAGTGAGAAAATAATAATTGAAACTAGAAATACATTTTAAAAAAACCATAAAGTTCAAAAGTATCTATGGGACACGTGCACTTTCATTATAGCTTTGACACATGATATCTAAAATTGCTTTAAGTAAGACAAGTTAGTGATATGCTAAGTTTATATTTTAAATATTTGTGGGACACTTGTACTTTCACACCATGATCTCTCATTTTAACTTTGACACATGATATCTAAAATTGCCTTAAGTAAGATAGGTTAGTGATATGCTAAGTTTATATTTTAAAGATTAAATTGTAAAAAACTTGGAGTGAATTATATTTTTGTTCTAAATGGAAATAGGTATTAAGATTAATTAATTTAATTATATTAATAGATCTTAATATGTTAGAATGTTAGAATTTGAGGTGAATTAATAGATGTTTTTATTTGAGATTTGGGGTTGACTATGGTCTATGGTTTTTCATTTAGGGAGGAGGATGAGACAAGTGTACTCTTGATATTGATTTTACGGTAATTGTTCAAAATTCGAAATAGACAATTACTAGCACACCCACATAGTTTTTGTTTGGATCACATCATAGGGATCAAGTAGTTAATAGATAGTTATGGAATCAAAAGAGTTTGGAAGTTTTTTTTATTCCTCATATTCTTCTAATTAAACAGGTTCAATCATGAGTTATACATGCCTAGCTACATGTTATCATCGACATTCTTCTTGTTATCCATTTATCAACTAGCAGTTATTTTGATATTATTTTTCTTTTTTATCTCACATTATTCTAGTTATCTTCCATGAAAAATTATCCATTCATTATCTATGAGTTATCCATGCATAGCTACTAGTTATCCATTCATCACTTAGTTACCAGTTATTTTTTATATTCCTTTTTTTATAATTGTTTATTTCGAATTTTGAACGACTGCCATAGAATCAATCTCGATGGTACACTTGCCTCATCCTCATCCGTATATGAAAAAGAATAGGGTGTAGTCCACCCCAAATCTCAAATAAAAATGTCTATGGATGTAATAAAAAAAGGAATATAAAAAATAATTTCTAGCTTTTCTAATGAATGGATAAGTTGTACGAATGCATGGATAACTCATAGCTAATGAATGGATAACTAACAGTTTCATGGAAGATAACTAGAAGAATGTGAGATAAAAATAAAATAAGATAAAATAATGAATGATAGTTGATAAATGGATAACAAGAAGAATTCATGTGATAACATGTTGTTAGGCATGGATAACTCAGAGTTGAACCCATTTAACTAGAATAATATGAGGAATAAAAAAAAATATCCAAATTGTCTTCCATTCCATAACTATCTCTTAACCATTTGATAGTGGTCCATCCACAAACAATGTGGGTGTGCAAGTATAATAATAAGACAAGTATACTTTCTAAATTGATTTTATAGAAGTCATTGTTGAAGAATGTAATCTCACCTGTGGTTAGTTAGTGAGTTAAGTCACCCATGGTATTTAGTCACCTATGGTATTTTCCCATAGTATTGCTACTATGTATTTCCTATTTATATTTAGTCTAATTATGAGAAGGAATTCAATATGCCCACAGTGCTTTTGTTCATTCCATTGTTTTCTTTTACATGGTATCAGAGCCTACGAGCTAGTCCAAGGGTAAGGTAAGCCTTTTCACAGAGTGGAAAGCACTAAGATTTGGAAGTTGCATTCCTCCTGGGCATGTTTGTATGTTTTATTGTAGATCTGATTTTGAGTTGTTTTTTCCCTAACCCTAAAAAGTAGAGATTTTTTTTACAAGAGGGCCAAGTGTTGATATTTTTTTTTACTAGAAGACCAAGTGGTTGATTTTTTTTTAATGGGAAGGCCATCGCTCCCTTTCCTTTTGGGAAGAGCATTACCAAGATAGGCCACCACTTATTTCACAATGTGAAAGAGTGGTGCCACTGCCTATAGTGAAGAGAAAGAAAGTGGTGCCACCGCTTTACTTTCATTTGGAAAGCGCGATGAAAGTGGAAAAGTTACACCGATTTTGGGCACCACCCCCTCGACTGCTTTTTTCCATTGAAGGAGCGGTGCTCCATTTTATTGAATTAAAAAAAAAAGAGGGGGAGAAAAGCAAAAAAAAAGATGGATAAAACCTTAGTCATATCACATGGCTAGTACAAGCTCATTGAAGCCGATATCCGGACCCGTTCTCACCGAAACTAACTGTGAGTTTTGGTCTATAAAACTGAAGAAATTTCTGCAGCTCAACAAATGTTGGGATATGGTGAAACCAAGTTCAATGAACCTGATGCGACTGCTCTGACTGCAATGAATAATTCCTAGAAGAGTAATATTGAAAATTGTCGAGACCGAGATCTCACAGCCACATGGTTGATCCAAAGTTGCATCAAGGAGTCCATTTCCCCACGGATCTCCGGAGCTACCAGCACACATCAAGCTTGGAATCTGCTTGCATCAGCCTACAAGGGACCCGACCGCGTTAAAACGGTAAGAATGCAAACCCTATGCCTTCAATTTGAAAGTTTGAAGATGAAAGAGTCAGAAACTATGGATCAGTTCATGACTAGGGTTTCAGGTATTGTGACCCAATTCCAAACCTATGGTGAACCACTAGAACAAAATATCGTTGTGCAAAATATTCTTCGGTGTCTCACCAAGAAGTTTTCTATGGTAGTGACTGCCATAGAAGAGGAAAAAGATCTATGTAAGTTCACCCCAGAAGAGTTGACTAGATCTCTTCTCTCTCATGAAGCGCGATTCAATTAATAAGAAGAGTCGCTAACCAATTCTTTCAACACTCAATATTTCCTCAACAAAGGTCGAGGCAGAGGAGGATGGGGTGGAGGAAGAAGAGGCTAAGGGTCTCCAACTACACAATACAATACTAGTCATCACAGTCATGAACACTCAGAGAATTCAGAACACTTTCACAACTCTCAAGGTTCAAGGGGGAGAGGCAAGAGATGGACCAATAAGTCCAATGTTCAGTGTAACTACTGTAAGAAGTATGGGCACTATGAACGAGAATGTAAAAAGAAGCAAGCTGACCAGAACAATAGTAGAGCCAATGTCTCCAAAGAAGAAGTCTCGTCAGAGGTGATGTTTTTGTCTTATCAAGCAACTGAAGAACACTGTAGATCAGACCTATGGATACTAGATAGTGGTTGCAGCAATCACATGACAAGCAAGAAGTCACTATTCTCTAGTTTGGATTCCTCTATTGTCACAAATATCAAGCTAGGAGATGACTTTCTGGTTCCAGCAAAAGGAAAAGGTACTATCCCTGTACTTACTAAGAAAAATGAAAAGAACTTCATTCATGAGGTGTTCTATGTACCGCATCTGAATGTCAATCTGATCAATATAGGTCAGTTACTTTAGAACCAGCATGATATTCAGTTTTTTGATACATATTGTGCTATCTATGATAAACCTCCTAGTAAGAGACTCATAGCCAAAGTTGAAATGACCAAGAATAGAATATTGCCTCTCAGTCTTAGGAGTGCCAACCACCCACAGCCTGTAGCTCATACAGTTTCCAGTCAAGATGAATCCTGGTTATGGCACTATATATTTGGTCATCTCCCCTTCAAGAGTCTCAATCTCCTACAAAAACAGTCAATGGTCAAATGATTATTGGTTATTCATGAACAATCCAGCACCTGTGAGGATTGTATCACTAGTAAACGTTATAGGGACAATTTCCCCACTTCCACATCTCGAGACAAAGATCATCTTGAGTTAGTTCATACAGAATTCAGTGGACCCATGCAAACCCAATCCATAGGAGGAAGCTTTTATTTTCATACCTTTATTGATGATTTTAATAGGAAAACATGGATTTATTTCCTCAAAAACAAATCAGAGACCTTCTCCAAGTTCAAAGAGTTCAAGGTTCTCACTCAGAAGTAGTCTGGAAAGTTCATTAAAATGCTCAGGTCAGATGGTGGAGGTGAATATGATTCACATGAGTTTTCATACTTTTGTAAGCAACATGGAATCCAGAGACAGTTCACTACCAAATACACTCCACAGCTGAATGGAGTTGCTGAACATAAGATTCGGACCATCATGAACATGAACCATAGCATGCTATCACACAAGAAGCTATCGAATGAGTATTGGGATGAAGTTAATGGATACTCAATCTACTTGCTCAATAGGTCACCCATGGTGACTATCTAGGACAATATTCCTAAAGAAGCATGGAGTGGCACTAAGACTAGTGTCTCACATCTCAGAATATTTGGTTCAGTTGCATTTGCGCATATACCTGACGAAATCGGAAGAAAATTGGATAAGAAGAGTGAGCACTAGATTTTCACTGGTTATAGTGAACAACACAAGGCATACAAGTTATATAATCCTATGACCAAAAATATTGTGGTGAGTAGAGACGTAAAGTTCATTGAACAAAAATGTTGGAGTTATCCTTCATACGTACAACATGAAGAACATTCACATCAGCCAGATCTACCTATCCGACTTCCAAGATTGGAAGTGCAGCGATAAGAAGAAGCAACACAAAATCCACCACAACACTAGAAAACCAGAAGCTTGAGGGAGTTTTATGAACAGACTCCAGTTCTTGAAGAGCAACTTTAGTATGCTCTCTTCTCCTTTCAGCCCACATAATTTAATGAAGCAGTGAAGGATGCACCATGGGTAAAAGCCATGAATGAAGATATTGATGTAATAGAGAAAAACCAGACTTGGGATCTTGTTGATATCCCTGCAGACAAAACCTATATTGGATTCAAATGGGTCTATAAGACCAAATTGAATGAAAACGGAGAGCTTGAAAAGAACAAGGCAAGGTTGGTTTCCAAAGGATATGCATAGAAGTATGGTGTGGATTATGATGAAACCTTTGCTTCTGTAGCAAGGATGGATACCATAAGAGATGTACTTTCCATTGCAAATCAAAATCAATGCCCTGTGTATCAAATGGATGTGAAATCTGCCTTTCTTAATGGCATTCTTGAGGAAGAAGTCTATGTAGACTAGCCACCTAGTTATACTATCAAAGGTCATGAAGACAAAGTGTATAAGCTGAAAAAGGTCTTGTTTGGTCTGAAACAAGCTCCACGAGCTTGGCGTAGTAGGATTGACTCCTACCTCATCAACAATGGTTTCAACAGAAGTAGCAATGATCCCACTCTGTATGTCAAAACAGAGCAAGGTAAAATATTGATGGTATTTCTTTATGTTTATGACATGATTTAGACTGGTAATTTGATGCTTGGAGATTTTAGGACAGTCATGAAAAATAATTTGAAATGATTGATGTAGAATTGATGAAGTACTTCCTTGGCGTGGAAGTTACTCAAAATGATAAGGGAATTTTTATCTGCTAGCATAAGTATGCTACTAATATGTTGTAGAGATTCAGAATGGATAAATGTAAACCAGCAGAAACCCCCATATCTCTTGGCACCAAGTTAACCAAGAATGATGATGAACCAACAGTAAACAATACACTCTATAAACAAATGATAGGCATTTTAATGTACTTGAATGCAACAAGACATTATTCGATGTATGCTACTAGTCTTATTTCAAGATTTATGGAGTCTCCCAAAGACTCTCACTGGAAAGTTGGAAAAATAAATCTGAGATATGTTGCAGGCACACTTGAATATGACCTCTGCTACACTCATACACTAGACAATACTCTCACAAGGCACACTGGCAGTGATTTTGCAGGTAGTCTTGATGATAGGAAAGCACATCTGGTTATGCTTTCCATTTGGGTAAAAATATGATCTCTTGGGCATCTCAGAAATAGCCCATTGTGAGCATGTCTTCTGCAGAAGCAGAATATGTAGCAACCACCACAGCAGCTTGCCATGCAGTTTGGATAAGAAGACTATTAAAGGATATGGGACACACTGCAAAATACCCCACTTCTATTTTCTGTGATAATAGATCTGCAATACAATTGTCTAAACATAATGTATTTCATAGAAAAGGAAAACACATTGACACTCGCTATCATTTCATTTGTGAGTTAGTCAATGATGGACAAATTTCTTTACTGTTTTGTGGCTCTAAGGACCAATTGGCTGGCATGTTCACCAAACCATTGGGAACATCTGCATTTGTATATCAGAGGGAGCACTTAGGAATAGACAGTGCTGAATATGTACTACCAGTTGAGATTAAGGGGGTGTGTTGAATAATGTAATCTCACATGTGGTTAGTTAGTGAGTTAAGTCACCCATGGTATTTTCCCATAGTATTGCTACTATGTGTTTCTTATTTATATTGAGTCTAATAATGAGAAGGCTTTCAATTTTCCCGTAGTGCTTCTATTCATTCAATTGTTTTCTTTTACATAGTATCAGAGCCTATGGCCTTGTCCAAGGGTAAGGTAATTGGTAACTGATAACCGAATAACCAACAAGGTAAATAAACAAGTATATATTAAAAAAACAACATAAAAAATAATTGGTAGCTGATAACTGAGAGTTCATGGAAGGTAACTAGAAGAATGTGAGATAAGAAGAAAGAACTAATAGTTGATAAATGGAAAACATAAATAATGTTGGTGATAACATGTAGCTAAGCATGGATAACTTAGAGTTGAATCCGCTAAAAAAATATAAGAAAGAAAAAAAAATTCCAAAATTTCTTCCTTTCCATCGTTATCTATCAACCATTTGATCCCTATGAGTGTGATCAAGCCACAAACTATGTGGGTGTGTTAGTATAGAACAAGTAAAAGCTAACTTATTTGTGACCTATGGGTTTTCATTGGCCACAAGTTAAGTAAGTATGCTACTAAAATTTGGGATGGACTAGCACTTATGGTTTTCTTAAATTGCAAGAGGATAAAATAAACTAGCACAACCACAAGTAAAGCAGGGATGATTTTAAGGAACCATACTTATTTAAAAGTGTATAAATGTTGGCGAATATTACCAATTCTTAAAACGCCAACTATAAAATGATTGGCGATATTTTTCAAAAAATATTTTAATTTTCAAGGATTGTATATCGTTTATATAATAATTTGGCAATTTTTAGGTTGAAAACATTTTACCCTATCAAAATTGGGCGAAATAGGGCTTCAAAAAATGCAAAATGGTGAATCTTTTTTGGGAGAAAAACATGGAAAAATAGCCCACTGGGCTAAAATTATCCCTGAAGTAAAGTGGGGGGTGAATGCAGCTAGATAAAACTAACCACTTAGTTTTGTAAAGATGATTAGTAGTTAAACATGCTAAAATATATAATTGTATATCCATTATTCATACAATATTGTTAAAATACTAAAGCTTATTTAATACACTTGAATTAATTTGGTTAATCCATTAAAACAAGTCCAAAATATGATATAATATCTAAATGTTTATAAACAACAACTAAAAAATATAGTAGAATTTGTTATTATTTAATATATATATATATATATATATAACTACTATTTATTATTATTTAATATATATAAAAGTAAGAAGTTTGTGCATTATGCATTGCGGTCTTACTTTATCTATAGAAGGTGGTTGACCTTACTACCATGAATCGAAAGAATTTTTGGTCTCTACCAAAGCATGCTTTTTGAATTAAAATTTGGCTTCTTTGTGTACCAGGACCGTGAGCGAGGGGTGAAATTGTATTGTTTTTTGGTGAAAGACCTTTGGCATAAGGCCTGTCAGGCTCCTCGAGATTAGATCTTTGAATTCTAGTGAAGAAAAATGCCTCTCACCAAAGACCTGCTGCATGTAGTCTTGTAGTTTCTGAATGATGAAAAGTACACAGAAACGACCCACATGTAAGTTTATGAACCGTGGTCTTCTTTGACCATTCTTTTTCAATCTATTTTGTGTATGTGTTGTGCGAATAATGGCCTGATCTCGTCTCTCCTGGCATGCATGGCCCCAAGTTGGAGAAAGAAACAAGTCTTTACTTTGACCTAAAGTATCTTGAAGCCCTTCTAATAGCGGGAAAATTTGATGAGGCCGAGAGCTACTTGTTGGGCTTCACCAATTTGGAGGACAACAAGCATTCTACTTAGATATTCTTTGAGATCAAGAAACAGAAGTATTTAGAAGCATTGGATCAGTACGAACTCTAATTTCAGAATTTTGGGTTGTTTCCTATGGGTTTTTCATGTTTGTGGATGTTGGGCTATAGGGCAGACCCAGGTTTTATACCATTCACTTCGCACCAACAAAAGACCCACAGTGTTGGCCCTTTCGGCAACAACCTATGAGCAGGTTGCAGTCTCACCCGAAACAGCTATGGGGTGCCACAGAATCAGGTTTCTGCAAGCAAAAGAGGGATATTACTGTACCTTTAGCCTTTAGCAAATTATAATCATATAACATAGAGCTTTGAAATTCATATATATTAATTTGCAGCTAGATAAACAACAGTGACTTGCTCAACCCTTTACTGGGAATTCACAACGAAGTTAGTATTTTATCAGTGATCTTACTTACCAAATATATATTTATCAATGCATTAAAGAACATAACAGAAACAACACAAAGAACCACAACACAAGATATAACGTGGTTCACCCCCAATGTAGGGGCTATGTCCACAGAACTGTGTTTTATTCAACTCTTTACAAAAACCACAGTTCTGATCTGCGCACTCAGCTACAGATCCCTTCAAGTCCCTAAAGCCACGCACACAGCTGCAGGCCTCTGCGCACACAGCTACAGATCTTCTTAATCACCTACAAACCCTCTGTGCACACAGCTGCAGAGGTCGTCCACGCACACAGCTGGGACTTAACCTTCTCTTACGAAATAGCCTTAGCTTCGCATCAATTCATTTTATATCAAAAGCCCTAACCTTACTTCTTTACATGAGTGCCTATTTATACAGCGCACTATTACAAAACCATGGGCTTATACCATGGGCACCCCGAAACCCTAAACCCTGGACTTAAACCATGGGTTTATTACAAAAAGAGGGCTTTGACTCAACCCCGAAACCCCTAAGACTATTTTGATTCGTAACTTCACTTACAAACTCCCACAAAAAACCGTGGAGTTACCCAACTTAAGGACCGTTAAGATTGGAGCCCCAACAGGCCCCTAAGACTCACTAGTGGCCCGTCCCGGGAAACTCTGTTGTTCGTCTGGAGGGAGAATTTTATTGGCAAAGATAGTAAACTGCTTGTTGAGACCATGCATGATATTGTCAGTTGCTTGCTCCTTCTCCACCAACTCCTGCAATGCTGCTGCTGATGCTTCGCAGGCCTTTTCCTGTGCAGATGCATCATATTCCTTTAGAACTTTGAGTTGGTTGTCCACAGCAGTACTCAACTCCAAAGGTTCGCTAATAAGTGGCTGCATAGAATTTTCCACTAATGTTTCTTTTTCTCTGCACGACTCAATTTTTTGCTGGAGTTCATTGCTTCGCTTTACCTTGAGCATTTTCTGCATAGGTGGCAGAGTCTTAATTTCTGCTTTTACTACATCCAACTCTGTCTGTCGATGCCTGATGGTTTCTTGCAGTTGTTGCACTTTTGGGTGTTCCTACAGGTTCACCCAGGCTTCGACGGTGTCCTCTAGCAGTTTTGCTGTGCTGCTCATAGTATCCGAGATTTTCATTGCTGAGGCCTGAATGTCTGCTCGGCACTGCTCCTTGACCTCTGGTGGGCTCTCCGGGGTGATGCATAGCTGAAGCTCCGCAATCTGGGCGTCATGATTGGCTTTGAGCTTCTCTATTTCACTGTGATACTACTGTGCGTAGTCTTTTAGCCTGACTATTCTTTGTTTTGGCTCTTCCACCAACTATACGTCAAAGTCAGGAAGACTTCAACATGCCTCATCCAAAACTCGTACTAGTGTAACCTGCTTACAGTCTGCGTCCCTCTTTCTCTGCTCTGCTGCTTCTAGCTACGCTACAAGTCCCTGCTACTGACTTATGGCATTTTCCATCTGCATTTGGGAATAGTGGTCTCGTGCCTAGATTTCTTTCATAGTTGCTAACTGACAGAGATGTAGCTCCGTCATTGACATCTTAGTGTAATCTATTCCAACCTTCATGCTCATCTCCGAACGAGACGCGACGTCAGTTAATATGAGGGATACACTTGATACTTGGTCTTTGTTATCTCTGGCTGGCCATTGTCTTAGGTCAGGCTGCACGCTTACCAGGGCACTGCTTGCTGTAGTGCCAGTCACTGATTTTTCTGCTAAGTCCTTCAACTCCGAGATGTGTTTTGCTACACCGATGATGGCATTAAGATGCGTAGCTTCAAACTCTAACCATTTCTTGGTGAGAACTTCTGTGGTCTTTGATAGATCCTGATCAAGTTCCTCCGTTGTCAAGCCAGGTTCTTCATCGATATTCTTATCCTTTGATTCCTTTGCTTTCTTTCGGGACTGCGGTTTGGTCACTTCCTCTGTCTCTAGTGTCTTGTCTTATCCTGCCGATTAGGGTCTGAGACAGTTTTGACCGAGTCCTCCCCTTCATCTTCATTTCCCTCGTCTCCACCCTGGTCGCTTTCACTCTGATGCGACTCAGTTTGTTCTTCACTGTCTGTAGGGGGGTCTTGCTGCTGTGTGTGACTAGGGCCTGCGCCCACATTGGTGACTGGAGGGATTGGAATCTTAGGTTTTGTCCCTGCGTCTTTCAACCATTCTGCCGGCCACTGCTGCACTACCGCGAGGATGTCATCTTGAGTCACTACATATGGTAACTTAAACCATTGATGCTGTTTATCTACGCAAGCCTGGATAAAGATATGGTGCATATCAGCCCTGAAGTTGACCGCTCCATCATACTGAGAGAATAACTCATTACTGAGCCGTAGGGTTTTTACAATCTCATATGAGATACTCATCATATAAAAGGCAAATACATAGTTTGTCATCTGTTGTAGGGTTTTATCCTGTGAAACCCACAGAGATCCATACCTTACTGCGCCAGGCATGTTCGGAGGTACACCAGCAAACTGCACCTCAATAGGTTCTTGCCATCCTACCAGTACGATAAGGACTATCAACCATGAGTAGTAGAAGGGCCTACCTTTCTCCTGCGCGTCGCGGACATCTTCCAGGAATTCCTTCGCAAGGTATGCTGCCCAGTTGTAACTGTAGCCTTGGCACAGTTCATAGCAATTTTGATGACTGGGGTAGGCACTTCAGTTGGTCTGCACTTCCGCATTATCTTGCATGCTAAGAGCTCAGCTGCGAAGCGAATATTCTGGTGTTCAATCGCGGAAGTGTGATACCCTTGTTTCCCCTTCGTCAGGCCGAAGCGGTCCTTCATGCTTTTTGCAAGCTTCGTATCTTCATGCTTTGAAGGAAATTCGGTCCCCGGATCAGGCCCCGCCATGGGTAAGCCTGTGATCCTACGAATGAGCTCGCCATTAATTGGAATTTTCTTGTCTCCTATCCATAGGTGGCCATCATGTACTAACGCCAGCAGTTGCTTGACCACTATGGTCACATGTGTGCTGCGACCAAAATGGGGAACATCGAGCATCTTTAGAAGACCAGCTAGATCCAAGCCAGCAACCCACTGTTTTACTTCCAGCAATGTCGCCCCAGTCTCTGGATATTTGACGAAATGCAAGTATTGGGCCGGTGCGAGCTGTGGAAACTTCCCACGATCACTCATGTCGTGGTCGGCATACTTAAGCCAGTCTATTTTCCCTATCATAGTTTCGACCAGCTACACACCCGATGGCAGCGAAGGGGTGCATACAATGAACTTAGCGTTCCGCCGAGGTGGTTGAACCCCTAGTCAAATAGGCTGAAGATATGGTGGGCGCTGCGGTGCAATGTTCTCATCCCCTCCAAGTGGGATCTCTATTGAAACAGGCGGATTCATCCCAGGATCCTCCATTGTTTGCCCTGATTGCTTGTGTCTGTCTTCATTCCGCTTAGAACGAAATTCAGGCTTAAACTTTTTCCTGGCAGATCGTGTCTGCATTGGCTAAATCGGTGCTGTTGGAGTCTCTTCACGGGGTGCAAACGTAGGTGGGTGGCTGAAAAGATCCTGCAGACCCCCCTGTTCAAATTCTCTCACTAAATCCTGAAGCTCGTGATCAGCTGTCATGGGCTCAATTGTAAAACTCAAGAAACTGTAAAATGCGAGCATTGCGGGTGTGGGTGTCTTCTTATAGAATCCATCAATTAAATCTGTCATAAATGGGCATTGATGATACTGAATCGGGTAGAGATCTTGTCCAAACGGCAGTAGATTTTCCAAGATCGCATTAATATAGGCAGTTAATACAGAGGACGTACCGGTGCCGCCAAATTGGATTTCTTTTAACGGTCGTATTTGAAGTTTTGATAGATCTTTCCTTCTTTGGCACAAGCAGTAACTCTGACTATGCCCTAATAAGGACATTCGACACTTCTGGACACCATCTTCGACATGGAGTTGAGCTTCCACCCACTACAGAATGTCTTCCACTGCGTCAATGATTCCTTTCATGTTTGAGAGCTCTGTCAGAGACAGGTCCTGATATTCTTGGAGAAGTTGGGTCACCTTGCTCACCATTTCTGCATCCCAATAATCTCCAATGGTAGCATACTTAAGGTTTTCTTCTGATCCAAGGTGTAAGGTCCACATCTTCAAGGGATGAGTCACTTCATGTGCTTCGACTGCTGGTTCTTGTACTTCCCAGTGTCCTACTGACTCAGGAATGGCAATGTTGCATGGATCGTCATCCTCGTCAATTGTGAGGTTATAACATTTGACTGCATTAGCTTCTTGTGCCCTCCAGTCAAGTTGGTACTCTACTATTTCTTGATCATCGAACATCTTGGTATGGGTCAACCTGAGAGCTGCGTCTAAAGCAGAACAAACGTCATTAATAGAGAATGTCAGTACAAAACTATCAACAAGAGTATCCCAACTTACAGTACCATGGCGAAGCTCGGCTTTCGCATACCAGTTCTTTGCTATAGGTTCTAGAGTATGCACAAACCTATGTACCCACTCTACATGAGGTACATGCTTCCAGGATTCGTAGCATTGCTTCAAATGTTCCTGGGGGCTAGTCTTACTGTTAAACCTGCTTCGCACCTCCTAAGCTTGATCCTTGAGTCGCAGACAAAGGGACTTCTGACATGCTTCCCAGCTATGAATGTACTTCTTATGACCGTTCCACCATCTGGCTGCTGTGGCTCTAAATGCTGAATCTAAAGCCTCCATTTTCTGTGAATCTGGTACTTGCTTTGAGAATTGTATAATAAAATATGTTGGGTCTGTCAAGCCATCAAAGGTAGGTAATTCTCTTATCTGTGAGCCAAGCCATCTGAGAGACTTGGTAATTCTGGCACATCTATGTCCATGTAGCTCATACAGTCTGTTCTGCCAGTTCTCTAAACCATCATCTGAGTCCGTCATACAGGAGCTGTCACACTACCAATCCATGATACCTTCGGCAGTAGGGTCAACATAATCTTCTTCCTTCGCTGTGATGTTATAGATATGATCCAGGACATCCTGATCTTCATCTCTAAGTGGTTCTATGTACCTTTTTCCTTGAGAAGGGTCCAGTGGTACTATAACTCTCAAACCTTTCCCTTCGAAGGTCATCTATCTCTTCTTAAGGTTAATGACTGCAGCATTTTCCATTGCCCAGTCAATTCCTAACAAAGCTGGATAGGGATTGCTATCATCGATAATCTCAATAACTTCAAAGTCTGCTACAGTACAGATGCCATCAATATCTACTGGGACACTAGGAAATCATCCTAGGGGTACAATCCTCTGCTAATTGGCTAATCTCAACTGTATAGGGGACCAATCAAGGGCATGTTTGCTTAGTTAAGACATTTAATTTTAATCCTAGGTCTAGAATGACATCAGTCATATCATACTCTCCTATCTGAGCATTCAATCTCATTTCCCTACCAGTTCTTCTGACTCTATTAACAGTTTTTTCCTTACCAGTACTTCTCTGAGGTTCGCAAGAAGCAATAACTTTTTGCAACTCATTTAAAGCATTCTGATTCCTTAAAGTTTCATACAACTCTGTAAAAAGGAGGACAGTGTACTTACTTTATCCGTCGAAGCTTCTTGCGGCGGCAACTCCTGCTGATGTTGCTACGCAGGTGCTATTGATGTGCTTGGGTCAGCAAAATCTCTCTCGGATTCCATGAATGTCTCTTTTTCTCTTTCGATATCAAATGCTGGGACTTTCTCAGGGGCCTTATGAACCCAAGCCTCGTCAGGTTATTTCTCTGTATTCTGTATGTGCGTCGTAGCTCCATTTCGGGTAACAACATTAATGGCTGGGACTGGTCATTGCTCCACAGCGATCATCTGAATATTCTGAGTAGGAACACTATTTCTTTCTTGAATCTTTGAAATCAGCTGCGGACACTGCTCTATGACATGATCAGCTGCTCTGCAATACAGATATGTCGTAGTGGGATTCTGACAATCTCTAGCTAGATGTCCGGCCTGGTTATAGTTGTAACACACAACCTAGCCTCTTCCTCTTCCGGCCATTCCACCACGACCACGACCTCCAAAAGCACCTCTACCGGATGCACCACCGTGGTAACCATAGCCATCATTGCTCTATCCCTCATTTTGTACCCGATAGGCATCATAGGTGCGTTGTCTCATGAGGTCATAACTATGACACTCATCTTCATTATGTCCTACTGAATTACAAAAATTGCAGTAGGGGTTCTTGGGGACTTGCACATACCTCTGTAGTAGATAGCAGTTGTCAGGTCGATGCTAGCCAGTTGTCCCACATATCTCACAATATAGAGCAGTAGGGTTGAACGGGTTTGGCGCACCAGTATTCAGGTAATTTCTTACCACAGGGCACTGTTCCTTTTCATGACCTTCTATCCGACATTGTGTACACCAAACCTCTTCGCGACCGGTTTTTCCTTTCTTCATATCACGAAGCTCCAGAGCCATAGCTGCCAACTGCGCTTGGATTTGAGCGATACTAGAATTATCTTCGACAGGGGCGGTCTCAAGCTTCATCGCGATTTCCAGAGCCTCTTACTGGTCAGCAACCTTCTGTTGCATGAGTGGAGTTTTGATATGCGGTAGCAATGCTGCAATGCACCATTCCTTATGCTGCGCAAGTCCAATGGTGAAATTGACTTGGTCTAGTAGAACTTTGAACCTTTGATCAAAGTCCCACACTGATTCACCGCGCCTCTGCTGAATCTCTTTCAATTCAGTGATACACTACGATTCTGATTTCGGCTTCTTAAATTCCTTTATCATTGCTGATTTTATATCAGTCAAGACATGGTTCTGAGTACTAGAAAACTTCATGAACCAGGTCAAGGCACGGTCTCTAAAAGAAGTAACTAGTTGCGCTCTTTTTGTATCTTTATCCGTAATGTTCTGTGCAGTCCACACTGCTTCACATAAAAACTAGAACTGTTATGGATCCTCTGATCCAGTTCCTTTGAAAATAGGGAGCTTAATATCATCGTTCATATGCGCCATAGTTGATCTAGGGGGGGTTGGAGGGGGACTGGAAGTAGGCAGGGGGGAACTTACTAGGGTAGACTGACCTGTGATAGGAATACTCGGGCTAGGGTGACTTTTGGATTGCGATGGGTTCTCAGGGATAACAGGGCTGTGCTACGGGGTTACTGAAGGGTTTCCAACAGAAGGGGTTTCTTCAGGTTCTGAATCTATGGGACTTACAGGGGAATACTCAGTATGCTGACCTAGGGAATAGGATCCAAAATCTCTCTTGTACCTTTTTCCACTTCGCAGCAAACCACTTTGCTTGTCGAAGGTGTTTTCACTTGCAAACATAGGTTAGTAATACTAAATCTAACAGTCTGATTCAATGAGCAATATACCTTTTTCAGCTAATAGCATTTTAATTCTCAAACTAAATGAATTCAAAAACTTACCCCTTGGTCCTTTGAAAAACTGCCGCTCGGCTTCACTAAAGGAAGTACATGTGTCGATGGAGAACTCCGTCACAAATGCTTCAAGGGTTCGCGTCGTCCAGAAATCAACAGCTTGAGATATCTCGTTGTTCACCATTTTCAAAATATTAATTCTTGCGGGGGTCCAAGCAGGAAACATACCTTCTCAGAAGTTCGTCCTTCTCTCTGTCAACCTGGATACCCACTGGTGCAAATCTATGTGGATACTATCAAAGAAAATTTCATAAACAACACAAAAAACATACCTTTGTAAAAAGTCGTTTGCACTACGACACAGATCTTTGTTCTCTTACTCAGCGAATTTCAGATAAGTCTTATCAAGCCAATCACTGATTTCCTTCACAGAGGGTCTCCATAACATAGCCCTCGAGGTACGACGCAAACCCCTCTTGAGCAGATACTGATTTCAACCTGCAACGGAACCAATTTGTTGGGATATAGGGCATACCCGGGTTTTATACCATTCACTTCGCACCAACAAAAGACCCACAGTGTTGGCCCTTTCGGCAACAACCTGCGAGCAGGTTGCAGTCTCACCCGAAACAACTATGGGGTGCCGTAGAATCAGGTTTCTGGAAGCAGAAGAGGGATATTACTGTACCTTTAGCCTTTAGAAAATTATAATCATATAACACAGAGCTTCGACATTCATATATATTACTTCGCAGCTAGATAAACAATAGTGACTTGCTCAACCCTTTACTAGGAATTCAAAGAGAAGTTAGTATTTTATCAGTGATCTTACTTATCAAATATATATTTATCAATCCATGAAAGAACATAACAGAAACAACACAAAGAACCACAACATAAGATATAACGTGGTTCACCCCCAGTGTAGAAGCTACGTCCATAGAACTGTGTTTTATTCAACTCTTTACAAAAACCACAGTTTTGATCTGCGCACTCAGCTGCAGATCACTTCAAGTCCTCAAAGTCGTGCACACAGCTGCAGGCCTCTGTGCACACAGCTACAGAGGTCGTCCACGCACACAGCTGGGACTTAACCTTCTCTTACAAAATAGCCTTAACTTTGCATCAATTCATTTTACATCAAAAGCCCTAACCTTACTTCTTTACACGAGTGCCTATTTATACAGCGCACTATTACAAAACCATGGACTTAAACCATGGGCACCCTGAAACTCTAAACCCTGGACTTAAAACATGGGTTTATTACAAAAACAGGGATTTGACTCAACCCCGACACCCCTAAGACTATTTTGAGTCGTAACTCCACTTACAAACTCCCACAAAAAACCACAGAGTTACCCAACTTAAGGACCGTTAAGGTCGGAGCCCCAGCATTGGATGTTGGTGCATTATGGGGTTTCATGTTTGAGAATACTGAAATATGTGTTTTCTATATCTGAATTTTGAGTGATTTAGGTCTTAAGGGGGTGTACTATTAGGAAGCGTCTTTCTTAATGTCATTCCATGGATTAAATAAGATCGACTTCTGTATACAACGGTGGCTGCTTAATAGTTGGTTAGATAAATTTTAAACAATTTTCATTTTTCAAGAATTAGAGCTCCAACGCTGTGAAAATACTTAATAACGATCTTAAAGTATTCAGAAAGATCGTTCTGGTAGCTTACATAGAAATGAAAGAACTGCTTACACTGGATAACTTCAGGTGATATTTGTATATATTTTAATACCTTGAATATTTTCTTCTGTGTAACGCATAACCAAAGTTTCTGTTACATGTAGGGAAAACAAGAAACTTAAACATTATAGGGATACACAGAATCAACGAATTGCCATGTTTAAAGAAATTGAACCAATTCTACAATCCAACCTTGTAATCCGCTCGAAGTTGATGTTGCCTAGTATTGAACTTTTCAGGCTCCGAGCCCTTATATATCAAAGGTTGTGCGTCTGTCCTCCTCTATTCATTAAGATTTCTTCATTCCAGTTTAGAACTTCTCAAATAGATATTTATAGTGTGAATTTTTCCAACAACCAATAACCTAGCTGCATGCTAGCTGATGCACTGTTTTGAAGGATTATCTATACATTCTGTTAACTATTGCAGTGCATTCAAATCTATTTCTAAATTTTATAATTAATTATTGAGATTTGGCAGGAACGCTTCATCTTATAACATCTAATAACAATCTAATGCATTTCTATGTGTATTGTGTTTTTCTTCAGTCTTAACTGGCAGCATAGGAATTGCAAAACTCCTCAACCTAATCCTGATATCAAAACATTGTTTGTTGATCACACCTATGAGCCTTCAACTGGAGCTCTAACAACACCTCTAGTAGATAATCATCTTATGGGTTCTAGTCAAATAGGGAGGTTGTTCCCTCCCAGTGCTACATTGAACGCTATGAGGCACCACTTTCACGAGTATCTTGAATATGATCTGTTTCATGTTTCTCCACCTTTCGAAAAAGTGCCAGTCATCTGTTGATCTTAGTATGTATCTAGCCTTGTTTTAATAAACTTTTAATATGATTGGTCACAGGGATTTCAACCTCAAGTTTCTCCTTTCGCTCGTAGTCTTTCAGAATGGATGGCAAATCCTAGCCCTCTTTTACAACATATTGATGCAGTAACTTCTAGTGCAGCTACTCTTGTGCTACATTCAGATGCCTGGGTTAGGTAGTAATGGATATCCTGTAGAATCTCATATAATTTCTATATCTGACACAGGCCGTGAAGAACCTCAGCAAATCAATATTTTATTACGTGAGTGAGTGTTACATATAAAGGAGATCAAAATCGTTATCTACAGTTAGATAACAAGATTATTAACTAGATTTTACTATCTAATAACTGAAATATTATTTACAATGTAATCCCGAAGGATTATTCAACATTCCCCCCTTAATCCAAAGGGACATCTGACATGCCAAGCTGCATTCTAAATTTTTCAAACTTTTCACGGCCCAATGCTTTAGTAAAGATATTTGCAATTTGCTTTGAAGTAAGACAATGTATCAGATGAATGGTTTTGGCCTCAACATGATGTCGAATAAAGTGATATTTGGTGTTGATATGTTTGGTTCGATCATGGAATTTTGGATTCTTGGCCAATTGAATTGCAGAATTGTTGTCAACAAAGAGAGGCATTGAAGTCATTTGTTTCTCCTGCAAGTCTTCAAGTATTTTATGAAGCCAAATGATTTCTTTTGTGGCTTGAGCTGTTGCAACATATTCGGCTTCAATTGTAGCATTAGTAGGAACAGATTGATTTCGTAATCTCCATGTGATAGCTGCTGATCCAATGTTCATCAAATAACCTGAAGTAGAGACCCCATGCTCTTTATCTTCATCAAAATCAGAATCTGAATAACCAGTGAGATAAAATTCTGAAATTTTAGAATATTTGATGCCATAAGATTGAGTGCCTTTTAAATATTTGAGCACTCGCTTTGCTGCATTCCAATGACCTTCACAGGGATGATGCATAAACCTAGAAAGTATTCCTACAGCAAAAGTTATGTCAGGACGAGTAGTAGTAAGATAAATTAAACTTCCAACAAGCTTCCTGTACTTTGTTGGATCTTCAAATGTGCTACCTTCATTTGAAGTAAGCTTTATATTCTACTCCATTGGTTTTGAAATGGGATTACAATCCTACATACCAAATTTGTTTAATAACTCTCCAACGTATTTTTTCTGAGAAATAAAAATGTGCTTTGGTTTTTGATCTACTTCAATTCCTAAATAATAATGTAATAATCCCAAATCTGTCATATCAAAAGCCTTTTTTAACTCTCTTTTGATAGATACTATATAATCGTCATTATTTCCTGTGATAAGCAAATCATCCACATAGACAACTATATATACAACCAATCTTCCAACTTTGTTGACAAATAAAGTTACATCATCTAGATTAAAGTTCTTATAATTCAATTTGAGAAGATGCTCAATTAAATTTTCATACCAAGCTCGGGGTGCTTGCTTTAAACTATATAAAGATTTGACTAATTTGCATACCTTTTGTTCTTGACCTTTGGTAGCAAAGCCTTCAGGCTGATCCATATACACATCTTGTTTTAAGTCTCCATTCAAAAATGTGGTTTTAACATCCATGTGATGTATCTTCCGTCTTTTTTGTGCTGCTAATGAAATCAAAGTTTGAATGGTGCCCCATTTAGTTGTAGGAGCAAATGTTTCTGTGTAATCAACACCTTCTTTCGGTGCATACCCTTTTGCTACAATTATCGCTTTGTGTTTTTCAAGTGAACCATCTGCTTTATACTTATTTTTATATATCCACTTTCATCCAATCGGTTTGGTTCCAATTGGAGGGTTCACCAACCTCCAAGTTCCATTTTTTATGAGAGCTTCATACTCTCTTTGCATGGCACTTTTCCATACATCACTATTTATTGCTTCTTGAAAAGATGCAGGTTCATCGAATGCATGAAAGTTTAATTCACAATCTAATGTTACAAAATCATCATACCTTTTAGGAAATATCTTAGTCCGTATTGATCTACGAACTTCTTCTTGTTGTGGTGTTTGCTCTGTTTCTTTTTTAAAAGCAGGTTCTGGATTATCCATGATACTTAGTTTATCCATTCCATTAACAATATCATCAACTGTCTCATCTTCTGTTTCATCAACTTGTGCATTAGAATTATCAACTTATGCATTAGAAGGAAATTCCAAAACTTGACCTTGACTTAGAACAGGAATCCCCCCTTCAAGATTTGGAAGTTTATTATCCATTTCATGATAGATTTTTTTAGAATGAAATCTATCAAGTTGAGCAAGTTGTTTATCAATAGTGAGTGCATCTTTCTCAAACTTAAGAAATATAACATCTCTAGAAACAATAAACTTCCTGTTATCTTCATCATACAACCTATAAGCTTTAGAAGTATTAGAATATCCCAAAAAAAATACACTTCCGACTTCTTGCTCCCAATTTATGTCTTTGTTGCTCAAGAAACAAAGCATAACATGTGGAACCAAAAATTCTAAAATGCTTGACACCTGGAAGATGATCATGCCACATTTCATAAGGTGTTTTGTTTTGTAGTGCAAGAGAAGGTCATCTATTCTTAATGTAGACAGCACAAAGAAGTGCCTCTCCCCAAAACATTAACTCGACATTTTTAAAAAACATCATTGATCTTACCATATTCAAGAGTGTCCTATTCATACATTCTACCACACCATTTTGCTGTGGATTATAAGGAACAGTTGTTTGATGTTTAATACCATTCTCCTGCAAATATTTTTCAAACTCTTGAGATGTATATTCACCACCGTTATCGGTTCGAAGGGTTCCAATATTAAGTTGAGCTTCATTTTTAATCCATAAGTGAAAATTTCTGAATGTATCAAAAGCTTGAGATTTTGCTTTTAATAAATAAACCCAAGACATCCTCGTAAAGTCATCAATGAAATTCATGATATATTTGTTACCATTTGTTGATGGAACGGGCACGGGCTCACATAAATCTGAGTGAATAAGACAAAGCTTTCTTGAAGCTCGAAACATAGAATCATTAAAAGGTTGTTTACTGTGCTTGCCTAAGATACAAGCATCACATGGGGAAAGTTGTCTTGGAATAGTAGGAAGCCCTTGAACTCCTTTCTGTTTCATAATCCTGAGACTGTCATAACTAATATGACCAAATATAGCATGTCACAATAATCTAGAAGATAAATTACTATTATGCTGAACCAAATTTGCATAATTCTGTGAATTGGATGATGTACCATTCAACTTTAAAAGTTTTTTATCTTCCACTCCATTCATTACAACCACATTATCATAAGCTCTTCTAATTTCAATGATACCATCAAACATATGTATCGAATGATTTTGTTGTCTAATTTGCACAAGAGATATTAGATTTCTCTTCAATTGAGAAACATAAAGCATGTCAGAAAGTATATAATCAGCAAGTCCTGATAATTTCAATCTAACAAAACCAATTCCTGAAGGTTTTAACTGAGACTTATCTGCCAAATGTACTACCTCATCAATTTCATCACTAAAAGTTTCAAAGAAGTCTTTTTTAAATGTCATATGACATGTGGCTCTGGTATCCAATAACCAAGTATCATTCCATGAAAATGAAGTACTGAAAGCTTCTTCAATTCCTAGATTACAATGTGCAACAACATAATGTGCAGATTCAGGAGGGTTACCTTTATCATTTCCTTTATCTCGTACTTTCTCTTTCTTGTTAACAATTTTATCCCAAGAAGTTCTACAATAACTGCCAGTATGACCAGTTTTTCCACATCTATAACATTGTTTCTCTCCTTGATTAAATCTTCCCCCATTCCTCTGTACTGTCCTCTTTGTCCTCTACCTCAACCTCTACTTCTATTTTCATCATTTGCAAATTCTTCTTTTGATTTGTGTCCTTTCTGTGCAAGACACAAAGTTTCTTCATTAGTTTTAGGCTCCTTCTTCCCAAATGCTTTCTTTCTTTCTACAATTTTCTCAACAAGTGTTTCAAAGGTCATAGCTTTCATTTGGCCACTAGCTTGAAGTGATTCTAAATAATGAGATATGTAGGATAAAGAGCTTTAATAAATGCAGTAAGTTGAATGTCGACTTTTACACCAGTTGCATCAATATCATGGAAAATGACTCTAATTTCAAAAGCACGTTTCATTGGATCATTATCTTTTAACTCTAAGTTAAATAACTTCAGTAACAATTGTATGATTTCAAGCTCAGAATGTGAATCATACAAATCTTTTAGTTTCTTTAATGCTTCCCAAGCACTTTTGCTAGAAACTAAATGTCTACTTACTTCTTCACTTATAGAGGCAATAATCAAGGCATAAGCCTTCTTGTCCTTGCTTTTCCATAATGCTAACTCTTTGGCATTAGTAGGTGGCACTAGTGCACTTTTATCCACTTCATTTATTGCTTCTCCATCTTCCTTATCTTCTAAATTCTCATTTTCACAAATTCCATCCCACATATAATTAAAAATAAGGGTATTTTTAATTTTACGAAACCATTCCTGATAATTTTCTTTTCCAGATAAAATAACTCCAACAATTGAAATTAAAGAATTCATTGAAATTTACTGTGTAGTAAATTTTTGTGTACAAAATACAGTCTCATATATTCTTTTCCTTTTAGCTAATGTTCTTTAAAATCTTTTTATCTTTTAAAAAGATTTCCCGAAACGTTTAATATTTCAATTTAAAAAACCTTGCACTCAAATATAAATTGTTGTTTAAAGAACATTTATTTTCTGAAAAAACTTCCCAATGATTCGATAATTAATTTAAAAAAACCATTGCACTAAAATATAAATGGCGGCTCTCTTCCTTTTTCATTTTTTTTTCTTTTAAAAAAAAAAAATTAATTCTTCAAAAGAATTACTGGAACAATTTACGTTCAGTCTTTCCTTTCTTGGTGATAGCTCTTTTGTCGGCTCCTCCTTCACGGGCTCTTTCTTTCTCACCAAGTCTTTCTCACCAATGCTTCGCTGCCTTTGCTCTGATACCAATGACACAGGCGGTGAAGAACCTCAACAAATCAATATTTTATTACGTGAATGAGTGTTACATATAAAGGAGATCAAAACTGTTATCTACAGTTAGATAACGAGATTATTAACTAGATTTTACTAACTAATAACTGAAATATTATTTACAATGTAATTCCGAAGGATTATTCAGCAATATCCTTGCTTGTTAAGAATTGGAGCGTAGATGTAGGATCAGCATCTTAATAATTGAATCTGAATAGTAAAATAGTTCTCTCGTCTGTTAGGTTGAAAACAAAATCAATAAAGAAAGTTGGACTCTAATGTTTTCTTCATGATGACGGCGATGGCAAGTGCTGTGATCGAGCCAGAAGGCGTCGGCGTCGTAAAATTTGAAGCCTCCGTTGCCTTTCAAGAATTCTTTAGCACTTGATAGAAGGCCGTTAAATTATTTTGCTATAAGAAGTTAAAATAGATTCTTATCGCATGCCTAGCTTGTTATATTATTTAGCAGGTTAATAGTTAACTCTTATTAATAAACACTTGAGACGAACTTTATTTGTGAACATAAAAAGCACTTGAATGTTAATACTAAATTTATTTGTTAATAACAAAGTGGTATAATATATTATTGATATATGAATTTATTAATCGTAAATGTTATTGGTTTTTTCTATATGTTTTTTAGTTTAGCTTTTCAGAGATATAGATTAGTACATTTGTTATTAACCATTCTAATTTTATGGATATGGTCACTAATCTTCGTGTTGGATCTCAAGTTCAAAAGAATGAACATTACATAATTGGTAAAAAAAACATGTTCATTGTGTTTTTAGAGGATTTTTTTTAGGTTCCTTTAATTCAATGCTTTTTTATGATTGTTTTTTAGTAATTTCTTTTTAGTGTGACATATTAATAACTAGTTATTGAAATAATATTTGTGAGTGATCAATTAAAAATTGATTATGTATTTAAGCTATTGGAATTTAATATTTATGAAAAGTATGGATCTAATTTATATCCTTTTATTTAATCAAAATTGCTATAAGATAAGACATATTTTCCATAACATTATTTAATATTTTTCAACAACTATAACTCTTGAGTAATAGCTTCATATTATCCTAAAATTGGATATCAAAACCTCATTAGCCTTCCCTTTGACCATTATGAATACTCTTAACTGACTCAAATTAGAGTATCTTCACTCCATCCCATAAAATTAGATTAATTTATCTAGTTGACCTTCTAACCCTTGGGTATTTTGGGGTGTATTTATGGAACCACATTATGGTTGTATTTACTAGATGTTTTGACAACAAATACTCAATAACATTGTTCATGTAAACCTATTGAATTTGCAGAGTGAAAGGTATTGTTTAGTATTTCATTGATGTTTGTACTTTTGCTTGGTTAGATTAGATTGCACTATTGTTTCATTTTTAAGGATAAATTATATCTTCTAAGAATGAGGTATAGATTTGAAAGATTCATGAAGTCAATATCATGGCGTTTTGAAGTGTATGTGGCACTTGTTTATGTTGAAGAGTGCTTTTTTTTGTATTGATATCTCTCTCTCTCTCTCTCTATATATATATATATATTGAAATCACTATATTCCACTAGCTTAACAAAGTATCTTTCAAAATTAAACAATGTATATGTATTTCAACTTCCTTATTCAAGTTTTAAATATACTTGGATAAAGCCTTAAAAAAATATAACATAGTATGTCATTATTCAACTTTTTAATATAAGGGTTAATCCTTTAATACTAAAATATATATTAATTTTATTTTGGTGAATTATTTATTTTTTATTGTAAGTTTAAAAACTTTCAAACACTTTTAATACACGAAAGTTAAATCACTAATAACTTTTCCAATTGAAATATGACCTAGTCATTTGAATTTGATCCTTGCCAACCACTTAGAACTCCATTGAGAAGCAATAATGGACTTGTTTATCAAGTGATTCTAAACATGAAGTATCATTATTCATACTCGTTCACTTTGTTTTCATTGTTTTTTTTAGGTTTCTTGTTGTTCAAAATTGTCCAACACACTGGAAATTCTGATCTTACTTCAATTTTTTTATGGGTATATAATCGTTATGTTTTTTTTCTTAACATGAATGGATAAGGGGGATTTATATTGAAAAAAACAGAAAATTACAATAGTAGGTTTATGGATTGAATCCAGATGGATTCATAAACCATTTCATCCTGTTCATCTCTTACGATATCAAGCTTATCTCAGAATAATCCAATTCTGAAATGATTATAAATTCTTACAAATTTCCTGAGATGAAAATACAAAAAGAGAACATATAAGAAAATTGCAAAAAGTTGTCCAATTATCTAATTGTCACAAAGGAAATGGTTTCTTCAACGTAAGAAAAAACGATAAGCTCCTATAACAAGGGACCCAACAGTGTTCAGGAATGTTCCCATTGCAAATTATGTATCCAAATTTGAGCCGCACTCCCTTGTTTGTCATTTGATAAAAAAAGTGATTGTTTGTTCGAAGGATATGAAGAAATTTTATAGCATTAAAGTCATTGACAATACTATTGAAAATGTGATGCATCTTATTGGATGGGATTTTATAGTTTCTAACTAGCTTCCTAACCTCTCTATAGAATGTAGCGAGTCTCCAAACACTACTAGATCTTTGATTTCGAGAGGGATAGCAATTTACAGCCCCTTCAGTAAAGTTAACCATTCTGCATAGTTGTTTGAGTTTTTCCCTAGGCCCCAAGAGAAATATTTTTGCTCGTTTCCCCTGGATAAAAAATTACCCCTCCGGCACTTGTCAACCCAGGATTTCCTTTAGAGGATACATCAAAGAATAAACTTATGACATTCCATCTTTGTCCACCAATTGCTGAAACTTGTCAAATTCTTTTGAATCTTCCATCTTAAAGAGCTGGTTTTTTTAACATCTCTCGGAGTTGGCTCAAGAAAGGGAAAAGAAGATCACTCATCCATATTTTTTCTTTAGAATTTAGTGGCTCAAGATGCAAATTCCATAATCCTTTAGAGAGAAGATATTTTGTCCACAATGCTTTAGCTGAAGAGGAGACTCTAGCACTTGAGAGATGGTCAAATTTTCAAATAATCCTTTATTTCTGGAAATCCAGATCTTCCAGCAAATATACAAGTTAGGTAGAGCAACCCACGCTCTCGAGAAGTCTGGTTTCTTGAATAAATATCCTTGGTAATATTCTTTCCAACATCTGAAGAATTCTTTCCAATTTGTAGGAAGAGTGATATTAAAATGCAACTCTTTAAGAGTAGTGCACCATACCTCATTAGCAAAGGAACAATCCAGGAAGAGATGTTGTAGTGTTTCTTCCAAGTTTTTGCATAGAATGCAGCGAGACAGTCCTTCAATTCCTCTTTTCTTTAAATTATCAATTGTCAGTGTTTTATGAAGAGCTAAAGTCTATCAAAAAAAATTATTTTGGGGAGTCCGTCCTTACTCTAGACATTTTCCCAGAAGAATTATTTCCTATTATTGTTGTGAATTGAATTATACCTAGCCTTCACCATGTAATTTCTAGATTTTCCCCAGCTTCTTGAGTCTAATATGCTGAGATGGATCAGAGTTGACCCTTGGAGAATTGTTTATAGCATGGCATAGTCCAATCTTAAGCATTTTGGGATTTCTAGATTTTTCCAACCTACCCATTTGCCATTGCTATGCTAGCTTGAGATGTCGTGGATCATAGATATATTTCTATTGTCCATCGAGCATTTGAGGTCCACGAAGATGTCTCGATGAGGCACCGAGGGGGGGGTGTTATATTTTTATCATATAAGATACCATTATGATCTTAGGATATTTAACTGAGAGAATAACATGCACAGCAATAAAACACAAGCACAACACAAGAGACAAGAGACACAAAGAATTTTCCTCAGGGAAACCATAAAGGAGAAAACCCCGCAACTTCCTCAGAGATAGAATCAACACCAAAGGTAAAACCAAAAAATAGTAAGATGATCTCTCGAGCAGCAGTCTCTCTCTCTCTCTCATTGAGAGAGCTTCTCCTCTATCACTCATGCGCCCCAATGAGTGAGTGTGTGTGTATGAGTACGATAAATAGAAAGGATCTCGCTCTCTATTTATATTCTTCCATTCACTTGGAACCCACTCCAACATGTCGGACTCACTTAAAAATTACTTACTAGAGCCGACATCTCTAGGAGTGTCTAATAACCCTAGTGCCCCACAACTTGTGGGAATTTTTCCTCCTACGATCAACAAGGAGGTTTATCCTTATCACAATGGTGGGGACTATTGCCCTGACTTACAATGACTCACCTAGGGTTGACTTCACTAGGATAGTCTAATAACCCAAGGGCCCCATAACTATGGGGAATTTAACCCTTGACCAATAGGAGGGTTACCCACAATGACTTGACATGACTTTCTCATTGTAGAAACTTCCCGGAATAAACATCGGGGTATGACATGACTCAAGTACATTACAATACATCCCGGAATGAACATTGGGTTATAAAAGATAAGGAAATACAAGTGAATACATTCCAAAGTTAAAATTACATCAAAAGGGGGGAGTATCCAATTTTTTCTTCCAATATCTAGATTCTTTTCCCATGACCTATTGACCATCAAAGATTGTTTTGGATGATGTATGCATCATTTCGGCAGAGACTCCATATTAGAGAAATTTTTTTGGCATTGGGTATAACGTCCAAGCATATTTCTATGTTTCCCACCAAGTATTTTTTTCCTTAACATGTCTTTCCGCCAAGATTTGTTCCCTGATATCAATTGCCAGACAATTTTAGCACCCAATGCTAGGTTCATTGCAGCTAGAATTTTGATTCTCGGTCCTCAACTGCCTTTTGTCCTACCCATCATTTCCCAGTTGACTAATTAAAATTTCTTTGTGCCATTGGATTTACCCACTTTCCATAGGAAGCATCTCAAAACTTTTTCAATGTCCTAGATTATTGATTTGGGAGCAAGTGATATGGAGAAAGAGATGATTGAATACCCTGCCAAAATAGCGTTGATCAGTATTAACTTCCCAGTCGGATTAAACCAATTCACTCCCAGAGACTGTATTTTTTATTTATATTTTCCACCAATCCTTTCTATTCTATTAATTTATTTTTCCTTTGTGAATTGGGATTTCGAGATATCTAAAGGAACTCCAATTTGTATTTCCTTCATATCCCAGATTCCTGGCCATCCTAACCATGGTTCTTTCGGGACAATTCCAACCATAAATCTTGTTTTTTAATGCATTTACTTTCCCATCTGAAGCTTTGAGGAAGATGGATATCACTTCTATGAACCTTTCAACAAATATGATTAAGGCTCCTCCAAGAAGGATGGTATCATCTACATACTGAGCATGGTTGGAATTTTTAACACCTCTGGCAATTTTTAATCCTTTCAGAACCCCACTATTTTGCAGGGCCTATAGTCTCCTTCTTAAAGACTCAGCTACTATAAGATATAAAAGAGGGGACAGCAGGAAGCCTTGACGAAATCCTCGATAGGCTTGGAAGAATCCAACTGTCCTACCATTGACAAGAGGCGCGATCCATGGGCTGTTGATGTAGGCTTTGATCCATCTTGTAATTTTTTTGGAAAATCCCATTTTGAGCATGATTTCAAATAAATAGAAATGATTGACCCCGTCGAAGGTGTTTTCCATATTGATCTTGATAGCCATACCTTGGTGTTTGTGTTCCAAGATGGAATGGATAGCTTCTTGGACAATGATTATATTATCCATGATCTGTCCACCAGTGATGAAACCTCCCTAAGTTTCTGAAATGATGTTTTCCATGATCTTTTTCATTCTGGTAGCAATAATTTTGGTGAGAATTTTATATGAGGTGTTACATAAGGAAATGGGACGGAATATTTCAATAGAAAGAGGGTTTTTTTCTTTTGGGATCAAAGCTAAGAAAGTGTCATTAGTATCTCCCCCCATTTTATCTTTTTCCCTAGTCCAATTTAGAATTTTCCTAATATATTCTTTGATGATGTCCCAGGAAGATCGATAGAAGTTGGTCGTAAAGTCGTCTAGTCCTGGGGCCTTATCAGGATGTAGATTCCAGATTGCTTTTATAATCTCATTTTCAGAGATTGGATTTTCCAACTCCTCATTCTATTTGTCAGAAATGTTAGGATGAATTCCTGAGAGAAGATCAACTTGGGATAAAGGGTATGTCTCTCCACTATCAGAATAAAGCTGGTTAAAATGATGCAAATCCAACTTCTTTGTGTTATCCTTATTGGTGATTGCTTGGTTGTTGTTGTTTTTCAAGCTCTTTGATGTAATTGAAGCTCAATCTGATTTTGGTTTGTTTATGGAAGTATTTTGTATTTTTATCTCCCGCCTTTAGCCAGAGTTGGAAAGACTTTATTCTCAAAGTATCTTCTTCTTGTATGGATTCTTTTAAAATTCCAAGGTTTAGGGATTTTTCTTGAGCTATGAATACATGAGTAATATCTTCTAAATCCATTTTAGAGTGGAGGGAGTCAAAACCAACTTGAAGATTCTTTTTTCAATGGCAGGTTGAAAGTAGGAGGATGTTGCCCAATTTTTCAAGGCAGACTGAGTTTAGACTCCCAAATGAAGTTGGGGGAACCAAATATAGTAAATCTCCAGGTTGAGTGGATTAAGTCTAGGATTTTGGCATTATTCAACCAAAGGGAGTTGAATCTGAAGGGCATAGGGCCAAGGTTTGTAGGAGTGGAGAGGGAAAGGGAGATGGATTATGATCAGAGGTGGCTGAAGAAATAATGCAAGAAGAAGGAAGTAAATATTTTTGAAGGAAGGTTGTACTTACCAGAAACCGGTCCAATCTTGCAACAATGTGGCCTAGTCCTGTTCGCTTATTGCTCCAAGTGTACTTCCCATTTTTGGGAAAAGAATATAGAAGATCTAGGTCAGCCATCAGATCTTCAAGATTTTCACCAAAGGGTCTCTAATGATCGATCCTCCTCTTTTTTCCAAACTTGATTTCATTGTATTGAAATCCCCCGCTATGATAATGCATTTCCCATGTAGATCCACATTTAAAGACAGTAAGGACTCCCAAAAATCTATATTCTCTCTATAATGGGTAGGTCCATATACATTACAAATATAAATTGAGTCTTGACTTCTTTGTTATGTATTTCAACTAAAAGCCAATGGGTGTTTTCATTTACTGATCTGATACTGTATTTATCAGTTCTACAGAAAGTTGCTTTTCCACCTAAACCTCCTTTGGAGCTAATGGCCTTTCTGAAACTATTTTTCCAGAAGAGAGGTGACGGACTCATGACCTCATCTTATGGAAACTTAGTCTCTTGGAAAAGAAGAATATCTAGTTTCTCACTATTTAAGATATTTTTCAAATATTCTACCTTGATTGATCCTCCCAGGCCTCTGCAATTCCAAGAGACAAGTTTCATTATTTCTTGGATGTGTGAGATCTTGCTCGTGATCTGAAGTCTTTGGTTCCAGAATATTTAACATTCTACAGTAGTTTTGTATCCTCTATGATTAGTTTCCTTCCTAGTTCCATCTCTCTCTCTACCTCTTTCTCTTGTTTTCGTCTTTGAGATTTCCTTCCCCTTGTGGCTAGGGATGGCCCTAGATATGTTGTTTCCTAAGTTTCTTGAGATGACGATTGACCTAAGGATGTAGGATTTGGATTGATTATGTTGTGCTTAACCATTTCTGCCGAAGGTCCCCTAGGGGAAGGAGATCCTTCAAGTCCTTTCTGATTTTTCTCTTCATCTGTTGCAGCCATATCTTCCTAGGTTCCTCTAGGGGAGGTTGGCCTATTAAGTGATTTTTGCATGATCTCTTCAACAACTATTGGAGAGAGTGAAGCAAGAGAATCAGTCCTGCTAACTCCTAGTATGTCTTCCTTGTTTTGAGTTTTCGGATCTAGGATTTCTCCTTGTTCAACCTGGAGAGAATCAAATTGATTGTTGGTGAAGGCTCCTTTGCTCTTTGTGGACTGATTCTGAGTTTTTTCTTTCCCTTTTCCAGGATTATTAGCAGAGGTAGAATTTTTTTCTTCCTCTCTTTGTTTGCTTCCAACCTTCGTCCTGATTTTTCTCCGCTTCTTCCTGGGTAGCTTTAGGGAAGTTCTTTACAAAGTGTCCATACTCATGTAATTTCCTACATTTGAAGGGAATTTGTTCATAATCTACCTCCTGATATAATTCCCATCCATCCATGAATAAATTAACTCCTTTCAGTAATCCTTTTTCTATATATACTTCCACATAAATCATGGCACATGCGAATAGAGGTCCTTTTGGTTTGGCTTTTTCTATGTATATACCTAAAGAATTCCTGATATTCTGAAGGGCTTCGTCATTCTAACAGTGGAGATTTAAATGAGGAATCCAAACCCAGAATGACACTGCAGAAGAGACATATTTTTCAGGATCAAAGGATAGGGTCCATCGATTGAGGTATAGACCTCGAGGTCCCATGAAATAAGGGCCACTTCGAAAAAAGGTCTTTATCTTCCTTGTTTCGAAAAAAAGGTATAAAACCCTTTACTGCAGAAACAATGCTACAAATCCTCAGTGATGAGAGGCATCCAGTTTTTGGAAATCCATATCTCCATAGATTTCGATGAACGCCATATTCATGAGAACTGACCAATTAGACCTTGTTTGCTCAAAGCTAGATCTTTCATTTGTGAAGCTGTCAACATGATTTGGACTTTGGGAACAACTACTCATTTCACATAGGTATAGGTTGGAGGTAACCCCACAGGAAGAACATGAGTAGAGGCAACTAAGGCCTAGAAAGAAAGATCCAGAATACATTTAGGTTCCTCCAAAGGAGGATCCATAGGTTGAGAATCCATGAAGCCATTTTTTCACAGCGCAGGTCAGCATAGGAGCCCTAGAGAGGAGCTGAGGAGGGACTGCAATCCAGAGGTTGCAGTGCATAGGAGCTGCATGCAAGGCTCATATCAGTCACGGGCCTGAGATCGAATCAGAATCGGCCTATGATCATATCCATTTAGACGAATACTAACACTCTACCAAATCAAATATTGCATAACATTAATCGTTATGTTATCTTTCATTTATTGTTTAATTTTGTTTGGGGGAAAATAAATCCAAGACAACTTAGACTTAGTGCATGTGACCCTCTGGAAACTGAACCAAGGGTCTACATGCCATGGTGTATTACTAGCATTTTCTTTCTACAATAACACCAAAAAATTGGTTAAATTTGGTTTTTAGTGTGTACTATATCTGCATATTTTTATTTTGTTTTCAATGATGTTAATGGTATTTGATGCAAATTGGTTTGGGAAAGATTATTTCTTCATTGACTTGTCATATCAATAATTTTCTATAGGATATTGTACACATTGAAAACTATAGATAATTGTTTTGTTACCCAACCATAATAGGACACTTGCTTTGGCTTTTATTGCATTTTCATAAGTTCTGGTAAAGGCACCAATTGTAACACTAATATAAATCCTCTACGGTTTCGGTTTCATTGTTGCTGTCCATGTTTCTTCACTCAAAAATAGAAAGAAGTATTTTGTGACACTTTATTGCCTCTCTAACAATCATGATAACATGCTACTACCTCCTAGGAACGATATTAACAATGCATAAAAATACCAAAATACCAATATAAATATAAAAGACTACTCAAACTACTCAAATAATAGACGGAACTAGCCTTTAAAGTCATGATAAAAATATGAACACCAATTACTACACCCTAACATCTATATCAACCTCCATGTATAAAAACATGAACTGAAATCCATCCATCCATGTTAGAATAGGAACACTATACTTGTACCCATCTAAACTATATTGCTCTCCATATTAAATAATCCTCCATAACAACCAAGGTGTCAGTAAGTAACTTTTTATAAAGACTCTTTAACACTAGATGTTTATTATTCAAATCAATATACTATTACATCCATCCATGTTAGAATAGGAACACTATACTTGTACCCATCTAAACTATATTGCTCTCCATATTAAATAATCCTCCATAACAACCAAGGTGTCAGTAAGTAACTTTTTATAAAGACTCTTTAACACTATATGTTTATTACTCAAATCAATATACTATTATATTTTCTTTTGAATACTCTTATTCTTGAATTAATAAATTAATTAAAACCTAGACTTGTTTTTAAGGTTTACCAAAGGCCAAACCTTTGACTATATAATCAATTGATTTGTTTAATAATATTAGGTATATTTTATTAAGGCATATGTTTCCTTTAAGATTCATGAAATTTACAAGAAGGGGATATCACTCTTCAATTAGGCTTAGTGATACTAAATTATATAGTTTGTGGTATAACAATTGAAAATTTTAGAAACATAGAATATTATTTTTCAATTAGGCTTACCAATACTTAAATATATATTTTGTGGTATAGCAGTTGAAGTGTTTTAGGATATTTTTAGTTTAATATAATGTGCAAGATTATAATTCCAGTACTTTTTCATCAATGACTTACATGACAAAGTTATGGCCTACTCAAGAATGTTTTAAACTCTTTATATCATTATATCATTTAAAGTTATTTTCAATATGAAGGTCAAGCAACTGAGATCAACTCATCCTCATAAGATATACTGAGAAAATGATCTTCCTAAAATAGTTGTGAGAAGTCTCAACTAAGGTTCAAATGTTGTTAGCCACTGGATTTTGATCCTCGGCAATAGACAAATCTATTAGGTAATCCACAAGTTCATTTGTTAGAATTAACTTTAATAGGTAATACACAATTTTCATTTGCAAGTGTGTATTACAATACTCTCATAACGTCAATTTCTTCAAATAAATATTTTTTAACTGCAAAATAAACATCAAATTACTTCTAAACCTAGTGAATTGGATGAGTAAAGCTAGGACCACTCCTTGCTAGTGTTATACTACGACGTGCGTAAGTAATCACTATAGGACATCCTCAAAAGTAAAGCTAGGACCATTCACAAGTGAATGCTATACTACGACATCCACATATAAATGTAGGTACACTCTCCATGAGAGAGTAACGTCTGTAAGGTAGATCTTAACCAAACCTAAATGCAGTCTCTATCGTCCGTAAGGACTCCTCATAGAGCATCCTCAAATTCAATTCTAGGACCAATCCTAAACAAGTTTTATTCTACAGTATCCACAAATGAATGTGGGTACTCTCCATGCAAGAGTAACGTCTACAGGGCCATCCTTAGCTAGTAAGGACCACTCTCATGAACAAAGTGTTATTTCTTGCAAGACCATCCTCAAGAGAGGATATTAGCATCCACAAGTGAATGTCGAACCATGTCAGTATCTTCAGGCGTACTTGGCCACTTTCATTCTAGAGATTTAGTGTCATCCTATCATCAATGATAGTCTTATCATTACTCCCCCCTTTTCAGGGAGGATCCATATCATCAAACTGCTGCCCCTTTCTCTGAGGAGGGTTCATATATTCGGCATGTTCTTCCTTTGCAAGGATATTCCATATCTTCAACTTGTTCCTCTTTTCAGAAGAGAGTCCATATCTTCATCATTCCTTGTTTCAAGGAAAGTTTGTAGTATCGTCATTGTTCCTCCTTATGAGGAAAGTCTTTTCTGACTACACCAAGCTTATCACAAAAATATTCAAAATTTAATAGAGATAGAGGCTTGGTCAACACATCAATAACTTTCTCATCAATACTCACATACTAGATATTCATAGCTCCATTTTGTACCATATCCATTATATAGAAGTATCATATTTCTATGTGCTTTTATTTATCATGGAACACAGGATTCTCTATCATCTTTATGCAACTTTGGCTATCACAAAGAATCACTGTGGTATCCAACTCCATTTCAAATAGACCTGAAATCATTTTTTGGATCCATATTGCTTCATAACTAACGGAGTAAGTTGCTATGTACTATGTTCCAACTGTGCTGAGAGCAACACTGGACTATTTCTTAGTAAACAATGAGATCATCGCGTATCCTAGACAATAACATCCACCTGAGGTTCTCTTTCTATCTATGGCACTTCCTGCCCAATCTAAATCTGTATATCCATATAAAATGTACTCATGATCTCTAACATAGTACATTCCAAAGTCTAGCATACCTTTTAAGTACCTCGTCACATGCTTTGCAGCTATCAGGTGAGCCCATCTAGGTTTGACTAGATACTGACTTAAGGTGCTCACAAAAAATCATATATTTGTCCTTGTATTCTCAAGATACACCAATGACCCAATAATATGTATGTACTCTGTCATATCCAGTAACTCTGTTGATTCAGCAGATAACAACTTTAGGTTGGTGTCCATGGTTGTGTCCATGGATTTACAATCCAACATATCAAATATTTTCAATATTAATACTACATACTTTCCCTGCTTCATAAAGATTCCTTCTGGTTGATTCCATACTTCTAGCCCAAGGAAATAATGCATAAATCCTAGATCTTTAATCTCGAATTCTTCAACTATCTTCTTCTTGCAATCTGTGATCTATTTCCCATCTCCTACCAGAAATAGATCATCCACATACAACAATAGTATGACAGGTTCATCATCCATAATGTTCATGTAAATTTTAGGATCAGCTTTACTTTTTGGTAAATCCCAAGATTGTCAAGAATATATATATTCTACCATACCAAGCTCTAGGATATTGCTTCAATCCATACATAGGCTTTTTAAACTTACATACATGAGTCACTCTGTCTTTCTTTGAATTCAAATAATTGTGGTTGTTTGATGTAAACCTCTTCCTCAATCACACCATTCAGGACGGCTGTCTTTACATCCATCTAGTGTAGAACCCACTTCATCATGGAAGCAAGTGCCATGATGGTTTTGATGGAACTGTACCTTGCTACTGGAGTAAATGTCTGTTCATAATCAATCCCCTCTTTCTGAGAGAATCCTCTAGCCACAAATATTTCCTCGTACTTTTCAATACTTCCATCAACAAAATGTTTGATCTTGTAGATCCATTTTGAAGATACCAGACTCTTCTTTTCTGGTTTGGGTACTATATCCCAAACATCATTCTTCATTGTTGAATCGTATTATTCTGTCGTTGTTTCCACCAACTATTTATTATGGAAAACTTCCTCGTAGCTGGTGGGTTCTTGATCTACAAGGTCACACATCAAAGCTACATAACTGGAGTATGGATTTGATATTTTTCCTGTTCTTGTGGATCCTTTTGGAGCTCCATATTCTACTTCTTGTATGATTTCTCTTACCCAAGTAGATGTTCTCTTTTGAGATATATCGATATTAGGGGGTTCATAAGGTTCTAACATATCATGATATTCATATGATACTATTTTAGGAGAGGGTTAAGCTTCTAACATTCTGGGAGGTACATCCTCTTCATGTACTTCTTCAAGATGACACCTGCTAGATTTCTTAAGAGCTGTCTCTTCATCAAATGTTACATCCCTACTAATATCTATCTGATGGAATCTTGAAATGTATATCCTAAAGGATTTGGAGACTTCACAGTATCCAACAAATATTCCCTTCTTTCTAGAAGGATTCAACTTGGTTCTCTTCTCTTTCAGAATATGTACATATACTAGACAACCAAATATTTTGAGATGGCTCACTTCAGGTTTCTTTCATGTATACATTTCTTCACGAGTTTGAATCTAAGAGAACTATGAGATAATATATTTTGCGCATACACATATGTCCTTTTTGCTTCATCCCACTGGTGCATGGGGAGGTCTTGGTCACAAATCATTGTTTTCATTGCTTCCATAATGGTTCTATTCTTTCTTTCCATGACACCATTCTATTAAGTATTTTAGGGAGTGGTTAGTTCCTTCTTGATTCCCTCCTCCTCGTAGAATGCTTCAAATTATTTTGAAGTATATTCTCCACCATTATCTAATCTCAGGGTCTTGGTTCTTTTTTTCTGAATGGTTCTCTATTAAGTATTTGAATTCCTTGAATTTCCTCAACACTTCACTCTTGGTATTCAATAAATATATCCATGTATTTCTTGAATAGTCATCAATAAATGTGACACAATATTGATATCCACTTAACGATATGGAGGGAATAGGACCACATACATCATAATGAGTTAATTCCATTGTACCTTTAGTCTTTGTTTCACTTTTTGGAAATGGATTCTTGATTTTATTTACTCTTGCACATCCTTTGAAAGTTCCCTCATGATCAATCTTCATATCCGGTAACCCTGTTACCACCTTTCTCACACAGGGTAGTGCTTTGTAGTTGATGTGAGAAATCCTCTTATGCCATATTTCACTTGAGCTAGTAGTCTCATGGACAAGGGCTGTCTCTAGATGCCCTTTGATTTTGTATATTCCTCCTTCTTCTTCACCAATTACCACAACATCTTCAAGTGTATTTCCTTTCGACCACATAAGTACTTTTCAAACTATGAAATAAACTCTGTATCCTTTCTTATCTAGCACTGAGATGGAATGTAGGTTCTTTTTCAAACATTGTACAAACAGTACTTCCTTCCTTCATGGAAGTCCCAGATTCAAGCTTGTAGCTTGATTCAACAATAGCTTTGATGGGATATTAGTAGTCATATCCTAATGATACTTTCTGAGGAGACATCCTTTCTTCAAGTCTTGACAAAGTTTACTTCTTCCCTCTCATGTTTTGAAGCACCACTATCGATAAGCCATGTATCTTCTCCAGGTGTTACAAACCAAGAGAGTGCAGAGAATAGTACATATTCTTCATTTTCTAGTCTCTTTCGAGGTCTTTCTTCCTCATCCTCATATTCACCTACATGAGTATGATGTCTTTTTGTTGTTGTCATTCTTTGATGGCCACTCTCTGTCAAGGTGTCATATCTTATGAAAATTATAGAATTGATACTTTGAGTAATCTTTCTTCTAATTGTTTACTCTTTTATTGTGAAAATTCTTACTTGAAGGTTTATGACTACCCTTCTTGAAGTTTGATTTTTTTTCTTTCTTTATTATGGATGGATAGAGCTTGATCATCTTTTATGAGTTGAGCTTCTCTGTTAGCTACTCTAGCTTATTCTTGAATGCAATCTTCCCATACAATGTCAAACTTCATAATTTCTTTTTTGGCACATAGAGTCTGTATGAATGAGTCCCAATGTCTAGTGAGACCATTGAGAGCAATCATAACTAGTTCATCCTCATAAAGGGTGTCTTTGATAGCACTTAGTTCTTCCATGAACTAGGAGACCCTTATGAAGTAATCTTGAATTGATTCTCATTTTCTCATCTTGGCTCCCTTCAATTGATCTCTCAAATTCATCTTTCTGTTGATGTTCCTTCCCTTGTACATTCTTGAAAGTGCATCATACATTTTCCTTAGTGTCTTCTTAGATGACACTTGAGGGGTCAAGTGGTCTTTGATAGAATCAACAATGATCCTCATTTCATTAATTAGGTCTTTTTCATGATTCTCCTTAGCTTCATCTTATTTAGGTTTTGCAACTTCATCCTTGATGTACTTCTCAAGAAAATTCTCTTTAATAATGAGACCAATCCTATACTTCCATGCTATGAAGTTTTCTATGCCTTCCAGTTTGTCCTTAAGCTTAGTGCTTGGGGCCATCATATCTAGGAGGTCACTAAAAATTGAATTTTCTCAAAATGAAAATTTTTCCTTACTAGGAGATGCACTTGAATAAGGCGAGTTAGTTTGTCCACTTTGTTTCTAGAGATCCCAAATATTTACCCTTCAAAACATGTTTGTGAGGTTGCATCTTCTGCAGAATTTCTGGTTCTGGTTTTCTGGTTCAAGGACAAACTAGGGTTTGGCTTTACTAGATATTCAACCACCCAAAAAATTTGATCCTGGGCTCAATAGATGCTCTCCAGGGATGCAAAATTTTCCATGTAAGCATATATTCCAAATTCCAAAATTTGTAGAAACCCTGATTTCTTCCGGAGGGAGAGGAGAGAGAGTTTCACCTTGTTAAAGTTGTTCTATTCAAGCTAGCTCTGATACCATGTTAATATTTCATATGATAATCTATATATCATTAGTGTTTAATGCAAATTCACAACAATAGCATATGCATAATCATTAAAAGAAACACAATCACAATATAGACACAATATTTATATTGGGAAACCCTTAAGGGGTAGAAAACCTAGCAATACTTCCTCTGTATAATATGTAATATGTATAAGATAAAACCCCAAGATAGGTATTCTCATCCTTGTTGATCTCTCTCTCTCTCTCTCTCTCTCTCTCTCTCTCTCTCTCCCCCCTATGCACTACACAAGTGAGTGATTCTGTGTTATAATGAGGAACATAACTCCTCTATTTATACACTTTAAGTCACTTGACTTTTACCCTAGCAAGTTGGCCCCACTAAAATGACTGTGTCAACTTCACCTAGGAATACTCTAAACAATATTATATTATATTCATTGGGGTACTATTGACTTGACTTACAATCAAGGCTTTACCTCATGACTCTATGATGACCAATTACAATAATAACATCCCTATGGAGGAATAATAACATCTCCCCTGGGGTACATCAGTAAAATACATTTAGAATATCCTTTTAAATTACAATATTTCAATAGAGTGCAAGGTTTCTCAAGTTATACAGAGTTGAGGAGTGCATCTAGCCTCCTATCCCTCTTGGAAGAAGAGCTTGATTTTAAGCTGACAAAATTTTCTCCTAGTTTTATTTGTGCAGGTTTCACAAAGTTTTTCCTTAAGCACATCAACATATCAGTATGGATTATTCTTCATCTATGATCCCTACTCCCTTCAACTATCACAAATGGAAATCCAAAATTGGCATTCTATTGTGCAGTAAGGGACTCTATAGAGTTACTTTAGCTTTGGAGAATGAGCCAAAATCTGTTGGAGGAAGCTAAGTGGAATAATAGGTTTGATGAAGCCTATGGATTGATTTGCCTCTCTATTTATCCTGATATAATATTTCATCTAGATGGTTTGACCACTCCAAACCAAGTGTGGACCAAACTTAAGTCTCTCTTTGGAGTTCAATATGAGTTAAGAGCACATCAGTTGGAGATTGAGTTATTCTCAATGAGTCCAAGCAATTTTGATTCTATTGAAGTTTTGTTCACCAAATTCAAGTCACTTGTTCTAATTCTCAAACATTGTGGGATTGAGAAGAAATATGATCCATTAATCGTTTCCATTATTTCAAAATTGGGTCCGGAATACCAATTTCTGTGTCTAAATTTCATGCTACTAGGCTTGTTGTTTCTAATTTGAAAATGCCTTCTTTGTGTACTTTCTTTGATTCACTAACAAAGGAGAAAGATAAATTGATCCAGATGGGTGATCTTAAATATTCCTTGGGAAAGGATCATACTCTCATGGTTCAAGGAGGAAATAATACCAAATCCAAAGAAAAGAAAACTATGAAAGAGAAGAAGCCAAAGTCAGAAATTGAAGATGAAGGTTCAAAGTCTATTGATGAAGATTAAATGAGGAAAGTCAAGAAGAAAGGGAGCACATGCAAGTGTTCTTATTTAAGATAGGGATTTAATCCAGACTGTTATTACCCAATTATTTTCCCATGGGTGTGGTAGGGGATCACCGGGATAACCATTTCAAACCAATCTTTAGACTGCATTCTAGTCTATACAGTCAGAGAGAGCTCTCTCTATGTCACAAAATCATTCACATGTACATATAGCTTTAAGCAGGCGATCAAAGGGCTAGATATCTGATAAGAACAAGATATTTTTGTTAGGATATTTAGACACTTGGGAGTTAGTTAAGATCAACTTGTGTAATATATCTGTTAGGTAAAAGTGTGTTTCTTTAGTATGCATTTGTAAATATTCTAATATGACGGTCATGATATGTTCTAGACGTAGAGTGATCTGACAGTTCAACTTCTCTTAGATCATACCTACCATTGATCCATGGCTTAACACCTGATTGGTCTATGATCTCTATTTAAAGATCATAGAGGGTCCTTGGCTAGTTGATCGATTATGAGAAGCTCATGTAACTTTCTTTCTTTTGCATAATAAATTGCTCCAAGTAGCTATTTCGTTGGGGCCGTGGAATGTTTCCCTCTCAAAAGTTTTAACCACATGACAAACATCAGTGTGTTGATTTGTGATCTATTTGTGTGAAGCAGTTTCTCAAGGTGTTCGGTCTTTTGGGAGTGCCCTGTGTACCCGAACATGGTATCAGAGCTTTTATGAAGAGCCGCTTTCGATTTTGATCTAGATCTAGAACCGGTGTTGCTGAAACTTTGAAAGGGTTTTTGGTTCTGAATTTTTTGTACGTTTGTGGCCTATGGGAGCTATTCCATTGTGTCTAAAGCACCGTTTCCATTAGGAAGTAGTTTTTGTTTCATCCAGTTTTTTTTCCGTTTGTTCCAGAAACACCCATTTTGGAAAATCTGAAGGTATAATGTTACAGTGATGGATTTGCTTTTTTTTAAATCTCTCATATTTTATCAATTTTATTATTAGATCTTTACTATTTTAGTCTCGAACTGTTGCCTTCCCTAGCTGTGTATGCTCTTTGCCGTGCACCTTGTGCGATCACGGTGAATCAGAAACAGTAAGGAATTTTTTTTTCTTGTCTTCTCGGCTACGTATGTTCTTTGCCGTGCACCTCGTGCAATCACGACAAATCAGAAACAATGAGAAAACTTGAAAACATAGACTTTCCAAGTAATCTAACCAAGATATAACCCCATTGTGTGGGAAAAAGTTTTTTTTGTTTTTGTTTTTTCATTTTTTTGTGATTTGCAGGAAAAAAAAGGCAAGCATGGAGAACGAGAGAGAAGAGTTTAAAAAAAAAGAAAAAAAAAACCCTTCCTCTTTCCATTCTTTTATGTACCTTTTAAACTTAGCTCACTTGGTCCAAAGTTGCTTTATTCCTTGATAAGTCTTGAGTTCAAGTTTTATCTAGTGACTTTTTAGTGCATGCAATTTCTATTTTCAAGTTACTTTATTGTACAAGTGCATCTCACATAAATAAAATAAAATAAAAAGTGAGTCACTTAAGTCTTTTAATTTATTGCCGCACTATTTAAAAGTAACATTATTGTAAAAGTGAACATCACTTATTTTACAAAAGTGATTAACTTAAAAAACAACTTTCTTGTAAGTGATTGTCAAAGGTTCATCTTGGGAAGAAGGGGGTTCTTTTTCTTAGTTGGTCCAGTTAATATCTGCCACATCACTATTGGGGACATGTTCAACATTTTCTTTGATGAAGCATAACTTCATCATCTAGAATCATTTTTCAGTGCCAGTTTTTTTTAAACCGCATATGTTTTGGAGCTCTTTGCATACAAAGAGTTAGTTTCTATTATTTCAGCCATTATTTTACAGTATGGCCGCTCCTTGTGATATTATTCTTATAAGTTCTAATTGTTTCTCATGGAAATCTCGTATGGAGGATGTTCTACGAAGTAGGGGACTTTTCAGGATAACCTCAGGGAAAGAAAAAGAACCCACTGATGATGATAAGAAAATTAAATGGGAAAATAGATGTGATGAAGCTCATGGATTGATTGGGATGTCAATCTCTATTTATTTGCGATTCCACATATCTGGAATTGATGAACCTGATATAGCTTGGGAAAAGTTGGAATCTGTCTTTGGTAAACATAATGAAATTTGATCAACTTGAGAATGGGTTGATTTCCTTGAATCCAAATGATTTTTCATGCATTCAAGACTATTTATCTAAGTATAAAACTCTTAGAATCTTATGTGTAGAATGCAATATTAAGAAAAAAGACAAACAATGTATTTATCATATTCTTTCCAAACTTGGACCTGCATATTTTGTTTTTGTATCTACATTCTACTCCATGAAAGAATCATTGATTGCAGATAGCTATCAAGAGCCTAATCTTGAATCATTTTGTGATTCCTTAATTAGAGAGCAAGATAAGCTCATTCATCTTGGAATAATTAACAATATAGATACACTTGGGAAATACTTATTGTCCCAACAGAAAGAAAAGTCCAAGCCTCCCAAGAAACAATTTTTTCACAATAATAAGCCAAACAAAAAGGGTCCCAAATCCTCTTAGTCAGCTCCTTATTTAAAAAATGACAAAGGATCCAAGCCAAAGGAAAGAAGACTGAGTGCCATTGTAATTTTTGTGGGAAAGATAATCATGATGAATCTAAGTGTTTGAAGAAGATGATAGCCTTGGAAGCAGCAATGAAGAAGCACCACATCATCCTAGATTTGTCTTCAGAATCTAACTCTCATGGACATGCACTTTGTGCTTCTGGTTACTCTTATAATGCATCTTCTACTTCAAATGAATGGCTCATTGATTCTAGAGCATCTTATCATATGGCTAAGGATCAAGCCATCTTTTCTACTATGCATGAATGTAACACCAAACAAATATTTGTTGGTGATTATAGATATCTAAGTATTATAGGATTTGGAATAGTTCTAGAAGAAAATGGTCATTTCAGTGATGTACTATGTGTTCCAAAAATTTCCTGCAATTTGTTATAAGTCTATCAAATTACTCATTCGGGTGAAGGTAAAACTGTGACGTTTACACCTCACTAAGTTGTAATCAAGGATTTTAAAAATCCTCAAAATGTCCTTGCTACTGGAACTGTTGATGATATTACCAAGTTGTACAAATTTAACAACTTTGGGTCATCACCTTTTCCTTCAGTTTTTGTTGCTCATAGTGATAACTTGAGAAAAATTTGCCATGAGTGATTTGGTCACTTAAATTATTGCCCATTGCAACAACTATGTAAAGACAATATGGTGACTGGTCTTCCAATGGTATCTTGCAAGGATGGTGTTTGTTCTGGTTGTGTAACTTAAAAACATAATCAAGACAGTTTTGACAAACGTACCTCTTGGCATGCCTCGGTTCCCTTGGATCTTGTGCATAGTGACTTATGTGGCCCTTTTCCATTTGCATCCTTTTCTGGTTTCAAATATTTCTTAACTTTCATTGATGACTATTCCAGATGCACTTGGGTTTACTTCCTAAAACTTAAGAGCGAAGTATTTAACATGTTCTTGGCTGACAAGGCCCTTGTTGAAAAACAATCTGGTCATCAAATTATTAAGTTAAGATCTGACAATGGAGGATAATATGTTAACAACAAGTTCACTACTTTTTGCACTGAATAAGGAATCTGACAACAACACACTATTCCATGTACACCACAACAAAATGGTGTAGCTGAACAGAAGAACCACACTTTAAAAGAAATGGCTAATTGTATGATCCAATCTAAGGGACTAAGTCTTCAATATTGGGATAAGGCCATAAATTGTGCAAATTACATAGTTAATCGCACACCCACTAAAGTTTTACAAGGTATAACATCGTAAGAAGCATGGAGTAAATTTAATCCAGATGTAAGTCACTTTCGTGTGTTTGGTTGTGAAGCATGGGCTCACATTCCGGATGTAAAATGGAAAGCATTGCAGCCTAAAAGTGAAAAGTGCATATTTGTTGGATATTTAGAAGATGTAAAAGGTTATAGACTTCTCCAGCCACATTCTCATGATATAATCATTAGAAGAGATGTTAAATTTGATGAAAATCTCTTGGCCTGCAAGCCTAACTTGGCGGGTGTGCCATCTTTAGCCTGCAAGTCTGATTTGACGATTGTACCTTCTTCTTCTTCTTCTTCTTCCAACTTCCTCGACAAGTTTCCAACTTTAGTTTCTAGTGATAACAGTGAGGATGAAAATCCCCCTCCACCTGCTCATGTTTCTCCAATTGCACCAGCACCAATACTTCCTCGATGGGTCCATTCAACATGTGAAGCAGCTGGTGATCTTACTGATTGTTGGAGTAGGGTCCTGCAGCTACAGAAGAAGATGCTATTTTTGGCAGATAGATAGCTTTAGCGGAGATAGGAGAAGCGGAGCTACGATGCCGTAGCAGATTTCCAGCTGCAGAGTAGAGCCGGAAACCACGACTTTTAAGATAGAGAAGTCATGAAGAGTGATGGTACCATAGCGACCGAGACGAGAGAGCTCAACCACTGCATTGAAGCCAGCAACGGAAGACAAGAGGGTTCAGCTACCCCTCATAAAGGAAGCAGCGCTGGTACCCATGGTCAGCACTGGGAAGCATGGAAGACTACAAGAAGCTGTAGTAATGGAGAAGCGATGCATAGTACCCATGATCAGTGCCGAGAAGCATGGAAGACTGCAGAGAGCTATGGTGTGACAAAAAGCGGCTACGTACAAAGACGCCGACTGTCACTTATGAGGGTTTTGGGATTACTGTTGGGACAGGCCCACAGTGTTGTAATGGCGAGACCTTTGGGCCACCTATAAAGGGATATATTTTGTATTCTAGATGGTTGGGTTCGCTTAGCTTAGCTTAGCTGTTTGGCATGCATAGATATCTTGTATTGTAAGTTCAGAGCTCTGGTTCTGTTAGTAACTGTAAGATCTTGCTATAACCAGTAGCTGGCATATTGAGCTTGTTTTGTAACAATCCGCAGGGATTGACAGAGAGGGAAGAGTATATTGTAAGAGAGACAATATATAGGTAGAGATAGAAAATAGATCTAGGAGAGAAGGGCTCCAGGCTGTGTGCGGAGTTACCAAGAAGATCTCTAGCTGCATATGCGGTGCAGCCAAACTATGTTTGCTTCCCCCAAGATATAATAGAGAAACACAGTTTGGTGGATGTAGCTCCCATCCCGGGGGTGAACCACGTAAAACCTGCGTGTTGTGTGATGATTGAATGTGTTATGCTTATTTACTATTATCTATTATTTTGTGCATGAGTTTTGTTACAAACGGTGTATGAATGTATTATTCAATTCACAGCAATAGAGAATGATAAATATTTACCTAAGTCTTTTGCCTGCTTTATAAGAGTTTATTTGTGTTATCCGGGACAGTCATTTAGTCACTGTAGAGACAATCTTGTATGTGGAGAACCACACATCGACATGACCACACTGAGTTCGTTGAGCCGCGGAGGTAGGATATCTCAGAGAGGCGATATCGCACCAGCAGAGGAGCTACGGTGCGCGATACCGCGGTTAAGGGCTTAGTGTTGGAAAGGAATGTGTGGTGCATGGTGTGGGTTGATGCGGTAAGATTGGAGATATTGTGAGTAGAGTAGGTCACATGACGTGAGGAGGAGAATCGTGTGATGCGCAGAGATAGAGACCTTGCGGCTAGCAGAGCTGCGAGTAGCAGGAAGGATGCATCAGAACCCAGTCCAAGACACTTGAGTCCTTGGCCAACCCATTAGATTCACTTCGGGTGAGACTTCAGGCTGCTTCATGGTCTGTTGCCGAAAGGGCCAATGAGCTAGGGGTTTTGTTGGTTAATCATAGTAAACCCGGGTCTGCCCATAGCAACCAACAAATGGTTCCGTTGCCGGCTTTGAACACACAGTACACTGATGTTCTGGTGGCATCCTACCAGAGATGAACTCAACTAGTGGGTTGATCCCAATCTGAGAGAATTTGCTAAATGGGAGAACATGAGTCCTACACTACAAATAGAGGCCTGGATACAGAGACATATCTCTTCAGATATTCACGCGATATTTTTTGCGACCTTTGGCAATGAACTTTTCAACTGGCTGTCCAAGTTGACTGACACAAGCATATTCAAGAAGGAAAGACACATTGTATGGACACTGGAGCTGATTCAAACAGTGCAGAACCTTGATAATCCCCTCACGAGAGCAGTAGACTTCTGGCTTGCAAGCCTACTAGGAGGCTTCATCACAGAGTTTGTAGTCGACCAGAGGAAAAGCTTCAGCGAGGCTGAGTGCTATCTCTTTAAACGCTATCGCAGTAAGTACCTAAAGTCTTTAAAATTGTCCATTAAGATGCTATTATATGAAAAAGGAACAATCGATTTAGTTTCAGATGAATGAGCACCGATAGTAATGTCACAAGAGTTTGAGAGTGATCTTGATGACATTGGTCGCACACGTAGTGGAAAGAAATACAGAGTAGATTTCAGTTCACCCATATTTGAAAGTAGCCTAGACTACACTAGAGAACAGAGTCACAGTTCCACAGAAGAAACAAAAGGGGGTATCCCTTACCACCCTTATACTCCATAGAAGCAGACCGGGACTCAGAACAATCCCGTAGGAACTCCATCCAGTAGTTCCCAGACAGTACCCATTACTGCCACATCACCTCCGCCTATATCACCGAGTGGTAGTAACACAGTAAATCAACATCCACCACCGAGAAATAGAATGGGGGATGACATGAAGCTACCTACCTTTAAGGGTACAGGAGCAGAGGACCCAGAGCAACATTAGTTTCTATGCGAGGCTATGTGGACTATTAAAGCAATCAATGAAGACAATATTAAACTTGTACAGTTGGTCACTACACTCAGAGATCGAGCTTTAACATGGTACATGAAGTATGTTAATACAACCAGAACACTTGTCCAGGTCAAGACTGCCATGCTTAAAGAGTTTAAGAAACCCAAGTCTGAGTCACAGTGTATCAAAGAGCTCAAGGACATGAAACAGTTACCTACAGAGTCAGTCTGGGACTTTGACCAGAAGTTGAAAGCCCTCATTGACCAAGTTAGCTTTGAGTTTACGCCCGAGCAGCATAAGGAATGGTTCATTGCAGCGCTACTCCCTCACATCAGAGTGCCACTGATGTAGCAGAAACTCACTACTCAAGATGAAGCATTAGAGATGGAAATGAAACTAGAGGCTTCACCTCTAGCAGAGACCAGCACATGCATGGCAACGCTACAAAACTAGTTGGCCAATCTCACATTACAGCTGCACGAGATTAAAAAAGGGAAAGAAGTTATGTAGGACATATGGTGCATCAAGTGTAAAGAACAGGGCCATACTAAAGACAACTGCCCAGTCTTCGTAGAATATATAGCGACCGGGGCTCCTAACCCCTTACCACAGACTCATGGCCCGTGGTGTGAAATATGTAAAACGTGAGGCCATTTACCATAGCATTGCTCTCTACTTCAGAAGTACGTGCAGACACCCAAGAACTTATACTGCGTCTTCTGTAAGTTTGTAGGTCATGAGCAACAGGATTGCAGAGCATATGACCTTATGGTCGGGAGCAAGCAAGATTTATACAGAGTCCAATCGGACACACAGGGCCCAACAGTAGGACCACCACATGACCTAGATCATGGTGTCCAAGGCGGAGGATTCATAGGACGAGGCTGAGGAGAAGGCTTAGGCTGTGGAGGAGGCTTTGGCCGTGCTCGCGGAAGAGTCACATGCTACAACTGCAGAGTTGTAGGCCACTATGCAAGGGATTTTCCAAACCCTACTACCACTTGTAATTACTGTAAATATTATGATCACACTATCGAGGAATGCCCTACTTTGATAGCTAAGATCCGAGAACCTAAGCCGGCAGTACATCAGAACATTCAGCTTATCGCAACTGAGCAGCAGGATCCAGAACCACGAGTCAATATTGTGACTCGCAGTGGTGTTTCCACCAGTGGGACATCGCAGGAGACTGAAACTAACACAAGTCAGTCGGGGATGTGCAGAGTTTCAAAGAAAGCAGCACCCCTCGACCTACGGAAGAACAAAGAGGCATTTTAGGAAGCTAAAATGTCCTTTTCCGACCCTACCACATCAAGGTCGCAGGTACCGCCATCTAATGGCATACCGTAGCAGACACCTTGCACTGATAGCCCTGAACAAGCATCGCAGGCTACCACATCAGGATGATGCGACGATGAGGATCCAACAGGAAGTGTCCACTCCTTCCTGCAGAGTTGCCTGAAACTCCTCAGAAATGAGCAAGCTATTGGAGAGCTTCAGCATATTATAGACCAGTGCCAGCCATCTCTTCCTAAGAGCAGTACACACCATGCTGTTCATAGCATTATGAGACATACAAGAACGGGGAGAGAGATGAAGCTCACAACGCAGATTGGGGAATTTGAAATGGATGAGGTTGTCCTAGATCTAGGATCAGAGGTCAATGTCATGACTAAGAAGACATGGGAACAGATGGGTAGACCTAAGTTAGTCAGATCACCCATCTATCTAAGACTAGCTAACCAACAGTGAGTATCACCACTTGGTCGGTTATCATAGGTACCAGTTAATATTGACGGAGTTCACAGCTCTGCAGACTTTGAGGTCATAGAAATCATTGGCGACACTAAACCATACCCAGCACTGTTAGGTGTCAATTGGGCAATTGGTAACATGGCTGTTATCGATTTAAAGAGAAGACAAATGACCTTTGAGGATGGACAAATCCGGGTCATCGCCCCGTTGGATCCTTTTCAGGGTCCCATATATATTGAACCTATTCAAGCAGAGGATGAGGCGCGTAATGTGGACAGCCTCTATCAGATGACTATGAACCAGATGGACTACATCAACCCAACCGCAAAAGGGAACATCAGTTGGCGATGCGATAGCTCATGCGCATCAGATTCAGATGTTGGCTTAGAGAACTGGCAGAACAGACTTTACGAAGTCTCAGCGCGCAGATGCACGTACACGACTAAGTCACTGCGATGGATTGGCATAGAGATTAATGAGATTCCATCATTTGATGGTCTGACCGACATCAGGGATTTTATCCAACAGTTTGAACAGCAAATTCCTCATGAGCAGAGGATAGCAGCGATGGATCTTGCTATGCGAGCTACACCTGCAAGATGGTGGTATGCGCACAAACATAATATCGCATCATGGGAAGACCTTAAAAGGTTGATGGCGATCATATTTCCCACCAACAGAGAATATACCCAGTAGCTATACACCGAAGAAAGTGACCCTAGGTCACACATTCAGTTATGCGAACAGAATTGGTCAGAAATTCCTGAGGATGAATGGACTCACCGGTTCATTCACACGTTGGACACAATTCCAAGGAATTGGTATACAGAAACTGAATTGCGCAGAGGAACGACTACATGGCCACTCATGCTAGATAGATTTCTACTCACCTTTACTTTTGAATCTTAGTACCCAAGCGTTGATAAGGCCTTAGGTATCATAAAGAATAAGATGTTTGAGAACTGTACCCTATTGGTACCGACCCAACCAGAGTGGATCACCCAGCTACAAGAAGCGCTTGACTATTATAATTTCATAGAAGAACCAGCAGACGAGGATGAGGATCCGCGCGACATTAATATTCCGGATTCAGAAGGGACTCATGATGTTAAGGGACCCCAGCTCGAAATTCCAGCAATCACAGAGCCCATCAAGACTATAAAAATCAATATCGGCACAGACGAAGAACCAAAGTTTGCCTCTATTGGAGACTACTGGGATGATAAGACAGTAGGAAAAATCATAGACTTGTTACACGACTATCAGGATCTGTTCCCCACTAAGTTCATAGAAATGAAGGGAATAGATGGAGACTTGGGAGTAATGAGAATACCATTGAAGGAGGATGCCAGACCAGTCAAGCAGCGCCCCTACAGAATGAATCCGCGCTACAAAGAAAAAGTTAAAGACGAGATTGACAAGATGCTAGCAGCTGGCATCATCGAACCTGTGGAAGAAAGTGAATGGGTTAGCCCCATGGTCGTACAGGAGAAGAAAAATAAAGGCGATATCAGGATTTGTGTTGACCTGCGAAAACTCAATGACGCATCGCTCCATGATCCGTTTCCGACACCGTTCACAGATGAAGTACTCGACAATGTAGGAGGATAGGAGGTCTACTCCTTCACCGATGGATTCTCAGGCTATCATCAGATCAGGATCCACCCAGAAGACCGCTCTAAGACCACCTTTGCAATAGAATGGGGCTCATTCCAGTATACGGTAATGCCCTTTGGTCTTAAGAATGCACCAGCTATTTTTTCCAGAGTAGTAGTTCCTGTATTTAAAGAATACATCCATAAATTCCTAGAAGTTTACTTTGATGATTAGACTGTATTTGGGCTAATTGACAACCATGTAGGAGATCTAAGACTAATGCTAGAGAAATGTAGGCAGTATCAGATTTCCCTAAATTTGAAGAAATGTATATTTTGTGCACCATTTGGTATTTTGTTGGGTTACATTGTGTGCAGACAAGGCTTGATGGTAGATCCTGCAAAGATTTCCATCATTGTAAATCTCCCAGCACCCAACTCTGTAAAACAGCTGAGAACAGTACTTGGTCATACCGGGTACTATAGAAAATTCATCAAGGGCTACGCCAAGATTACAGCGCCGATGGAGAAATTGTTGAAGAAAGATGTAAAGTTCCTATGGAATGAGGAATGTCAGCAAAGTATCGATACACTTAAAGAGAAGATGGTGACAGCACCCATCCTAGTATTTCCAGACTGGACCAAGCCATTTCATGTACATGTGGATGCATCTGGCATCGCACTAGGGGTTGTTTTAACGCAACCAGGTGAAGGGGGTATTGATCACCCTATCGCATACTCCAGCAGAAAGCTATCGACAGCAGAAAAGAACTACACCACGACAGAACGTGAAGGTTTAGCTATGGTGTACGCTCTACAGAAGTTCAAGCACTACTTGTTGGGTGCCTCATTCAAGATGTTTACCGACCATTCTGCATTGAAGTATCTCGTCAATAAGCCAGTGTTAGGGGGAAGAATCTGCAGATGGCTGCTCCTGTTTAAGGAGTATGATTTTGAAATCATCGTGAAACCAGGAAAATTGAATGCTGGTCCTGACCATCTGTCGTGCATAGACTCCGGAGAAGAGCAAGGTAACCTAGAACACAATTTTCCCGATGCACAATTGTTTTCTATTCAGATTGCAGATGAGTACTATGATGATATCATCTAGTTTCTCACCACTGGATTGGAACTTGTTGAATTCACTAAGCCGCAGAAGAAGCAATTGGTTGTCAAAGCAGCAGACTTCACCCTGATCGTATGATAGCTATACAAGCTGGGGCCAGACGAAGTCTTGCGTATATGTGTGATGCTGCATGAAAAAGAGGCTGTCCTAAGAGAAGCACATTCCAGTACCGTAGGAGGTCATTTCGCAGGAAAGCCGATTGTGCAGAAAATCCTGGCCGCCAAGGTATGGTGGCCTACGCTACACAAAGAAAATAAGGACTTCTGCAGATGTTGCGATATCTGCCAGAGGGTAGGAAAACCCTCGCGATGCGATGAAATGCCGCTGCAACCATAGGTCACGCTGCGCGCATTCGAAAAGTGGGCTATAGATTTTGTGGGTCCTATCAACCCACCAGGGAAACGAACCGGCGCGAGGTATATCATCACTGGAACAGAGTACCTCACTAGATGGGCAGAGGCCAAGGATGTAAGAAATTGTGACACTGCGACAGCTGCAGAGTTTCTCTTCGAGAACGTCATTAGTAGATTCGGATGCCTAGTCATTTTAATGAGCGATAAAGGAACCCATTTCTTGAACCGCACCATTGAAGCTTTAACCGAAGAATTCTAGATACAGCACCACAAGAGTACACCCTACCATCCTCAAGCTAATGGTACGCTGGAGGCATTTAACAAGATTCTAGAAAATTCTCTTACGAAGATCTGCAACAGTCAAAGAAACAACTGGGACTTAAGAGTTAACGCTGTATTATGGGCATACAGGACTACATGCAAGAAGCTTACCGGACACACACCTTTCAGCTTGGTATATGGCCAAGAAGCTGTTATGCCTATGGAGTGTATCCTTCCCAGCTTAAGAATTGCTCAGATCACCGGGATGACTGATACAGACACAGTGGATGAGAGGCTAGCATAGCTTCTTTCCCTAGAGGAAGATAGATTCATCGCAGGATTTCACTAGAAAGTGCAGAAGGCACGAGAAAAAGCTTGGCATGACAGGCACATCAAGAGCAATATTTTCCAGATCGGAGACCTAGTAGTTCTCTATGATAGCATATTTCTCAAGTTTCCAGGAAAATTCAAAACACATTGGTTGGGGCCATATCAGATCTAGCACATTACAGAGGGAGGTGCCGTTCAGCTCAGTACACTGAAGGGGGAGCTTCTCCCCACATTGATCAATGGTAGTAGGCTTAATATTTATAGTGAAAGCCACCCCGCCCCCCAACCTTAGTTCAAAACCACTTTGACGGTGTAGATGTCCAGTGTAGTTGAAAGGAGGCATTACATCGGGAATTAGTCTACACCGGCAGAAAGTCTAGCTATGAGGAATCGCACCAGGGAGGTTCATTTAAACAAAATAAATAAATAAATAAATAAATAAAATTTAACGCTGTTTGTTTGCGCAGATGATGCGGTGTTGCATCACTGCAATGCGATGTCTCACCATGCCACGTATCCAGTTTTGAAACAGACAGAGGGCCCGTCACGTCGCTCTCTGACAGACAGCTAAATGAGGAAATGACCGGTATCCGTTACCGTAGATTTGGCAGCAGCATAATTAAGTTTCCAGATTTGGCAAATCTTTGATGAGACTGGCGCCTGTACACACATGATTCGAGGAACACGTGATCGGATTTCAGCATTTATTGAGGATCGGGATGGCGGGTATGGTCTCGTCCAGGCAATAATTATGGCTGACGGGTTCAACTTGGATGACCGTTGCGTCCAGGATTGTTGCCTTCGACATAAAAGCAGAAATTACCCAAGTACGAGAGTCACAATTGCAAGAACCCGAGAGCCATACAGAGCAGTCCTGAGTGTCCCCTGTGTAGAGCCAATCTAGTTACAGAGTACAGTGACTTCTAGAGTTCGAAGCCATTGCACACCCAGGATATTCAGCCAAGTGGGTTCTGCCCAAGGACGAACCTATAGAAGAAAGTTTGGAAAGAACGTACTGGCCGTGCGTTCGCCACGACGATGCCGCCCAAGGTTGTGAAATTAGATGCACCACAAGTCAGAAAACTACCTTGGATGAAGAGTCCAGTATGGGATGTCGAAGGTGTCATCAAAAGCTCTGCCGAAGAGAAGAAGAAAGACGAGCCAATCACTGAAGATAAGAAAGCAGAGTAGAAGAATGATGAGAATAAACATCCCGTCAGAAAGAATGTAAAAAGGAGAAAAAGACGGCAACGGGAGAAGACAGCTAACCTATTTGATCAACTAAGAGAAGAACAAGAGATTGCTAAGGCAAATAAGCAACAAGTCAAAGATCAGAAGGAGCGTGAATACCTGGAGCGATTTGCTAAGCAAGAAAAGGCAAAAGAACAGCATATCTAGCAAAAGGAACCCCAGCATGCGGACAAAGGCTTGTTCTCGGAATGGAATCCATGGTTTGTATTGTGCACATATAAAGGATTCCAGACCGAGTGAAGTGATCCACGAAGGCTGGAAGATACAGAATTATATCTTCCTTCTAAGCACGAGCTCTGGCACGGATAGAAAGGAGCTCTCATGATAGCTGGGATTTGAGTCCTCATAGCAAGGTATGGGGTAGCAAAACCTTTCCAGCGGCAGAACTACAAAGATAACACAAAGGAAAAGTAAGAGCACCCTACGAAGTAAGTTAAACAGAGGACTCCAGTATTGATCAATCCTTGCTTGACTTGGCACAAGAGCATGTCGAAGTGATGAAGAACGAAGTTGCAGGACTTCGGGACAAGTTGTAGAGGACTTTGCAGGAAGCCAAAGCAAAGCTACAGCAGGAGAAGCATGCTGGTAGTGACTCGGGGACGAGTCACAAGTAAGTGTTAGGGGACTGTTGGAGTAGGGTCCCATAGCTACAGAAGAAGCTTCTACTTTTGGCAGATAGACAGCTTTAGCGGAGATAGGAAAAGCGGAGCTACGACGCCGTAGCAGATTTCCAGCTGCAGAGCAGAGCCGAAAACCACGACTTTTAAGATAGAGAAGTCATGAAGAGTGATGGTACCAGAGCGGCCAAGATGAGAGAGCTCAACCACTGCATTGAAGGTAGTGGAGGAAGACAAGAGAATTCAGATACCCCTCATAAAGGAAGCAGCACCGGTACCCATGGTTAGTGCTGGGAAGCATGGAAGACTACAGGAAGTTGTAGTAATGGAGAAGTGGTGCATAGTACCCATGATCAGTGCCGGGAAGCATGGAAGACTGCATAGAGCTGTGGTGTGACGGAAAGTGGCTACGTACAGAGATGCCGACTGTCACTTATGAGGGTTTCGGGATTACTATTGCGACAGGCCCACAGTGTTGTAATGGCGAGACCTTCGGGCCGCCTATAAAGGGATATATTTTGTATTCTAGATAGCCATTTGGCATGCATAGATATCTTGTATTGTAAGTTCAGAGCTCTGGTTCTGTTAGTAACTGTAAAATATTGCTATAACCAGTAGCTGGCATATTGAGCTTGTTTTGTAACAATCCGCAGGGATTGACAGAGAGGGAAGACTATATTGTAAGAGAGACAATTTATAGGTAGAGATAGAAAAGAGATCTAGGAGAGAAGGGCTCTAGGCTGTGTGCAGAGTTACCAAGAAGATCTCTAGCTGCATATGCGGTGCAGCCAAACTGTGTTTACTTCCCCCAAGATATAATAGAGAAACACAGTTTGGTGGATGTAGCTCCCATCCCGGGGGTGAACCACGTAAAACCTGTGTGTTGTGTGATGATTGAATGTGTTATGATTATTTACTGTTATCTGTTATTTTGTGCATGAGTTTTGTTACAGACAGTGTATGAATGCATTATTCGGTTCACAGCAATAGAGAATGATAAATATTTACCTAAGTCTTTTGCCTTCTTTATAAGAGTTTATTCACATTATCCGGGACAGTCATTTAGTCACTGTATAGACAATCTTGTATGTGGAGAACCACACATCGACACGACCACACTGAGTGCGCTGAGCCGCGGAGGTAGGATATCGCAGAGAGGCGATATCGCACCAGCAGAGGAGCTGCGGTGCGCGATACCGCGGTTAAGGGCTTAGTGTTGGAAAGGAATGCATGGCACATGGTGTGGGTTGATGCAGTAAGATTGGAGATATTGTGAGTAGAGGAGGTCGCACGAAGCGAGGAGGAGAATCGTGCGACGCGCAGAGATAGAGACCTTGCGGCTAGCAGAGTTGCGAGTAGTAGGCAAGACACATCAGAACCGGGTCCAAGACACTTGAGTCCTTGGCCAACCCATTAGATTCACTTCAGGTGAGACTTCAGGCTGCTTCACGGTCTGTCGCCGAAAGGGCCAGTGAGCTAGGGGTTTTGTTGGTTAATCATAGTAAACTCGGGTCTACCCATAGCATCCAACAATGATCCTAGTGATCAACGTCAAACACGTTCTCAGTTTCAGCGAGCCTCTTCTCTTTTGGCTCAAGTTTTCGAGAATCATGATCTAGAAACTTTTGCAGAAGCTTCAGGAAATCTAGATTGGGATGCTGCTATGGATGAATAATATCGTTCCTTAATGGCGAACAATACTTGGGATTTTGTTCCTCTTCCAAAAGGAAGAAAACTTGTAAGATGTAAATGGGTCTACAGAACTAAGTATGCATCAGATGGAAGTGTTGAAAGACTTAAGGCAAGGCTAGTTGCCAAAGGTTTTTCCCAAGTTGAAGGGATTGACTACAATGAAACCTTTGCTTTTGTCGTAAAAATGAAATCCATCCGCCTTGTTCTTTCCCTTGTAGCCTTACATAACTGGGAAGTACATCAAATGGATGTCAAGTCTGCCTTTTTACATGGTGATTTACAGGAGGAAATTTACATGGAACAACCTCCTGGATATGTTCAGGATAACTCTAGCCTTGTCTGTCTCCTTAAGAAATCCTTATATGGTCTTAAGCAAGCTCCTAGAGATTGGTATGCCAAAATGGATAGATTTCTCCTTGACACTGGTTTTTATAGATGCCATTCTGACCCTAATGTCTATACCAAGAAAGTAGGAAACCATCTCATCATACTTGTTCTTTATGTTGATGATCTTATCCTTACTAATAGTGACCCTAAACTTATAACACATGTGAAATCCAGTCTTAAGAAAAATTTTGAAATGTCAGACTTAGGACATTTGCATTATTTTATTGGTCTCCAAGTCTTGCAAACCAAAGAAGGAATCTTTCTTTCCCAGTCTAAGTATTCTTGTGACCTTGTTCGTCGCTTCCACATGGAAGATTGTAAACCAACCCCTTCTCCCTTCCAGACTGGAGTCAAACTTTCTGCCACTTGTACTTCCCCTGAAGTAGATGCCACCTTGTATCGTCAGCTTCTTGGTAGTCTTTTATACTTGACTCATTCCTGTCCTGACCTTTCCTTTGCCATTGGTCGTGTTTCCCATTATATGTAAACTCCTCATGAAAGTAACTGGAAAGCAGCAAAAATAATACTTCGATATATTCGAGGTACAATTCAGTTTGGGATTCATTACAGTATAGGGGGGAAACCTTTGTTGGTTGGTTTCACTGATTCAGATTGGGCCGACAATCCTGATGATCGAAAGTCTACTGCAAGTTATGTTTTCAGTCTAGGATCTGGACCTGTCACTTGGGCTTGTAAGAAACAACAAGCTCTTGCTCTTTCTTCAACAGAAGTAGAATATCGAGCCACAGTTAATGCCAGTTAGGAAGCTTTATGGCTTCGACAGACCCTTTCAGAGTTTGGATTCAAGCAGCAGCATCCTACTCCACTTTTGTGTGACAATTAAAGTGCCATCAAGCTTTCCAAATATCCAGTTCTATATCAGCGCAACAAACACATTGAGCTACACATGCACTTCATCAAAAATCTTGTTCATGATAGTGTTATTAAAGTTCTCTATTTCACTACAAATGATCAAGTTGTAGACATCTTCACCAAGTCTCTTACAGAAGCGAAGTTTTCTAAACTTCGGTCTATGTTAGGAGTTTAGGAATGTGTCCTTAAGGGGGGGTATTCTCTAATGGCTCCTTCCTTCTCCTAATAGTGTCACTTTTGTAAATCCTTCAATCCTATCCCAAGTTGTTCTTAAAGGGGGATGTTAGGATATTTAGACACTTAGGATTTAGTTAAGATCAACTTGTGTAATATATCTGTTCAGTAAAAGTGTGTTTCTTTAGTATGCATTAGTATGCATTTGTAAATATTCTAATCTAAAGATCATGATATGTTCTAGACATAGAGTGATCTGACGGTTCAACTTCTCTTAGATCATACCTAGCATTGATCCATGGCTTAACACCCGTTTGGTGTATGATCTCTATTTAAAGAGCATAGAGGGTCCTTGGCTAGTTGATTGATTATGAGAAGCTCATGTAACTTTCTTTCTTTTGCATAATAAATTGCTCCAAGTAGCTATTTGGCTGGGGCCGTGGACTATTTCCCTCTCAAGGGTTTTAAGCACGTGACAAACATCGGTGTGTTGATCTATGATCTATTTGTGTGAAGCAGTTGCTCAAGGTGTTCGGTCTTTTGGGAGTACCCTGTGTACCCGAACAATTTTTAATTTTAAAGATGGTAAGACAGACAAACAAGAAGTACCATTGAGAAATGGAGTCACATCCTGAAAATATTCAAGGGACTTACATCAATAATGAGTGTTGTTTCTCTTATGTAATCTTAGGCAACGTGGTTGTTATGTTCAGTCTGATAAATTGATTTAATGACAGATTGAAATGAGGAAAGCCCAATTAAACAAGAGGCACTTATCTATGGATGAATATCTTGGAACACCTTTAGTAGAAACATCAATAGAGTCTAATAACTGAAACATAGCATATATCTACAGATGAATTCCATCCCAGTCATTATAAACACATAAAAAATACAGTTTTTTATATAAGGAGCATATGACAAGGATGAATTCCTTACATACAATCTAGAAATGTATTGGAAGCAATGCACATACATGGAAATATGAAATATAGGAAAACACAACTGAACATTGAACAACTTGATGAATTTTAGAAAACTCAGTGTTAAGTCAGTAAATTTTTCTTCATTTTTGGTTTATTTTCTCCATTTTGGTTTGTTTTTTCAACTTATCTTAGTTAAAGTTTTGGTTTTAAGTTTTAGTTTTAGTCTCCTTTAGGAGCTCTATGGATGATTGAATTAGTTTTTGAGCCCACTCTTTATAAGTTTTATTTGATTTTTTTGTTGGTCTTTTGTATTTCAAAAGGGGTTAAAGAAGGTCATATTTTCAAAAATTGATTCATTAATGTATTTAGAGATCAGCTAGACTTGTTTCTTAAACCAAGCAGTTTTCTAAACCTCCGACAAATTAGCTGAAAATTGAAAAACAACGAAAATTTGGCATGGCAATTATTCTTGTAGTCCTAGACAAAATTTTAACAAAGGGCGTGCTACAAGAATATCGCGGCCCTTTGTTTTTTCAAATTTCAAACAAATTTCGATCATGATTGCAGTATGTGAATGACTAATCGCATTGTGTGAGTGGTTTAACATGTGTATACTGCAGTTTAAGCACGATTTTAGGTGGTTATCAGTCACGAAACAGATCAGGCTCATCATTGCATATTATGCGGAATCAGTTGGACAAAAAATAGCAAATCCCGGTCTAAGCTGGCGTGATTTATTTTTCACACACATTGTCAGAGTAAATGAAACTACGTGAAGTAGAGTTAACTGCTAAAAAGGTGGATTGTGTTGCTGTGAAGAAGAGATAGTGTTCATAGAGGGGCGAAAATTAGGGCTTCCTAATTCGTTTATTTGCAGTCAAGGAAATTTCATGGAGACACCTGTACGTGTGAGGAGAGGCCGTTGATAAGCCAAAATGAGGGTTTAAGCTGTGGCAGTAGAGTAATTGATAGGTTTTGATGACATTTTTGTGGCTAGGGTGAATATATTGCAAACACTGGTGCTTTTCTCTCTTCTCATACAGATAGTCTCCAATGGGTCTGATAAGCCTATGATTGATGTTACTCTTGCAAAATCTGAAGCAATCAGAAATTTAGGGTTTAAGGATCAAGGCTGATTGATATACAGAAGGAGGAGAAAATACTGAAGATAGAATAAGCACATTCATTGAAAGTCTTCAACTACATTGAACAGCCTGGATATTGCATTTAATCAAAGTGTTGTCTTCTATGATTTGAATCAGTTTGTACTGAAGGAGGAATTCATATCTGAATATATATCATATTGTTGGTTTCCTTAACCCTAGAATGAAGAGCTTGGATGGTCATAATCTAAAGCAGTTTGACATTATGTTTGATAGTGCATTTTTGAAGAATGAATACTATTTTGGTGCCCTTATGACTATTTAATTCATGAATTGATCTACTCTCACAACTTACCTATATTCAGACCTAGTTTGTACTATTGTGAAAAAGGAACATTAAAGCCTTGGGTCAGGTGATTTTGAACCCTTGATTGGGAGGTTTTACTTCATCTTTTAAAAAAACAGACCTTTCCAGGAGTGTATAGCTGATTGTAAAGAAGTCCAAAAGACAGAGAACCAGTTTATGAAGCATTGCTGAAACCTAAAGCCAGATTGTTTCTAGTTCCTGAAAGAAGAATATGGGAAAAAGTGGCAAAAGTGGTAAGGTCAATAGGGCTGAGCCTACTGACTTAACCTGGATTGAAAAAATTCCAGATTGTGCTGAATTATTTCAGCAGGCAGGTTGGTTAAATTTGTTCAAGAAGATAGATGGTTTCAATGCTCAGGTGTCTTGCAAATTTGCTCGGGGACTTAAAGGTGATATGGTAATACTTGATGCTTTGAAATTTAAATTGACTGTGGAATTAATTATAGAAGCTACTGAAATCAGCAATGAGGGTGAGCATTGGTTTAAAAAATTTCCTTTTGAGTTTGAACCCCAAAGGTACATGTTGCCTAATGTGACTCCTGACTGGAATAAGGGTATTCCTATCCAGAACTTCAGAAAGGAGTGGGTTGAGCCCATTAGGATTTTATAGAGTTATGTGACCTATGAGGGCAGGTATGCCTATGTGTTTAAATATCATTTTAGGTTTCTTCAACACATGGCAGGAGTCTCCAAGATGAATCTGCCCTTCTTATTTTTGAAGAGTTTGCAAAAGATGTCCAGTAGGGTAAAACAAAATGAAGATCATTCCTCCCAGTCAATCTTTCATCATGGTTTGATCAAGCTGATCATCACCACTGTGTTACAGCATGAGAATAGGACTTGGGACTTCTTTTTGTTCTGGTCAGATGTTCATCCCCAGCAAGAAGATCAGCAGCCTAAGAGGCAGACTGATAAGGGGAAAGTAATGATGAAAAAGTTAGGTCACACAGTCAAATATACAAGTAAATATGATGTTAAAGCTAAGAATGAAACAGAGCAGGTAGCAGGACAATTAAAGGCTGATAGTCAGTTTAAACTGTCTTCAGATTTCCCCAAAAGCAGGTACTCATTGTTTGCAGGAGAAAAGGTACAGCCTAGTCTGAAATTGCCATCACCAGCAGATACTGAGGAAGCTAGGACTATTGATAAAGAGAGAGCTGCTACACCTGAAAAGGAATTACAAACAAAACAAAGAATCCCCCTCACCTTCTTGTTTGAAGATGAAGGAAATTTATTAGAGGATGAACAGCAGATTGATGAGATAGAGCCAAGTACTGAAGCATGTGGAGAATTTCTTACCTCAAAGGTGAAATCAGTTAAATCTAAGAAGAAGAAAAAGAAAAATATAGCTTCTTACAGAAGGCCTAAAACCAGACCTACTAATAAGCTAAGATGGAACATGAAAAAACTTCTTAATCCTAAGCTAAATTCCAGATAGGAAGCTGTTGTGATTGAGTCTTCCTCCAATGAAGAAACGGAAATTGTTAAAGAGGGAAGTAAAGGCAAGGGAAAGGCAACTGCTAAGCCTTCTCCCTCTTCTCAACCTGCAAATACAAAAAGAACACAGTCAGTAAGAGAAATTGAACAGCCTAGGTCTGAACTGTCTAAAATAATTTTTGAGATAAAAGATAAATTCTTAAAACAGCAACAAGAGGAAAAGGAAAAAGCATGTCCTATTGAAAAACAGGAGTGGGAGGAAGAAGATGAAGATATACTCAGGCAAGTAGGCATTTTAAAAGAACCAAGTTTTTCTATTGATTACACAGACTTTTTAATGCACGATGCAAATATTCCTAATATCCCTAGTTTTGATGAAGAAGACTTATAGGAAAGTGTTCAGAAATACAAGCAGCATATTAAACACTTGCAAGAGTTTAATAATGGGTTATTTAGAGTTAACAAAGGGCTTGTATAGGAGTTGCAAGATGTCCATAAACATTTCTTGGAACTATCAGAGGTTTCTAAAGAAGTTCTCAGTAGGAAAAGGGCTTCTGACAGGCACTGTTCAAAGTTGGAAAAGACAGTTGAAAATTTACAACAGGAAAATGAAGACCTTCAGAAAAAGATAGCTGATATGGAGAAGAAACATAAAAGAGCAAAGAAGAGGTCTTCAAGTCTAGATGGTATATCACTCCTTGTGGAGGCAGCGAAGGAGATATGAGGCAGTTATTAGTTAGTGGTTATTTAAGATAAACATTTTTGTTTTGGTTAAGAGTTTGCTATTTTTAGCAACTTGTAATTTTTATAAAAATGAATTTTGACTTTACCCTCCTTAGTGATTCGATGGAGACAGTTAGGAGGAGAAACCTAACTGATTTTGTAAAGGATAGCTATTTAGAAAGATTAGCAAGACATTGTGAGGGTTCTGATTTTTGGGAGCATCAGGAGGTCTGCTAGCTGCTTGTACTTTCAGACTTATTCAGAGATAGGTACTGTAACTCTTATATGCATTTACTGATGAAATTATGAATATATGACTCTTTCCCCTTCATTTGGTCTATGTTGGCTTTATTATTGAGCTTTTTTAGCTTCTTAAATGACAAATTCATTGCTGGTTAATGTGTATTTCCTGGTAGTGCTTTTCCTTTATGTGTGAACTTCAGTACAGGCCTTTTGTTGGATCTTTGTGATATGTTATGCATCTTTATCAGTATATGTTTATGATTTAGTTGTTGCTTTTCTGCTGAATGTATTCCCTGCATGTTCTTGAAGCTTACAACCAAAAACACACAAAACAAAACCATAAACCCTAGTTTGAATTGAGTTTTACTCTTGAGATTGTGTTGGCTTGTTTCCCTAGCGTTAGAAACAATTTCTGACACAAACACTCAGAAAATACTTTTCATTAATACTTCCAAGAAAACGACAAATCTACAAAAAATCAAGCACGAAAGTTTTCTGAATGAAAGTCCAAACCTGTTCTTCCTCACTTGAGGCTATATTTATAGTTTCATGGGATCCTAAGACCATCCTTGAAACAGAGCCAAATTCAGGTACAACATGGAGATCAAAACCAAAAAAACAAAATCTTAACAAATTCTGACTTGGCATGTTTTCCATGATCACGAGCAAATCGAGAAAGCATGTTGGGATGCGCATGATGGATACAAATGGAAAAATAGACACCTATGACTCAATCCTTCTTTGTGAAAATACCTGGTTAGAGGATCTTTGAAGAGCCTGCAATGGTTTCCTTCATCCTTGCATCTTCTCAATTAAAAACCATTCTCGGCCTTCCATTCTTCCTGACTGAGTTTGCACCATCGATCCTCTCCCCCACTTAATCCATTGTTTGCTTCCAATAACCCGTTACCTTATTTTATCCTTCATGCAACTCACCATCTAAAAATAAAAAGTAACCATTGATCTAGTTGTGGGCCTTTCTACATTGTTAATATTCTTTTTCCTTTAACCAATTTCGTAAATTTGTTTCCATCTTTAGAGTGAGCATGTCTCCCTTACGAAATGATTTTGAACCCTAGATATCTCCAAGATGAAATATGCACCATTGATTTTATCCATGCTTTATCTCCATTCTGCACATAAACTTATATTCTTCCTCCTCGCACCTTTTTCTTGTGGAATCATTTCTAGCCATAGATCTGAATCTTCAATAAATCTTACCCGTCGGACAATGCAACTCCCACACAATTTTGCAATCCGAAATCCTAATAAAATTCCTACTTATTTCCATTGTGAAATCAATTTGATCTATAAATCAAAACTCTTCCACGATCTTCGTCATTCAAAGTGCGGGGTCTATATGATTTCACACCCTCGAAATATTATATCTCTCATGCATGTTTCGGCTATAAAATGCATATCCACCAAAGATCTTGGCCGCTCGATATCACGGCATTCAGAATAAGTGGGTCCTACAAGATTTCGCAGCCCCAAAATATTTTATCTCTCATGCATGTTTCGGATGCGAAATCCACATCGACCTTAGATATTCATTATTATTATATCTCAACCCTTGAAATATGTTGCTCATAACAGATTTTGCAAAGGTGGAGATTTTGTATGTTCGTACATGTTGGGGTTACGAAATCCTCATCCGTCATTGATATTGGACAACGTTCAATCTAGGCCATTAAAATATGAAAAGTATAACATATTTCACAAACCCCCATAATCTATTTCTCCACACATGTTTACTCAGTGAAATCCTTATACATCGTTGATCTGCCTCTCCCTGTCCATCCAACGATCGCTCTTTCCTGCAAATTAATCTCATTCTGCTAACGTATAATTTTTTTAAAACCATGCATCTATCCTTAGTAAAATTAATCTGCAGCCTCAATTTCCTTCGCTTATGCATCTAAGTTATTTATTTCTTTCACCATTTAACTTGGAGCGAATTTCTCGTAATTCATACACATTTGCAAAGTTAAAAATCTGAAATATTTCAATTATTTGGTATTTCTAGACTAGAAATGATCCTTTGAACATCTTTAGAACATTATTACTACTCTTCAAGGTCATGTGATATGAAAATTAATAGACCTTATTCCTCCTTTCACTGTCCTAATCCCTTTCCAACTACTTAGACCAAAAAAAAGTGCTAACACATCTATAAAAAATATTTAAATTTTAGCATAGGTTCTAACAATGGCCTCAACTCAAGGATGATATCCTTCCTGTGAGGCAACAAATAACCATGTAGACAAAATGCTTGATCCATTGGGATGGTCCCAAGATTTACTGAAATCTTCAAAATTTGTTATAGTGCATGTAACTTCAAATATGCATAAAAAGAAAACCAAATGAGGGCTCCTCTTGGGGACCTTACCTCCTTCACCTCGTGCTTTAAGTCTGTTAGAGAGCTATGCACATGCGCAATGTTAAAAATATATGGTATATACAATGACATGGGAACTGAACTTAATTTATAAAAAGTAGTGCTTGAGGATCCTCACATTTACATGAGCTCCATATACCAGACCACCCTCCATCTCTTCCAATATGTACGCATTCTTCCCTTTGAAAGTTGCAACTTTGTAAGGAACCTTCCATAAGTGATCAAATTTTCCATGCTTCCCCTTCTCTTCACGTGGTGCATCCCATTATAACACCACATCCCCCATCTGGAAATCATTAGGTTTTGTCCTTTTGTCAAAGATCTCTTTCATCTTGTCCTAAAATTTTGGAGTTCTATAAAAAAGTTTCTCCCTTTACTATTGTAGCTCAACCAGTTGATAAATTCCTCTCGGGGTTGGGTGGGTTTCAACATATTCTTCTTGCAAAAATACCGTCATTGGAAAGCTCATGGAATTAGGGAATATTACCTTGGAGCCATATACCAGGTGAAATGGCAAGGTGCCAATAGATTTCTTCACACTGACTCTGTCATCCCATAAAGCATGGGTGAGCTTTGTGTGCCAAGCTTTTTTATTGTCTTGCAACATATTTTTGATGATTTCTATAAGACTCTGGTTCGAAGATTCCTCCAAACCATTTCACTATGGGTAATAGGTTTTGGAATGCCCCAGTTATATTTGGTATTTGCAACAAAATTTGACCATATAGTTCGACTTGAATGCAACATCATTATCAGTGATTAAATTTCTAGGGTCTCCAAATCTTGACAATATGTGCTCCTCCAGAAATTGCATAATCCCTATCTCGGTGGCCTATCTAGTTGGGATGGCCTCAATCCCCTTAGTGAAGTAATATATGGTAGTGAGGATCCACTTGTGCTTCCTTGAGGAAGAAGGGTTTATCTCTCCAATGAAATATAGTCCCCATTGCTAGAAGGGGGCTTCAACATGAATGGGATTCAGAGGTAATGGAAGAAGCTTCCTCCTTCCTTCAAAGATCTAACATTTATGGTAGACAACAACCTTCTTGTGATTATAAAAAAATATGGCGAGCCAATAAAATCTTTCCCTCATGATATTATTCACAGTGGCCTTCTAGCAATGATGACCTCGACATTCCCCTACATAAAAATTTTCAATGAGCTTCTTAGCACCCCCTATTAATCCACACAATTCAGGAAAAATCCTCTTGGATCTTTCCAATACAACTTTCCATTTAAGATGCAAAACCTCATTGCTTCCTACTTGAGGAATTTATCATGTGTTCTGTCCATGCCCTATGGGGCATGCAGGTCTTGCAACACAAAGACAATGTCAAAATACCATGGGGATGATAGGATGTGTTCAACTATCTGTGGATCTGGTTGTTCCTTGGGGTTTTTCTCCTCTGAGGACAAATATTCAACAATCGTGTGTAGTCTGAGAGCATCACAGTTTGACTATGCCATGAGTTTGGATAGGCACTAGCCTTTAATCACCTTGGTGGGCTTGATATCCAAGTCATATTCGAGAAGGACTGCTATCCATTTTTCCCTCCTACCCTCAGGATCTAGTTGGGTTAGGATATCCTTCACTCCATTGGTGGGGACATGGGAAATAATGTGAGAGTACAGGATGTACACCTAGAACTCCTTCAAGGTGTATGCTAGAGCATAAGCCTTCTTATCTAGGATGTTGTATTTCAGTGGGGCATCTATCAATGTCTTTCTATAGAAGGAAATGGGTTTCTCATTTCCCTCATGATTATTTTGCAACAATACCCCATCTAATGTATTCCCTGAAGCAAATGAGAATATGAGAAATTTTTTGGAGAAATCCGGGCTTGCCAGCACAGGGACTTCAGAAATTGCATTCTTTATATATTCAAAAGGTTATTTTTCTTCAGGGGTCCACTTGATCTCTTTGTTCTTTCCCAACATGTTATTTATACTCCTTACTATGTCAGTAAAGCTGGCAATGAACCTTTTCAGAAAATTCACTTTCCCCAAAAAGGATTGAACCTCAACCTTGTTTCTAGGGAGCTCAATTTTATGAATTTACTTAACTCTCTTCGGGTCTATCTTGATGCCTTTTTGAGATATTATGTTCCTGAGCATCTTTCCTTCCTTCATAGCAAAGAATGAATTCTTCAGATTCAGGTAGATACTGAATTTTCTGAACATCCTCAGCAGGTGTGCGGCATGTTCTTCATCAGAATTTGAAAAGACAGTGATATTGTCCAAATAGATGACCAAAATATTGTCCTTTTTGTCAGTGAAATCTATGTCCATGGCCCACTGGAAGGTTTCCCTGCATTCATGAGTCCAAATGGAATTTTTTCATACATAAAAGTTCCCTAGGGAGTGGTGAAAGTTGTATTCTCTTGGTCTTCTGGGTACGCCATGATATGATTGTAGCCTGAGAAGCCTTCCAAGGTGGTTGGGATCCCACTACCCTCTGCAAAATGTGATCCATATTAGGGAGAGGATATAAATGATCTTTTAAAGAAACCATGTTCATATTTCTGAAATCAATGCATATCCTTATTGTTGGGCTCTGGAATTGTCTTCTATAATGATGTTATTTACATTAATTTCCCATCCTATCTACCATAATTTAGTACATCTATGTTCAATAAGGCTATCTTTACTTTATTTTATTAATGAAAACTCTTAAATGCAAAGAGAACCTAATCTACTTATTTTTGATGTATTATGGTCCATACAACTTTCATTATTGTACTTTATTCGGTACCTCTTCCAATCCTAAGTTTTGGACTAGGTTTGATAGAATGTTTCCTATTGGGTCGATAGTTTACCTTTACCTCTTAGTTCTTTCTAGACCTGTCAATCCTGCATGTGAAGATTAAGACAATAAATTGATGATAAACTTGTGATAATATTTTAGATTTAAACAACTAAAATTAATGAAATATTAAAAAGATATTATTATTTAAGGACAGACTAACCTTTTAAAAACAAAATTTGTTCAAATATAAATAAAGGAAAATTATTATAAAACTACATTTGAAATCATCTATAAAAGAAAATATTTTAACAAAGGTTTAAAGTTGAAATTTATTAAAGCATGTCAATTACATGAATATTCAAACACTGGTTCCATTAGCCATAACATGGAAGTGCACATTTCGTTGAATTTCCATAGACTCCATTTAATTAAAAAAAAAAACTAATTTTAGTTAATGAGTGATTTCGTTTGGCTTTTAACTAATATAATATGCAATCTACATTTACTTCATGAATAATTCAGTTTGCATTTTCATAACTATGACTAATGTGTAATATATCTAGGAAAATACCATAGGTTTGGGAAATCACGTGAACAAGTTGATGGGTCGAGCTCATTTGTGAGGAACTAAACCAACAATCCAACCCACTATTTCTGGAATTAGATTACCAGTCTCAGCAACAATTTAACCAATTCATCAATTCAGCATAGGAATCCGAATTTATGAACTAATTTCAGTAATGATAAACCCATATTTTCCAGTGATGAATATTTTTCAGTGGCCATATTGCACCTTGGTTTTCATGCACATGGAATTAGATCTCACCAAATGAACTAATGGGTTTGAATAAAATTGAGCCAGTTACAAAACCTAGAAATCGTTTCGCTAGAATCACAACCACTAGAAAGTTATCAAAGGTGCATTTTTCTAATTTATGCCAAAACTACGTTTTCTGGGTTGGTCGTTTTCTAAGTTGTTCCTGTGCTTGAATGGAGTTGTTTTTCAGCATTGAAGGCCCTCTATTTTTAGAGAGGTCGGGGTTGACATGTGCTCCATTGTAATCCTTATAAAAATCCATCTTTGGTTGTGAAGAATGGACATAAAAACATTTGTAAAAATTGCTTTTGATATTCATACAAAAAGATATGCTGAGTTGTTAATTTTGTTTCTACTTTAGCATGGAAAATCCTCTGTTCTTGAGAAGGGATCCTCAAGAACAATGGGATTCCTTGTTCATATAATTCGTTTTTGCTTCTTTTGTGTAGATAAGTCATTTTGGTTTTGTATGCGTGTAGTTTGTTTCTTGTAGATGACGTTTTGTTGTTTATAAACTGTAATTTTCCTACGTTTTTATGCAATTTATATTTTCAGAATCCATTCGGTCGTCCATTCGCACCGTTCATTCAGGCTGCAATTCAGCCCATCCTTAAGCCTTCCATTAGTATTTAGACATAATTTCTAGTATTTTCCAAAATTTCTAGTAATATGTTTTGTGCAGAAATAATTAGCTAGGGTATAGATTAACTTTCCAACATTTCATGATGTTATGTAGCTAGCTAGGATTTGAATCCATCTTTAGCATATCATATTCCATTTCATATTAACATGTATATTAATTATTTCAGTTTTAATTATGATGAAATTCACTTACACTCATAATATATTTTACTGCACAAATAGGAAATAGTTTCGGATTTAAGTGTAGAATAGTGCAATTGTCTTTTGGTTCATAGTATGGTTAACTTATAATTTGCTTTCAATAGTGTTAGGTCATGATTTTGTCTTCCTTAGTTTTATGCTTTTGTTTATGTTTTTGAACCTTTATAGTATTTTGCTTCTAGGAAATTTTGTTTATAAAGGTTAATTTTAAAGTTTAAGCTTTAGTTTTCATCATTTTGATTTTTCTTATTTTTAAGTCTACTTTTATAAATTTTGCTTAGATTTCATTCTTGAAGGGTTCTACAAGGCATATATGGATTAAATGGTTTCATAAATAACACTAGGGTCGAGATTAAGCATATAAACCAAGTCTTAAACCTTATTAGTGACTTAATGAGGTGAAATTATGTGTTGGGACTTTCTTGTAGCGCAAGAGCGAAATTAATACACTAGAGTGCTACAAGAAAGTCATGATTGTCAAAATCATTATTTTTCAGTCCGATTTTTTCGAGTGTCTTGTCCCTGAGGTGTTAATCACATCATTTGTTACATTTGATATGTGTCTTGCAAGGTTTATCATTGAAACAGGTGTATGGGAATCGTATGAGGGAGATCGTGGCAATTGCATGTAGTTCATTGTGAATGATGACAGCGAGTTGAACGAGGCAAAATTTTCAACAATATGTTCTTAATTTGAAGGATACGAAGGTATTGAAAGTCGTTGTGAGAACATGCTGCTGAGAAATTGGAGTTTTTACAACTGAATGAAGAATTAGGGATTTCCAGCAGCAATAGTTTTAAGTGATCTGGACCATTAGAGACAGTTGGAACGTGAAATTCGACACATAATCCTTGAAGAGATCGAATTCCAATGCTTATATTAAGCTTCTGAGCAGGTACCTCGCGTGGTATTTGATAGGGTTTGTTTAATTGGGGGTTTTCTGATAAAATTCAAAATGTCAAAATTCGAAGGAAGGATATGAATTTGCTCACTCAATAGACTATGAATGATGAAATATTAACAAATATATCCAAGTATTCATCATTTAAACTAGTAAAATTCAGAGTAGAACTATTGGAGGTCCCTGAATTTTTGTGATTAGGTCAAAATGTTGCAATTTGGTACAGAAGATTTCCTGAACTTTGTGATAGGGAATACTGTGATGATTTTAAGATAAATAGACTGTGGGATAGTTGACAGGTGCTGTAAACCATAGTGAAAATGAAGAAAAGTGGAAAAACTGATAGAGCTGAGCCCACTGATCTCAGTTGGATAGATAAATTTCCAGAATGTGCAGAGCTATTTGCAAATGCAGGTTGGTTGACATTTTTCAAGAAGATTGATGGATACCATGCAGAGGTCTCCCGTAAGTTTGCTTAGTGCTATGACAAAGACACTGTATCTTTTTATACTTTGCAATTCAAATTGACCAAGGAGTTGGTAGCTGAGGCAACAGGCATTAAGAATGAGGCCGAATTATGGTTTAAGAAGGTGCCATTCACCTTTAATGCACAAAAGTACTTACTACCTGGTGTAATTGCAGATTGGGGTAAGGGTGTACCCATTCACAACTGCAGGCCTAAATGGATAAAACCTATTAAGGTTTTATAGAGCTATATGACATGTGAAGGAAGATATGCCTTCATTTTTAAATACCACTTCATATTTCTTCAACACCTCAGTAAGGCGTCCAAGATGAGCCTACCCTTCTTCTTTCTAAAGATCCTGCAGAAGATGTCTTGCAGAATTAAGGAGCACCAGAATCAAACTAGATAGTCCATTTTCCACCATGGACTTATCAAACTCATTATAAACACCGTTTTTCATAGTAGGGGAAAAAAATGGGAATATTTTCGTTTGTAGTCAGGGTTTCAAAATGGTCAAGAAGGATAGTCTCATAGAAAACAAGATGATAAAGGACAAACCTTAATCAGGAAGATCAGATAGAAGGTAAAGGTTAAAGATGAAGACAGGATTAAATTGGAGAAAGTATCAGACCCTGCAAATGAATATTTGGAGTCTAAACAACATCTTAATGAAATTAAGAGCAAAGATTTATAGTCTAATAATAAGGAGACCGAGCCTGTTCAAAATGATGTACCAGCAGAGATATTTTTTGCTAAAAAGATTGTACCTGGAGAGAAAATTTTAGGTGATGAAGACGATATTGAAGTTCGAAAACAAAGTCCAATCATAATCCCGTCAAAAGATGAGAAATGCCTGTTTGAGGATGATAAAGTCCCTGTTAGTGATGCAACTAGGGTTTGTATTAAAAAGGAATTCCACAGCCAGGGTGATGAGGTAGCAGTGCCAAAGAGAAAGAAGCTTAAAGTTGTTGAATTTGCCTCAGTTACCCATCAGGGTAAAACTTTCAAAATGTTGGGTGAAATTGCTCCTATGTGGAGAGCCAAAACTAGACCTAGAAACAAGCTCAGACTAAATATGAAGAAGTTGTTGAACCCTAAGTTAAAAAAATAAAGAGTAACAATGATAGATGATTCCTCATCTGATGAAAAAATGAATGAGGATAAGGGTGACAATAAAGGTAAAATGCCAATGGAATCAGAAAGAGAGTTTGTCCTTACTGAGACTAAATTGTCTGATATATTTTTAGAGATACGTAGTCAAATGTTGCAGGAATAGCAAGAAGGTAAGATAAAGGCTTCTCACTCAGAAAAGAAGGTGTTGGTTGAGGAAAATGTTCCATGTGAAGCTGAAACTGAAGAAAACCTAAGTTTTCCTGAAATTCCTATAGAATTGTTACCAGAAGATGAAGAAATTTATAAGAGGTTAAACATTACATGGTTTCCAAATGAGATACAAGCCACGACAGGAGATAAAGCCTTTGATTCAGAAAAAGAAAATTTACAGAGAAGTGTAAAACAGTATAAGTACCAAGTAGAATATCTGTAGGAGACAAATGATGGATTGGTCATGGAAAATAGGAGACTCAGAGAGGATCTGGATGAAGTGAATAGCCATTATCAAGAGCTGATTGTAGTCTCAAGAGAGGCATTGAAAAGGAAGAGGAATACAGAGGGTCAATTTACAATGTTGAAACAAACCATCAAAGATTTGCAGTAGCAAAATGAGGAACTCACTAGAAAGATGGCAGAGATAGAAGCACATCAACTGAAGGCCAGAAGAAAATCCCAAGCCCTAGAAGGGACAGCCTTGTTAGTTAGCTAAAGATCTGTAAAACTTGTTAACAAAATCAGTTATTAGTTATGTTTTGAAGGTTATTTCATTTTTGAAATTATTATTTAGATAAAACTATTTCAATGAGTAGGATGAAAAGCACTTAGAGTTTAGTCCTCAACCAATTTTGAAGGATAGTATTAATGTATGTCACAAAGAGGACTGATGGTTTGATTTTTTGGGCCGGCAAGAGGAGGTCTTTAGACTTGTTCATAAGCTAAGTAAGTGACTCTTATGTGTATTTGAAAGAGTGATTATGAAATATATGCTCCATTTACCCTTCATTTTGTTCTCTGGATTTATTTATAGTTTGTTTTAGCTACTCAGTTGGTAATTTCATTGCTGGTTTAAAGTTTTTATACTTGTACTACTTACCATTTGTGGATGAACCTCAGTCTTGTTTTCTATTGGATATATGGTTATTATGTTATGCATCTCAATTTTTCTATGCTTATGATTTAGTTTTTATTTGGATTTATGAATGCATTCCTCTTGTCATCAAAACTCTCAACCAAAAAATGTTTATGCCAGAAATTGTTCCCAGACTACAAGAACTTAATTTCTGACGAAAACGTTTAACATTAGATTTTTAAAGGAACTTTATGTTGTATAATCCCAGTATCATATGTTCTCAATTCTTTATAATACCACGAAAATACATCAACATGTTCCTTTAACAATTTAATGTACCTGTTTCTTTGTTTAGCTATGAGAGCTTTCGAAATTTTCAGCATTCTAGGATGTTCTACAGTACCAATCTTACAATCCACCACATTCTCTTTTGAAGACTGTACAATAGGTTTTAGGGGTGTATCATCTTTCAAAAATATCCTTTCTAAGGGTACCAAACCTTTTGGATTGAAATTACCTTTTAGTTCAATAATCTTGTGGCCATCAATTTATTTTATAGCAATCTCTTCAACATCTCCATCCTCATCATCTTCTTCTTGATCAATCAGGGAATTAGAAAACTCATGTGTAAGCTCCAAAAATATTTTGATTTCAATGTCATGTTCAAACACTCTCCACTACTTTACATTATCAGGTACAGAAGGTCTGTACCTAATCTCAATGGGATACCTCAACTGTGTAGTTTTGGGAATTCTAAAATGTGTAGCAGCTAAGGCCAATGAATCAGCAGTCTAATTATGATCCCTAGGAATATAGGTAATGTTAAAAGCTACAAAATAATTATCAATAATGTCCCATACCCTCATTTCAATAGACTTTTAGCAAATCCTGTTTCACTTGATAGTTGTTCCTCTCTTGCTGAACAACTAACTTAGAGTCACCATATGTAGAAATCTGCTGAATGCCCAAATCTTTAGCAGCCTTCAATCCTAACAGCAAAGCCTCATATTCAGCAGTATTGTTTGTATTAATGAATTCTAATTTATACATAAGATTTATTGTTTCACCACCAAGCGATATGAGAAGAACCCCTACTCCAGCACGTTCTTTGCAAGATGATCCATCAAAGTATAATTGCCAAAGCTCATCTTCCTGTTCCTTACTGCATTTAACTGGCTGTTCCTTTTCAACCTATAACAAACCAGCAGTATTGTCATCATCATTAAAATGTAACATGAAAGTACCTAGATCTTTATCAACAGCATACAGAGGATGGTTTGTAGGGTTCTTGTCATCTGTCACAATATAGGAAAATTGAAGCTCTCTATATAGCCTTCTGTTTTCTCCTCCAAACATAGGAATAGTAGCATATGATAAATCCATTTGTAAAGTTCCACCAAATTTATTTTCCCAAGACCTAGAGAGGAGTAACCCAAATTTAGGTGTAATATCTGCTACCACCACATCGATGATTACACTTTTAATTGGTAAGTTACTGAGCCAAAATAAAAACCATGTCTTTAATCACACCCAAACACTTCACACCTCGTGAGTCAAAAGCATACAGATCATGGTATGGTTTTGTTATACTCAGACCTAAAGCCTCCATGACATCCTTTGGCATTAGGTTGTGTGATGCTCATGAATCTAATAGAGAGTTATGTATCATTTGTTCCTGGAATGTCAAAGTAATGTAAAATGGAGGTGAAGCACTTGCTTCATTCTCATTTTTTTCATCCAAAGCTGATCCAATAAAGATCTTAGGGTTTTCTTCTTGCATATCCACTGTATCAGAAGGAGGCTAATTGTTTGCTGAACTAATCATTTTAAGAACTGATTCTTTGTAAGAAGGAATTTTCATTAGTTCAGTAAAAGGCATAGGAATCTTTATTTTTCCTAATTCATTTTCCATATTAAAATTCTGCACAGTTTTATTTACCTCTTCAACCGCCATATTCTTCTTTTGCTTATCCTGAGTTTGTTTTTTCTTGGACACAGGATCAGATTGTTGTTTAGTAGGTACAACTACATTCTTCTTTGGGTTCTTTACTACTTTTTGTGGGCTTGACCTCAAATTCAAAGTCTTCTTTGGTTCATTCTGATAGACATCAGTAGTTACAGCAGTCATTTTCAAATTCAAATCATCCTCTGTTTCAAACATATCAGCATCATAATATTCTGCATTTAAAAATTCTTCTTCAGTGACAAAACCCTCAGTGAAATTTTCTCCAAAATAGTTCATATCCTGATCTGTGCCTTCAAATAGCACTTCTTCTTCAATCTCTTCTTCATCAACAACATTGTTCTGAAGATGTGGTGGTACCCTTTGATTCTCAGTCTCTCTCCTTTCTCGCTGAATATCATTATTTCTTCGTTCTTTAGGTATGAAACGAGGAAAAAATTGTCTTTTGAATTGGTTCTAATTGTTAGTGTTTCTTTCACCTTCTTGAACAGGCTTGCTTCAATTTTTTTCTAGTTCTAACTTGTTTAATTTTGCAGTCAAAATATTCACTAACTTGGCCATCTCATCAATTTTTCCTTCTAAAGAATGAGATGTTGAAATCCCTGGAGCTGCTTCCTTCTTACCTTTCCTATCATACATCTGCTAAGATGTTTCCTTCTTCAATCTATTGGAAGCCAATATATTAGACTCAACCTCTAACGCTACATCCTGCATTTTCAGTAAAGAAGAAGGTCTTCTTTCTCTTAGTAGTAAGGAAAATTCATGATCAAAAGCATTTGCATATGTGAGTTTTGCAGATGTTTCTGAAGGTTTCATTTCTACAGGAATTCTTCTGTACATTTTATTAAATCTCTTTGAAAAGTCTGCAATGGTTTCATCCTTCTTTCTCCTAAGGGCTCCAAACTTAGTTATATAATAAGTATGATATTTGGTGTCACCCCATTGTCTCATGAAGAGGTCCTAAAGCTCTTTTATGATGGTGATAGAATTTCCAGGTAGCTCCCTAAACCATTTTCTGACATCTCCATTAAGGATCTGCACAAACATCCTCATCCATACGTCCTTAGCTTCAATATTCTAGTTATCAGCATAACTGAGAAAGGCTTCCTAGTGCTCTTCAGCTGTATTTTCACCCTGTCCATTAAACCTAGGTAGTTATTTCTGATAATCACCTCCAGGAAGTGCATTCAAAGGGTGAGGCAAAACTAATGGTGCATACCTGGCTGCAACCATTCGGTCCATCATATCTATAGGCTGATTTTGGGCTACCATTTTAAGGCTGGCTGACTTTATTGATGGAGAGATTTGGCTGGAACTTGGCTGAAAAGGGGTTTTACCAACTTTCAAATGAAATAGAGGAATCTTACCAGGAGATATTGTTTTTTCCTATTTAAAGGATTGAGGATCAGTGAAAACTTGAAAATTACTGACAGGAATTATAGGCTTTAACCAAGGTGAATTTTCTTCTTCTTTTCTCAAAATAGATAAAGGTGATGAACTATCCAGCTGATCAGGGTCACATAGGGCTGGTAATGACTGAGACCTTCTAATATTCCTTGTTATTTTCAATATCTATTCTAGGTCTGAAACACCCAACTGCAAAGGTGAAATAGGTCTGTTTCTAGTTCCAATTCCCCTATTAGCCACTGTGACGAACTGGTGAAAAGTAGTCTTTTAAGATTTGCTGGTTTAATTTCACCTCTTAAAACTAGTGAAATGATAAGAATCCCAGTCAAAACCTTATTACCACTCTTCAAGGTCATGTGATATGAAAATTTATAGACCTTATTCCTCCTTTCACTAGCCTAATCCCTTGCCAACTACTTATCCCGAAAAACAGTGCTAACACACTTGTAAAAAATCTCCAAATTTTAGCACATGTGCTAACATAGAGACGAAATGTTTCAAGAATAATATGGAAATCATGTCTCAGCTTCTTGAGATTCACAATGTTGAACTTCCAGATGAGCTAGAGAAGGCTATTGACTCCTTAGAACACTGTCATAGTGTGCAATTCCAAGGTGATATAAATTATGCATTGTGTGATAGAGTTAAATCATTTCCTAATGTTTGTGATATAGATTCATTTTATGATTTATCATAATCATAAATATCATATCCTTTCTTTGATAATCCACCTATCAGTCTCCTAGATTCATCTCCCAATATTTGTGATTTTTCACTAGATCCTGACTTGTATTTGAGCAACTCTTCTTCACATGATTATAATTCTGATTTAGAAGCATGTTTACAGGATGATATAAATGTCATGAAAAAATTCATACCACCATCCATACCATATACCATAGTTATGAATACTCTTAAGACTATACAAATCCCAAGTTCACTAGGTGATTCCTCATAGGTCTCTTATGCATTGTTACTTATATTGCATGGTTTTAACTCTTTCTTGTCATTCATTGACTGGTTGTCCATGACCTTAGTCATGATTGGAATGATATTACACATGTCTATATCCATTATAAACACTTACGGTTCAGATCTCAAGTCCATTTATCATTCATATTTTTACACTCATCATATTTCCCAATTGCACATCCTTTTGCTAGTCTAGCCCTATATCCTCATGGAGTCACTAAATCCTTTTCATTTTCTCTTACATATGATAAATTTTCTGATATATCAGATTCTATTCATGGCATCATATCATATATCGGAAGGTGCCACATCAGATTGGAAGAATGATGTGTGCTTCACATCACAATTTTGCAGCTATTCAAGGAACTAGTTGTGTAACAACTTGTCTTAATTTTGTAGTATCTGGGAAGGATTATGCACAGATCTCTTTTTTTTTTCATATTGTGTTTTCAGGCCATAATTTTTTTGTGGTACATATTCTCCTACTTCATCAAATGATGAGATACAAGGAGTCTCTCCTCTTCCTTCTTACAGATTCTACACTCTAGCGTATGATCATGGAGTATACAATATTAAGTATTTCACAAGAAGAAGTCCACTAAGGTCATTCAAGTGAAGATAAATATATGTTGAAGACATGTTATTTAAATTTTGTGCCTTTTCCTTTCTTAAGGGAGGACTTTCTCGACGTGGTTTTGCATCTTTCCTCACTTTTCTTGACATGAATAATTGTAAAGGGTGACCATAGCCTTGTTTTGGGGCCCTATATATTCCTATAATTTTGACATACCATCATAAATTCAGACTTAAAGGGGGTTATGGGAATATAATAAACCCACTTCATAACTTAGGATAAAATATATAATCAATTTTTATTAATTTCCTACCCACTAGCCTAGATAGTTGGCATCCACTTGCACTACATACTCAACACTTGCCATATATACCCCATGGATGCTTTAATTTTGATTCTGGGATGATCTTGCCTACTTTATTGACTTCTAGAATTACTAATTGTACTTTCCTGCTAATTCTGTCCTTTATTGCTTTATTTCATCTTTTGAGTGGATAAGGTAAAGTGAATCAACTAGTAAACTTCAATGTTTTGTTACCAACCCATCCTCCATGATTTTCTCTCCATATTCTGGGATTAACATGTTTTTTCATCATACTTTACAACTAAATCATGATTTTTTTAATTCATGATGTCCTTGACTGATTTGGGATGTGTTTTAGCCACCTATGGGGGTTTATCATATTTAGTAAGTCTATCTTCCTGAGCTTGATGAATTGTCTCCAATACAACTTGATTTCACCTATGAGGGATGTACTATTTATGTACACTATTTATAATCATTATTTAATGGAAAGATATGCTCCAATATTCATCTCTTCATTCATGTTATTTAGTCTATATTATTCTCTTTGTTTTTCCTATGATATATGATTGTGAGTATTATCTTAGTAGCAAGATCTATTTCCTACGATTCCTCTTAATATTAGAGCTTCTATTTATATATGGCATCAAAGCACTCCTACATAATAGGCATAATAGACATATGTCATGAATAGTCATTGCCACATACACTATACTGTGAGATAAGGTCTCCATAACGAATTAAGAAATCAGATGGTACACTGGAATCTGTTCATGAGAGATGAAATCTCATAGATATTGGAACGATCAAGAAGGTATAATATATAGAATGCCACCAAAATACAAGGTTTTATACTCAAAATTCCACTAGTACATGTCCCATCACGTGAATAAAGGTGTCAAAGTTGAACATGATGGACCACAGTCTGATTACCGGTCATTAATATATATCGTTAACAGACACATGATATCCCACCGATAATGATAATGGGAATCAAGGTACATAGTGCAATCAAACAAGTGTGAATAGATGTGTTGAGGTCAAACACTTGAGAGAATCCATCCATCTTAGGACATTGATGTATTTCCAAATCTCTCGATGGAAGGAGAACCTGCCATTGATGACTACAAGTATCAAGGCACTAAATGGAATCTAGATCCCTATTCCAAAATAAATGATATGAAGTTGATGGAATTGAATTTGTTGGAAGGAATGCATTAAGGCATTCCCTGCCAACCAACATGAGGTACAGAGTAGCATTGGATAATTTGGAAGAACCCGGATGAAGAAGATGCACAGTAAAAAGTAAAAAATGTATCGTGAATGGGAGACATACATAGACAATATAACTGAGGAATGCCCAACTCAGGATAAAAAATCCTTTGAATAAGAGCATAAGGAAGATGAAGACTCATAGGAAGCATAGACTCAAAATGAAAAATAGGAAAACTCTGTGATATAGGAGGCACCAATATAGGCTTGATAGGAACTGGAAGCATAACCAGTCGATGGATAAAATTCAGAATAATGAGTACAACTCCTAAGGTCAATAGTAACCCAACCAACGGATGAATTGTTTGTGCTCTATTCAAAGAAAACACAAAAAATTCCAATATAAAATAATATCATTTCCCATATATATATATATATGTGTGTGTGTGTGTGTGTGTGTGTGTGTGTGTGTGTGTGTGTGTGTGTGTGTGTGTGTGTGTGTGTGTGTGTGTGTTATAATTTTTATCTACAGCAAGACCTAGTATTCCTAGAGAAACTCACAAATCGAATTTGATGCAAAACCACCAAAAAGCCATTAAAAGAGAACAAATTTACACTTGCAATGTGAACTGAAACAGGTTAATATTTGAATTTATAACATGTATATATGTTAGTAACAGGTTTATATTACATCTAAAGTGGTTCATGAGGCTCTCGAAGCCAAAAATGATTGTACATGTGAAATTGGCTAAATTGGCCTCAATCCCCCCTATGTGGGCCAAACGCACTCCAAATCAGCCCAAATTGCCATGAATTGCTATGTGGACATGGAGGAAGTGACTTGGAGCAACCGTGACTCATTTTAATGCGTGTTCATGCAAAATAAGGTGAGTGAGAGGCTCTATGGGTCATTAAATGCACAAAATCAGTCCAAAATTGGACAAAATCCACCTCTAGCATTCCTAGTCAACCACAATGTCCACATTCAATGAATGGGAGCACACTAGATATTATGAGGGTGCATATTTGGATGTTTGACTGATCTAGAGTGTTCATGTGGGTGTGAATGCCCCAATTTAACTGGTTATTTGCCCAACTAAGCACCCTAAGTCCAAAACCATATTGTATTAATGCACAAATGCAATAAAATTGACTCGGGACTTAGAAACAGGTACTAAGGGGGTGGATTACTATTATAACACCCTCCCTTAACCAAAAAATTAGTACAACACATAAAATTAAGTGGGATGCCTTGTCAATAAAGGCTCAAGTCACCTCAATACATAACAAAAGTTTTATTTGTCCATATGAAGTGAGGAAAAGAAGGAAAACGACATGGGACAAAACCTTCGCTCAAGGATGGACATGGGATTAAAACCTGCAAAAAATATAAGCAATCACCATCCATCACTCACTCCAATCAAAGATCTCAAGTGAGTGAAGGTATTCTCTTTGAAAGTCTTGGTGAAAATGTTAACAGTTTGCTCAATGGATGGGCAATATTGCAAGGAAATCACCTTGTCATGCACTAAGCTCCGGATGTAGTGCATATGGATCTCGATATGGTTTTCTCTCTGCCTTTGAAATCGATAAGTAGATATCTTTATGTCACTTTGTAATGTCCTCTTTTTCCTAGGCATTGAGGACCAACCTGCTAACCTATGTGATTCATGTGGGTTCGAGTGGGTACTGACAGTCAGGGAATTAGCTGAAGACTGATGCCATCTAAAAAAGATCTAGGGCATCAATATTATATCACCATTGGGTCAAAGATGGCCACTAGAGCCAAAGGCCACCTGCATGCATGACATTTGAGCATTATTTAAATGATGCATGCACTCGATTAAGTCTCCATTCCCATGCATGCAAGTCAATTGCAAATTAGAAGTTAAAATGCCCTAATTAGGTCAAAATTTATGGTTTCCATAGTTGAAAGTTATAAAATAAAGATAAAGTGAATGCAGAAGATACTTATGTGATAATTAATTTGTGGAGTCGAATTGGAGAGCTTGGCGAGCTAAGTTGGGGTTGAGCGCATGCTCAGCTAATTGGTATATTTCAACAGTGAAATCTATCTACCCTAGTTCATCATCAGGTTGGATCATACAGGTTCAGCACTAGTTCATCATCAGGTTACATTCAACAGTTATTCTGGGAGGTTGATTATTCATCTAGCTAGAGGGTTTCATCGTCACACTATGTCACCATGATTAGAGACAAAGCAAGCACATCATCCGGGATCCCAGCAGCAACTTATTTATTTGATCTATATACTGGTATGTACATGCATTGTTTTCTCCTATTATATAGCATCTTCGTATTTTTCTAGGGCACATATTTGCACGCAACTGCATGCATGCAAAGTTCGGGGTTTGCTTTCCTATTTGATTAAGGAGTAAATCTATTAGCCATCTACATTATACCCATAAACTGGAAAATATCAGTTTGGGATATTACACACTTTTATTTTCCACCCAAATGTTGGTAGGAGAATCAATTATGACACTGAATTCTCGAAGAATTCCCTGCAACCAAACACACTGTGTAGTTGCATTGACTACTGCCATGTACTTGGCCTCTGCTGAAGAAAGAGAAATGGTATGTTGTTTCTTAATTTACCATAAAACAGGTCATTCATCAAGCATGAAAACAAAAACCGAAGTTGATTTTATGTCAGTGGGATCTCCAACCCAATCCGAATCAGAAAATCCATCTAGTTGAAGTGAAGCACTACCTGCATAGTGCACCCCAAAATTCTTTGTTCCCTAGACATACTGGAGGATTATTCTGGATTCCTTCCAATGGATCTCATGTGTCTTGTGCATATATATTTCTACATCACTTACAACATAAGATAAATCAGGTCTTGTATGTGTAAGATAGAGAAAGCTACCAACTAGCTCCCTATATAGTGTACAATCTATTAATGGAGAATTGCCAAATTCACCTAGTTTAATGCAAGAAAGGAAAGGGAACTTGACTGCCTTAAAATCAGACATGTTAAAATTATTTATCAGGTTTGAAGCATACTTTTGTTGACTTGGAATGATTCCCCTTTCATATTTCTCAATTTCCAAACCCAAAAATTTCCTTAACAATCCTAGATCTGTCATGGCAAATTCACTATGTAGAGATGCTTTAATTGAACCAATTGAAGTGTTGCAGCTCCCTATAATAAAGAGGTCATATACATAGATAAAAATAGCCTAAAAATACCATCATGTTGTTGCAAATATACATTTGTATCAGATTTTCATCTAATGAAAGCAATAGAGAGCAAGAAAGCATCTATTTTTTCATACCAAGCCCTCGGGGCTTGCTTGAGTCCATATAGTGATTTATTCAACCTACAAACAAGTGAAGGATCCTCTTGGAAATATTCAGGTTGTTTCATGTATATCTCCTCATGTATCTCACTATGTAAGAATCCACTCTTCACATCCATATGGTGCATTTGTCAACCCTTACTAGATGCAATTGGTAGAACTACTCTTATGGAATCCATCTTTGCAATCAGTGCAAAGGTATCGGTGTAGTCCACACCATGGAATTGAGATCAGCCCTTAGAAACTAATCTGTATTTATATTTTGCATCTGAAACATAAACAACAATTTTTTTTGAAATATCCACTTGCATTAGACAATCTTCCTCTTCGGAGGAAGAAAAACCAATTCCGATGTTTCATTCTCTTGGAGAAAATGGAATTCCTCTTCCATTTTTGTTTTCCATCTTGGGTCATGAAAATATTGCTGATATGACTATGTATCAGATCCAATCAGGATAAAATAGTGCTCAGCAATATCACTTTCACTTGCAAAGGAAGCATTGTTAGATTGAGATCTAGTCTTCCTAGGGTTTTGGGGATTTCCGTCCAATTCCCCTGCAGCTTGTATGATTTTTTCAGCCCACTTGGGCCTTGATGTGAATCATATACAACAATTTCATCTACAGGCATATCATTATCAGAAATATTAGAAAATAAATAGCATGAATCACCACTTACATCATCAAGTTGTTGAGGAGAAGTGCATTCCCCCGATGCAAGCTCAAACTATGGTATTGGTTCCTCTTCGAATTGCACACTCCTCTCAATAAAAGTATTGAATATGGAAGTATCAAAGAGTTTGTAACATTTTTTATCCTCTTTGTAACCAACCATGATGCATTCCTGTCTTTGTGGCTGGAAGGCCTTCCTCTTTTTAGAAGGAATTTGAGCCCATGCTCTTGACCCAAAAACCCTGAAATTTGGGACATTTGGTTTATGGCCAAACCATGCCTTGTAGGGAAATTTTCTTTTGACTTATTTGAGGAATTCTCTGTTTTGTATATGTGCATATATATTAATAGCCTCATCCCATAACTTGGGACTTATATCCCTTGCTTCAATCATGCATATGGCCATCTCCTTGAGAGATCTATTTTTCCTCTCTGCCACACTATTTTGTTGTGGTGTGTAGGGAGTTGAATGTTGCATTTGGATGCCACATTCCTCACAAAGGTTCTGCATATTTTTGTTGAAATAATCCTTCCCATTATCAGTCCTAAGGATATTTATCTTATTCCCACTTTTATTCTCTACTAATGCCTTCCAAATCTTCAACTGCTCAAAAACTTCAGATTTTAATTTAAGAAAGTATGTTGTGCCCACTATATGCCAGTTAATTAAAACTTAACATGCAGACTACTAAACATAAAATATCAACCCAAGGAAGTCTTTTATTTCAAAGTTATCGTGCAATATCTATGCAAGTACAATTTCTACCTGACACTGTTATCTATTGATATGCAATTGTAACTGTTTGTAAACTAGATCACATTTGCTTGAAAAGAAATCAACCCTAAGCCTATTCATAAAATCACACTATAAATCTAATCACACTTGAAACAAGATCTATTCCTATGAAACAAGATCTAATTGCATAAATATAAAAGAAGTATTGTGTTGGCCAATGATATATCAAAACGAATTAACAGAATAACACTATGATAAATCAAATGAATAAAAATATGAACTGAATAATAAAACAACTATGATAAATCTAATGCATGAAATCATGAATTAACAAATAACAGATTTATAAAATAAAACACCTACAATCAACACTACCAGCATCTGCTCAGGGAAGAGGGCCCTTCCTCCACTGAGCAGAGCTAGATCTCCACAATGAAAGTCTACAACTCCAGAATTAAGAAACTACCAGCATGTATTATCAGAATGGAATCATTACAATCAATTTGGATGAAATCCTACATCATAACATTGTTTTCTCTCCTATTTCTGAATCTCCTATCATCCATCTCCTATCCTGCCTAATCCCATCATGCCTAATCCCCTTCTCAATGAGATTGATTACATATTTATACATAAAATTATCTCATGGAAATGAAGAACTGAACCCCCAACTTGTGATCTGTCACAGCTGAAACATGGTCGTAACTGCTGGCAACTTTGGAACTGGCTGCATCACCAAATCTAAAAAATACCCTCTTGAAGAACCACCTGCATATCGCAAAACATAGATTTGTTTGGCCATTTCCTATATAGTCAGGTAAATGAGGATGTTACGCAAAAAACCCATGTCTCATATTTTTGAGATTCGTTTCCATCTGCCTGCAAATCAAGACGCAAATCAAGGTGTTCTTATGTGGCATGCATTTTCAGTTAAGGCTGTAACAGCTGGCTATGAGCGTCCTGTACGTGAAAAATCACTCCATAAACCATTATTAGTAAAATTATGCATAATAGTCTTCAACTCATCAAAGATAAAGGAAAATAATCATTATTAACCACTTAAAACATCAATGGAAGTAGTATGTTATTTTACGCGCAACTACAACAAATGGATGGAAAATGGAATGATAAATGGGAAATAATGGGAAGAAAATGGATGAAAAATATGTCGATAAGTGATGGAAAAATGGACAATTCCAGGGCCCAACAAAATACACCCAGAAGAATGTCAAATAGTCATCAATAAGTGTGAGTACATACCTTGATCCACCATAGGATGGAGTAGGAAGATAACCAATTAGATATGAATGTACCAAGCCAAGTGGTTTTTTCGCTCTCCCTTCCTTCCCCTTCTCATAGCTACGCTCTAAATGTTTCCCAACTACACACCCAATGCAAGATCCATTTGATGATTTGATTTGAGAAATCCCTTCCACCATATCATCTTTGTGTAGTGCTTGGAGGTACTTGTAGTTCATGTGTACAACCCTCTCATGCCATAGCTTGTAGGTATCATTGGCATGTGAGAGGAGCACTTGGTCATTGGAACTAGGGAGGAAATTCAAAAACTTGTACATCCTCTGATGGTATTCTGCATACCCAATTGGCACAACTTGGTCTGTAGAAATCTATGCTATCTCTACCAAGTCGAGAGTAAATGTTACTCTCTTGGATTATCATGTATGGGTAATTTGATAGAATGAAATAAAATTTGCGGGAAATTATGGTACATATACCACATCAATGAAGTAACCATTCTCTAAATCAATCCTACCAATTCCCTTGGTCTAGATTTGAGATTCATCTCCCATTCGAACTACTGGGCCAACATTCGAATGAATGGAGGAGAAGAGATATCTAGTGGAAACCATGTGTATAGAAGCCCCTGAATCAATGATGAAGGATGAGGAATTAGAGATACTTGCTACCAAGGCATGACATTTATCCTTGTCATCTGAATTGGAGGTTCCATCTTTCTTCCTTGCGCCATCTGGGACAGGGATGTTGTTTTTCTCCAGCAGTTGTGCCATCTGGTGAATGTTTTTATTCATGGATAATCTCTATAGATGCAATCCCTTATGAAAATAGGTTCATTTGGTTTTCTCTTTCCCTTTCCTATCCTTCTCTTTTGGAGGATTCGAACCCCCATTAATGGATTTGGGTTTTTTATGATCTCCTCTTCTCTGGCTGCTTCAAATTCTTTTCTTTCTGCTTTCCCTTAGAGGCATTCGAAAGACCCATGGAAAAATATTGATCCTTATCCTTTATGGTTACCATTTGGAATATCTTGTATTTATCATGGGTGAGGGACTCCATGAAGCTACATATACTCGGAATTTTCCAGTTTCGAAGTGTCAACTTGCCAGAATGAAAGGTGTTGACAAAAACTGAAAATTCTGGCCCCAAATTCGAAAGGATGGATAGTATCAAATGATCCTCTTTCTTCTCAATCCCACATTGCTTTATTTGAAGCACAAGTGACTTGAACTTAGTGAAGAACTCCTGGATAGTGTCAAAATGCATTGGGCTCAAACTAATGAGATCATTCTCAAGATGATGTCTTCTTAGTTCATCAGTTTTCCCAAAGAGTGACTCTAGTTTTACCCAAAATTGATTTGGGGTTGTTAAACTGTCTATGTGGAACAAAATCTCTCTTGAGATACTTAGGAATCACAATCCATATGATTCATCTAGTTTATTGAAGTACTTGGTTTTCTCTACAACAGAGTTTGGCTCCACCTCTATGCCCATGGTAAATCTATAGAGACCCTTGGATCTCAATTGAATAACCAAATATGCCTTCCAATCGAAGAAATTGAGTATAAGAAAGATGTGGGTATCTTCCATTTCTTCCTATGCTAATGGTGATTAATTTGCTAAAAGTCCTACAAAAAACACTTAATTTTATCTGGAATTTCTCTAAAAAATGCAGCTCAAAATGCTAAAGATTGATATACAACTCACTAAAATCCACTCAGGTATGATACCATTTGATAATTTCTATCTATAGCAAGATCTAGGAGACTTAGAGAAACTTAGAAATCGAATTTGATGGAAAACCAACAAAAAACCATTAAAAAAGAACAATTTTACACATGTAATGTGAACTCAAATAGGTTATTATTTGACTTTCTAACATGTAAATATGTTAGTAATAGGTTTATATTACATATGAAGTGGTTCATGAGGCTTGGGAAGACCAAAATGATTGTACACATGAAATTGGCCAAATTGGCCTCAATCCCCCCCAGTTACGACAAACTCACTCCAAATCCACCCAAATGGTCACGAATTGTACTGTGGACATGGCTGAAGTGGCTTGGAGGAATCATAACTCCTTGCATGTGTGGGTGTCCAAAATAAGGTGAGTGAGAGGCTCTAGGTGGCATTAAGTACACAAAATTAGTCCAAAATTGGACAAAATCCACCTATAGTGCTCCTAGTGAACCACAATGTCCACATTCAGTGAATGGGAGTGCACCACCAATGATGAGGACACACATGTGGAGGTTTGACTGAGCTAGAGTGCTCATGTGGGTGTCAATGCCACAATTTAACTGGTTATTTTCCCAACTAAGCACACTAAGTGCAAAACAATAGTGTATTAATGCACGAATGCAATAAAATTGACTAGGGACTTAGACTAAGGTACTAAGGGGTTGGATTACTATTATAACATTATGTTTTATGATTTTTTGGTCTTCTCATATTGAAAATATTGAAAAAGAATAAAATTTATTATGTTGCAATAAGGAGGAAATGAGTGTCACGGGAAAGAAAACTAGTTCCAAGCAGTGGAACATACCTATGCTCAATCCAAGGAAGAACATGCAGGATATGTTGAAATATTCTAACATCAAAGGCTATTCTAAATGTATTTTACTAATGTGCCCCAAGGGAGATGTTATTATTTCTCTGGTGGGATGTTACTATTGTAATTGGTCATCATAGAGTCATGAGGTAAAGCCTCCATTATAATTTGGGTCAATAGTACCCCAATGGATAATATAAAATATTGTTTTGAGTCTTCCTAGGTGAATTCGGCCCAGACAGTTTAGTGGGGATGACTTTTTGAGGGTAAAATTTAGTTGACATAACTTGTATAAATAGAGGATTTTCCTTCTGCATTATAACATAGACTCACTAACTTGAGTAGTGCATAGGAGAGAGAGAAAGACATATTAGCAAGGAGGACAATACATGTTTTGGGATTTTATCTTACACATCTTATACAGAGGAATTTTTGTTGGGTTTTCTTCCCCTCGAGTGTTATCCATGATAAATATTATGTCTATCTTGTGATTGTGTTTCTTTTAGTGATTCTACATGTGCTACTATTGTGAATTTGTATTAAACACTAATGATATATAGTATAGCATATGAAATCTTAAGATGGTATCAGAGCTATCCTGAATAGGACAACTTTCACAAGGTGAAACACTCTCTCCTGTCCCTCGAGAAGAAATTAGGGTTTCTGCAAAATTTTGGAATCTGGAAGATCTCCTTGCATAGAAATTTGCACCTCCCTAGATTGCATATATTGAGCCCAGGATCAATTTTTTTGGGTGGTTGAATATATGGGAAATCCAAAGCCTAGTTTGGCCCCGAACCAAAAAACTGCATTAAACCAAAACCTGAAATTTTGCAAAAATTGGAACCTCACAAGTAAGATTTGAATGGTGAAGATATGTGATCTCAAGAAATCAGTTGGAACAACCAAATCACCTTATTCAAGTGCATATCCTTGTAAGGACAACTTTTCCTTTTGATAAATTTCAATTTTTAGGGAATTCTGGGATAGGATGGCCCCAAGCACTAAGCTTGTGGAAAAATTGGAAAGAATAGAGAACTTCCTAGCATGGAAGTATAGGATTGGTCTCATTCTAAATGAGAATGGTCTTGAAAAGTACATCAAGGATGAAGTTGCAGAACCCACAGAATTTGAAGCTAAGGAGAATCATGAACAAGGCCTAATCAAGGAAATGAGGATCACTGTTGATTCTATTAAAGATCACTTGATACCTGAAGTGTCATCTAAGAAGAAACCAAAAAATTGTATGCTCCACTTTCCAAAATGTATGAGGGAAGGAACATCAACCGAAAGATGAACTTGAGAGATCAACTAAAGGGCAACAAGATGAGTAAAGGATAATCAATTCAAGATTACTTCACAAGGGTCTTCCAGTTTAGGGAACAACTAAGTGCTATTGGAGACACCCTTGATGAGGATGACCAAGTTATGAATGCTATAAATGGTCTCACTATACCTTGGGAATTATTTATGCAGTCTTTGTGTGCTAGAAAACAAAGTATGAAGTTTGACATAGTATGCAAAGATTGCATTCAAGAAGAAGCTAGAGTAGCCAACATAGAATCTCTAATCAGAGAAGATGGTCAAGTTCTAGCCATCCATACTAAAGGAAGAAAACAATCAAACTTCAATAAGGGTAGTAATAAACCTTCAAACAAGAAGTTTAAAAATAAAAGAGTAAACAACGAGAATAAATATAATTCAAGGTATCAATGCTATAACTGTCATTAGACAGGACACCTTACCAAAGAGTGTCCATCACCAAAGAAGAAGAACAACAAAATTCATCATTCTCATTTGGCTGAAGATTAGGATGAAGAAGAAATTCCTCAAAAGAGACTGACCAAAAAAAAAAAAGATGTATAAGAATATGTACTATTATCTGCACTCTCTAAGTCTATAACACCTGGAGAAGATAGATGGCTTATTTATAGTGGCGATTCAAAGAAAATGATAGAGAAGAAGCAAGCTCTATCAAGACTCAAATAAAATATCTCTCCTCAGAAAGTGTTATTAGGAGATGACTATCAATATCCCATCAAAGGTATTAGTGAATTAATCTACAAGGTTGAGTCTAGAACTTCCATGAAGATGAAGGAAGTACTGTATGCACCAGGTTTGAAAAAGAACTTACTTTCCATCTCATATCTAGACAAGAAATGATATAGAGTTGCTTCTGTTGAGCCCAGAAATGGCCTCTTTTGACCACCCTTAATTACCTCTTCTTGTTCTATCCTATCCTATTCAGCATACCAATTAAATAGTTTATCCCCACTCTACTCTTCAAACCACCAAGGTATGATTGGTCATTGTTTTATTTTATTAATACTTATGTTTGTGATAATTAAGGCTTCGTATCTCTCAATGCGCTAACATATTGTGGTTTATAAAGGTATTTTAAGATAAGTGGACTGCAGGAATATTGGGCTAAATAAGTCACGAAAATGATGGGCATTCACTGCTCAAGCTAATTCCCATCCATCCTATCATCACCCAAAGAATGCGGTTCCAGTGCAATATCCCAGACAAAGCTGTGACAAGGTAGCTATAACATAATGCATCAGATTTGGAGATCAATAGTGCATTACTGCTCGTGTGTAGCCATAATCGAAAGATATCATCACTCCTGGGGTGATTAACAGTTTTCCTATGTTTCCTATTTTTCATCCTTCCATGTTTGTAACAGTTGTTATCATTTAGGGCGCCTGAAGATCAGAGATCTTCATGGCTGCCCCATAATAGGATAGGATGTTATGATCCACATGGTATAAATATGGAGAATTGTTTCGAGCCATGGGTTGCTGAACACATAATCAATTCATTTTATTAGCTATGAGAAGTAATTGTGTAACCATTCTGTCTTTTAATACAAGGAGTTACTTTTGATCTAAAGGTTTTTACGTCTGTTTGTTATAGCAGATTTCACCACTCGAGGTGAATCACACTTTGTATGGCCTTCCCCTGTCCTTCTGCTGACTCCTTATACCCCATGGACCATTTTTTGTCCTTTGATGTTTCCTTGATCATCCCTAAAAAGACATGAAAAATGATACACGATACTTTTTAACCTATAAGCGTGTATATACGTGGGTTTGACCACTAAAACCGTGTACATCGGGATGTGTGCATAATCCAAATCCTTTTAGAGTTTTCCTTGACATGGATCCGACTCATTTGACTCCTAGCCTTCCATATTCCTTGAGATCGCTCAGATTCGACCTTTCATTATCCCTTTGAAAGCTATATAAGGAACCCCTTGGTACATTGAAGGAAAGAAGAGAGAATTGAGAGTAAAGAAACTATAGTCCATTGTTGATGGAACTTATGCTTGAGTTTGCATCCCTTTGTCCCTTAGAGCACTTTTGTGTTCTTCCCAAGCTTTCCTTTTGCTTGTGAGCTTGCTATCAAGAGATGGAGGATTGAAGTGGTGGAGGCCCAAGTGGGGGATTCAGTTTCTCCGGTTCGCAGACGTGCCATCAGAGGTTGTATCTTGTAATCTCTGATTTATATTAATAGAAATATCTTTTCCTGTCAAATAATGTGTGTTTGAATGAATATTGTATCCATTGGATTATGTCAAATGCTTTTACATTATTGATTATATATGCTAGAATAGATCTAACACCATGATATATAGTATGCTTGTATTGTTTACTTGTTGTTGAGGAAGTAATATATCAATTCAAGCTGAAGATTGGAAAGCTCAACGGGGATCTACTTCAACCATATGGAATAAGGTACGAGGTCTGATCCTTTAGTGTTAGACATTTTATTTTAATTGCATATTGGAAAGGATTGATTTCTGGAGTCAAGTTGTCTGTTGTGGTACCCCAAGCCATAGGAATTTCTCTCCGTAACACTGTTTAGCCAGCATCTCTGTGTGAAGGCTGGGCCCGCCTTCCACAGGGATTGTTGAGTTAAATTAGGACTTTTCAATTTCTTTGTCGTGTGATGTTATGTTAATTTTATATTTTTCATAAGAAGCTATAACAAGTGTGGATTTACAGTGTGTTGTGATTGCATCCCTTGGAGGTATATAGTGGTATAGTGTGACAGTCGACTAAGTAGGTAATTATTTCTTATGCAATTCGTGTGGTAACTGTAACAGCTTTGTTCATCCTTAGATCTTTTAGTTGTTGTTCCATGAATCTTTGCAGCTTGCCTTTTATTGTTATGATTACCGAATTTCATTCCTACGCTTTAGTTTCCTAGAATAGTTGAACTCAATCTCTGTAGTTGAATTCCTAGATCAATATTTAAATTATGCTTGTGGGTTCCTAGGACAATCGGATTGGATAGGTGAGTTAATCATTCAGTGATGTGAATAGGATTTCCTTTCATTTGCAATTGTAATTTAGATATGACTTTTATCTTTCCATTTTTAGATCAAGGCATAGCAGAAGGTAATTGTGAGTGTATTGCTTAGAAGATAATTGGATTAAGTAGATTCTTGGGATGAGCATAGCTGAACAGAGGGTAGTATTGTTCAATTACAGTGACTTTGTGTTTAAGCATATACTGTGCATGTTATCCTTGAAATACAAGACTTTCCCGGGTTGACAATAAATATTGTAAACTCTGTATGTAAGTAGTAATCCACTTGCATATTGGGTGCTCGACATTTTGGCGCCGTTGCTGAGGAAGGATAAAGATTAAACACCATCATTAGTTTCATTCTGTAATTGTTTCTAGTTGGTATTTTCCATTTTTTTGCTTTAATGATTTGGGTTGCATGAATACAAGAAGGGTAAAGCGTGATCATCTTTCAACTCCCAAAACCCCACAAAATACTAACAGTGCAGGTGATTTGGGTCGTGGTCGAGGTCCACAATTGGGCAAAATGACATTCATCAACAATCTTGTTAGAAAGACTGATTCATCCACTAGGGCTTGCCATCAAGAAAATCCTATCAGAAGAAACCATGCCGATCCTGGGGCACCTACGTTAGGGTCCATAGTGGAGAACACACGAGCAGCCGCGACTTCCTCAAATATCCCTACAGGAGAGGACAAAGATGGTACAATCGGACCTACTGCTAGAGGCGCAATATACCACATTTACAAGAAGGTTTTAATTGAAGAAGAGTGGACATAGTTCCACCAAAATATTATTGATCAGTGGAGGAATGAGGAAAAGAACGAGGAGAAGAACGAAGGAATGAACGAAGAAGAGAAAACAGAAGAGGGGATGAGTAACAGACATGAGTCTGACGAAGAAGAGGAAATGGGGGAAAACTATCATCATGAAAATCAGTCCCTGCCTGAAGGAACATAGGCTACACTTCAATTCCCGATTCAGTAGCCAGAAGGGATAGCCCCTATGAAAAATAAATCACCATCAGTGTTGCCTTGCTTCCATGGAAAAGCGGCAGAGGATCCAAATGAATTTATTTTTGAATTTGATATCCTCTGTTGCAGCTATGATTACGTCACAGATGCACAAAATATAAAACTCTTCCCTACCACACTGAAGGACAATGCATTACACTGGTTCATGAGCCTAGTAGGAGGAACTATCGCTAATTGGGACAGGATGAAATAGGTGTTCCTTGAGAAATATCAGGAATATTGCAACACCAAGGACAAAAGAGAAGAATTGTTCAAAATGGTGCAGAAAGAGGACGAGAGTCTGGAAGATTTTGTATAAAGGCTTTTATACAACGTGTTAAGAGCTGGACAGATGAACATGGGGTTAGATGTGCTCAAGATAATCCTGCTTCGCGGGATTAGGGATGATTGTCTAGATATGTTAAATTTGTTAGGAAAGTGGGATATCTCTAAAGAATCTTTTGGAAATATTGTGGAATTATGTAAAAGGTACTCCAAGGGATCTTCCAGGAGCAACAGGCAGGACAAATGGGATAAGCTAGAACGCGATGTCTTCGATAGAACTCAGAAGTCATCTAACGGAGGAGCCACCCGTGCAGAGATAGGAAATCTCCTTGAAAATTTTAAAACAGAAATGATGAGCTCTATCTCCTCGGAAATCGATGTCCTGAAGGAAAAACAAAAACAGGCAGTAGAGGACCTCACACTAGGTGTATTATGCTCTCGATGTAGAAAGAACCATCCTCTAAGGGAGTGCCCACTTGACAAATTAGAGGTGTGTCAGCTATGTGAGCAGAACCACAACACGAAAGAATGTCCCTCACTTCCCCAAGTGAAGGTTGTTCTATAAGCATCAACTCCATAGGTGGAGTCGGCCTACTTCATCACACAAAAGAAACCTTGGCAGCCTCGAAACCAAGGTATGACCCCAAAATCGTTTCCATTTTTTAATAATATGAGCAATTGGAATAATATGGAAAATGTGAATACACAATTTCCTTCAAATTATGCTCTGTGGAACCCTTCCCAACCTGCAATACAAAATTATAACTCGTGGAATCCCTGGACATAGCCACCACATCAACCTACTTCTTGGTATCCTGAATGGAGGAATTTCCATCTAGGGAATCAGTTTCCTCGACAAAATCCACCTCAATAGCCACCATACCCTCCTCAATATCCTTAATATCCTCAATACCCTCATCAGCAGTCGCAGCTCTAGTTGCAGAACAATTCTGTCCCTAATGCACCGATACGACCCCAGCTTCCTGCTGAACCTAATCCTAACCCAAATAATAAAACAATCCATCAATTTGAGACTGTCAACATGCCGGCCTAGTCCCTTTCTCCTGTGCCTTGCAACGATATTCGTTTATGGTCAGGAAAAATAGTAGAGCCTGTAATTATAGAAGATGTTCCACCCTCTGTACATGAAGAAGGGGTGAATCCATAGCATCTGTCCGATACAATTCCCATTATTGAAGATGCTGAACATCACATAAATGGGACGGCTGAAACACAAAATGATAAATCCAGTGATGCACAGCCCACCCATCTGATTAGGAAACCACCATATCTCGAGATTTTAATGCTACCAAGGGCATGGGGAAAACCTCAGTTTAACCTCCTAGGAGAGTTAAAGAATATTTATGTTAAAATACCCCTCCTTCAAGATCTTCAAGACGTACCTATTTACGCTAGAATTGTTCAGGACCTGTGCACAAAGAAACTAAGAAGGAAGCCCAGAGATCCTGCCACTATCCATGTCATAGGGAAATTATCTACATTAATAACAGTAAAAACCCTAGTAACCAAGTATGACGACCCTCGAAATCCCACTGTCACTGTGTAGATTAGGCATACACAGATACCCAATGTACTAGTAGATTTAGGAGCAGCGATTAATGTCATGACAATTGAGACTGTAAGAAAACTTGGGCTCACTAATATTAGGCAGACCCCCACTGTTTTAGAACTGGCAGGAAGATCCACCATTAAAACTAAAGGAATTCTAGATGATCTCGTCATCTCAGTTGATTCATGGGAGTATCTTGCTGGCTTCTTGGTTTTACAACCAAAGTTGCAGCTGTGAGGACACCCATTAATCCTGGGAAGGCCTTGGTTGGCCACAGCTGATGCTTGCATCAGCTATCAATCTTGATTTATGACCATATCTAATGGCACCGATACTAAGAACCTCACTCTTTATCCTCCAGCTCGGCTGAGTCTAGAAGCTGAAACCTCTTTTTAGATGGAGCTAGAGGAAGAGGAGGGTGTTCAGCCATTATTAACCATAGGGAAGGCCTTAAATTTTAAGGATGAAACTGAAGATGATGCCATTAATAACTTCATTAGTGAACCCACCTCAGTCAATAAAGATGTTTATCAAATCCTGAACATTACTCTCGGCAAGGAAGAACAAGAAAATCTCACAGAAGAAACACTAGTCGGTGACACACACATAATCCCAGTATTGAAAAATTCAAAAAGTATTCCTATTGAGGTAGATTCTGGAAAAACCTTGAATATTAATCCCAACCTCTCCTTAGATGAACAGAAGCACCTAATCAGTCTCTTGAAAGAACACAAGGGGGCATTCGCCTGGGAGTATACAGACATGAGGGGTATTCCCTCTAACCTGTGCACCCATCATATTTATATTAAAAGCGATTCCCGGCCTGTGTGTCAGCCTCAATGACGAATGAACCCCAATATTAGGGACATAGTGAAGGAAGAGATTCAGAAACTCTTGGAAGCAAGATTTATATATCCTATTTCAGACAGTGAGTGGGTTTCCCCGCTCGTAATTGTACCCAAAAAAAATGGTAAATGGAGAGTGTGTGTCAACTACAAGGAGCTGAACAAAGCCATAGAAAAAGACCACTTCCCTTCACCCTTTATTGACCAAGTACTCGACACATTATCGGGGAATAAGTTCTTCTCCTTCCTGGATGGGTTTAGTGGGTACAATCAGATTCAGATTGCTCCTAAAGACCAAGATAAAACTACCTTCACTTGTCTGTGGGGAACATTTTCCTACAGAGTGCTTCCCTTTGGTTTATGTAATGCACTAGAAACATTTCAAAGAGCTGTAATTGGCATATTTTCTAAATTAGTTAATGATAGTATGGAAATTTTTATGGATGATTTTACTCCTTACGGCAAGGATTTTGAAGAAGCATTAGAAAATTTGAAAAATGTTTTAACTCCCTGTGAACAGACCTAGCTCTCTTTAAGCACTGAAAAGTTCCATATGATGATGAGTGAAGGAGTAGTATTGGAGCACTTCATCTCTGTTGATGGCATTCAGGTGGACCCCTCAAAAATTAAGGTGATAAAAAATACACCTACTCCTGCAACTCAAAAGGAGGTGAGAATTTTTCTGGGGCATGCTGGATACTACCGAAGATTTATGTAAAATTTTTCCAAACTTGCTTCTCCTTTGTTTTCTTTGTTAATGAAGGATGTGTAGTTTGTTTGGAGTGAACCATCCTAGACAGTGTTTGTTAAGCTTAAGGAGAAGCTGTCCACAACTCCTATCTTAAGAGGACCTAATTGGACCCTACCCTTTCACATTTCTTCAGATGCTTCTGATATCACCATTGGAGCAGTTTTAGGATAGCAGGATGGTCAAGTACCTTATGCAATTTATTATATTAGTAAAAACATAGCCCCTACTGAACTTAATTATACTATCACCGAAAAGGAATTCTTAGCTATTGTTTACTCCATTAATAAATTTTGAAATTACATTACTAGGTATCCTACATTTGTGCACACTGACCACTCTGCCATTAAATATCTAATGAACAAACCAGTCACCAATGCTAGAGTGACTAGATGGCTCTTATTATTACAGGAATTTGATATTACCATCATAGATAAACCTGGGAAAGAAAATGTTGTCGCTGATTTTTTATCTCGTTTCACTAACAGTGATGACAATTTACCTGTTGAGGACTCTTTTCCAGATGAACATTTATTCACACTTTCAGCTCATTCCCCTTGGTATGCAGACGTCACTAACTATTTGGTTGTAGGAAATCTTCCACCACATATGTCTAAAAGAGAAAAGAGAAAAATCATCCAGCAAAGTGCCAGGTATTTTTGGGTGAACGGTCATCTCTTTTACATAGGCCCTGATCTTGAAATCAGAAGATGTGTAAGGGAAGATGAAATATTTCATATACTGAAGGCCTGCCACGATGAACCTTGTGGGGGACACTTTGTAAATAGAAGGACAGAACACAAAGCACTAAGGATGGGCTACTATTGGCCAACTCATTTTAGGGATGCAAAAAGGTATGTTCAATCCTGTGATAGCTTCCAAAGGATGGGCCATCCCAACATATCAGATGAAATGCCTCTACAACCTCAATCAGTAGTTGAAGCATTTGATAGATGGGATCTGGATTTTGTTGGCCCTATTGGTCCTCATTCCAAACAAAAAGCTTACATCTTGGTATGTACCGATTATATGACCAAGTGGGTGAAAGATGTAGCTCTCGCAAAGGCTAACAACCAGGTTGTGATTGACTTTCTATATAGTGAAATCTTTACCCGTTTTGGGGTACCTAAGGAAGTAGTTACTGATGGAGGACCGCAGTTTATGTCACATTAATTTGAAGCTCTACTACGGAAGTATCATGTTCAGCATAGGGTAGCTTCACCTTACCATCCCCAAGCCAATGGCCAGGAGGAAAGCACTAATAAAGTCATTGAAGCCATCCTTACCAAGGCAATTAAGAGCCATCATAAAGATTGGACTGACAAGCTTTCGAAAGCACTATGGGCATATCGCACCACTTGGCACAACACCACAGGTTTCTCTACTTACAATTTAGTGTATGGAAAAAGTGCCATCTTCCCAATTGAATTTGAAATCAAGACCCTGAAGATAGCCACCAAAGTAAACCTAGATGTAACTGAAGCCCAAAAAAGAAGATTAAATCAATTGAACGAACTGGACGAGAATCGATTAGCTGCAGTGGACCAGACAGTGTTAATTCAACAACAGAGATCCAATTGGCATGACCGATTCATTAAAAACAAGGTCTTCTATGAAGGAGACTGGGCATTATTATACAATTCTAGATTCAAAAGAGATTTCAAGGGCAAATTATGCACAAGATGGCTAGGCCTATACCTAGTAGACAGGGTATTTGATAACGACACAGTCCACATGGTAACCGTTGATGAAAACCGCATACCATTATTTGCTAATGGTCACAGGCTGCGACTGTACCGTAAACCAATTTCAAGGGAGGCATTTCAAATCACCGCAGACCTAGATTATTAGCTAGCACAAGGGCAGGAACTTCTCTCTACCTCTGTCAATCTTTAATTAATCACTCTAAATCACACATGAATCATTGTACATAAATAATTGTTGTTTTTTTATATTATCTTTTCTTCTTGCACTTGATCTTCTTTGTTTTCTATTGTTTTTCCAAGATTTGTAGGGAAGCTCCCAGGGATGACCGTCAGATTGGGCCTATCTACCGGAAGCCGTTTTTCTGTGCCTTCCCGCACCACGATTTTTTTTCTTTTTCCTTAAATAAATTTGTTGCCACTGCAAAACCCATTTTCTGGCAGCTACAACATCTTTTCTGGCAGCTGCAAAATCTTTTCTGGCAGTTGCGACAACTTTCCCGACAGTTGTGACACCCATTCTTCGACAGCTGCAACATCTTTTCTGGCAGCTGCAACAACTTTTTCGGTAGCTGCGACAACTTTCCCAATAGCTACAACACCCATTTTCTAGCAGCTACAAAAACTTCTTCGGTAGCTGTGACAACTTCTTCGACCACCGCAACCCATTTTTCAGCGGCTGCAACACCGTTTTCGGCAGCCACCTTCTTCCATTCCCATACATTGTTTCCCCGTTTTCCGTCACTCTAGCGCAACCACTTTCCATCTGCTTAACATTTTCCTTCCTTTCCTTTTTTTCGGCGACTGCGACATCTTTTCCGGCAGCTGCAAATCTGCTATATTTAGCTGATGTTTCTGACATTGAAGGCTGCATCTCTGCTTCAACTTCTTTATGCCCTACGGTTGTGACTCCTATGTTATTAGAAAACCTCTTTGTATGCCATCAAATCCTCTAGATATGGATCCGATTCCTCATCCTCATGCCGGCAATTTGACCCATAATGTGACATTTCTCATAATTCCAACCATTTTGACGCGATGGTTTGTGCTTCACTGGCAGAAAGAATTATCGCAACATCTTTGTTATAATGATTATAATTAATGACTGTGCACCGCACAAGTTCGGCTTATGCAACGTTAGCAACCACACGTTCTATTATTCTCCGAAGGATATCCAATGCGCAGTCTCGAAGGTATGGCTTTGATTAACCACGTGATTAAGTATTGATATGATTTAACAATGTCAGTCGTAGCTCCCTTTTTATGCCCATTATTTCCCGATTAACTCTCTACCTGTGCGACGTAAAGACTAATTATGTTACTTGATAACTGCCACCTTCCTCAATTCGGAATAAAATTTCAAATAATCCGGTGTGCTGAAACTTTCCAAATTTGCCTAACAGCTCCTCTCAGTGGTCCATGCATACTCTGTGCCGTAACCTCCATTGTCAGAGTCTGTAATCTGTTGAACAGCAAACTAAGTCTGAAGTCAGAACCATGGGGATTCTAGCTTGTTATGAACCTTTAAATACATGAGCACTCAGGATAAACGCTGCAGTCTTCGCTATCTTTCAAGTTACCGGTTGGATGGAATTTTTTGAACATCTGGACAGATTTAACTATGAAGCAACCTTACAGTTTTCTCTGAACCTCACAAAAACTCACTCAGAGGTTTAGGGATTGCGCATCGAAGTTTCTGAGGCCATTATAGCTGAGGTCATTGGTATCCCTCAGGTGGGAAGGGCTTGTTTTCGACGTCGAGTCCCCACTACTACAACATTACAGGACTTTCTAATAGAGGGGGAGCAGGTTCATATGACAAGAAGGGGGATAGCACTGCAGTCATTGTCGCAGCCATGGAATCAAGTCGCTATTTTCCTCAAGAAATATATCACTTGTGAAGGTAGGTACCAAACCATTTATAATTCTCAACTCCCTTTACTATCTCATCTCCGCCATAGGATTCTGTTAAATATTCCATATTATCTGTTTAATGATTTGCATCATATGGTGGGGTTTGTTCAAGTTTCCAAGCATCCACTCGCCTCACTGACCCACCATGGCCTCATTAAATTAATTATCGAAGGACCCTTGCTCAACAAAATATAACCTGGGAGCAATTTACAGCTCAAGTTCAGGAACCCGCTCCTTTTCTTGGTTTCCCAATAGAAGAAGAGAGGGTCCATCCACAGTTGGGGGGACATGAACCACAACAGGAGGACCAAATCCCGTCCAATATAGTTGGGGGGGGGGAGATGAAACTGGATCAGAGGATCAACCAGGGGCACAAACAGAACAATTGAGAGAGGATGTACATAAAAACCCTGTGGAATACCCAAATAACAAGATAACTTTGACAGTAGAAGGTGAAATTAGAGCAGCACTAAATGCTGCGACAATTGATCTTGAAGATGACAGAGCTATGGAATTGGAAGGAAATATTGAGCTGGTGACCATTGAATCCTCACCCGAGTGGGGAGGAACCTTGATTGAGGAAGAACAACCTAAGGAATAATAAAATGAATCCCGATATTCTGGGAACACTCCTTCTACCTCAGATATGAATCCCGATATTCTAGCACCACAAAAGAAAAGGAAGAGATCAAATGACGAAATTAAGATAGCCCCACCAATAAGAAGGAAAAGAACCGGGTCAGTTGCAGCAGCAGAAGTAGCAAGGAAAAGATGGGCAACCTTAGAAACACAAATTGAGTTCCCCACTCTTGAACCCAGGTTAATTGATGCCCCATAAGGGTCGGTCGAAGAAGAACCCCAAATTGAAGTACTTCTGTTTGAGAATAGGCTATTAAAAGAGGAAGTCCAAATACTTAGAAGGGAATTGGAAAATTTGAAAGAAGCATACAGAAAATAGGGTGAAAGGAAACTGCACACATTGGTGGAGGCTGCAGACCAATTGGAGGGACCAAATTCTATCGAGCCTGGCAATGAGGAAGAAAGAGTGGTATGTCCCACCTACAGATAAATATTTAAGGAAGCAGGCCACAAGATTGTAATTCGTGCCTGTACAACACAACAGTCTGCACCTGCAATGGAGAAAGCTGCAGAGAAAGAAGATGTTGTCACACAAGAACCAGCATCTTTGAATATTCTTGCTGAAGTTGCCACTAACTCTGGGATAGAGGAACCAGGGGATGAAGTTATTCCTGATTGTGGGGATGAGGATTGCACTATGACCTCGGAGTCCTCCCATGACACAGAAACTATAGAAGTGGAACCACAAAAGCAATACAATGATGAGATTGAACAAGGTGCTGCCACATAAGAACCAGCATCCCTGAATGTGCTTGTCCAAGCGGCTGACCATATGGGAGGAGAACCTAGGATTGAGGGCACTCTGGAGTTTAATAAATAATTATGTACTACAACTCCAGAATGGCCCCATGACACAGAAATCATAGAAGAGGAGCCACAACAATAGGGAGATGAAGAAGTGAGCTAGGATGTTGTCACACAAGAACCAACATCCTTGGAGGTTGCAGTAAGGACTCTTGAGATGCAACAAGAAAATAACCTTGAAGTGGATATCATCCCTACTATGCATTGGAGTGAAGATGAACAAGTCCAAACACAATCCTTAGGCTATACTAAAATTCTTGAGGAGTAGTTGCACACTGAAGAAGACATCCAATCTTAGTAGCAGAAGGACAAAGAAGAATAGGGATTTGCTCCACAAGAACCAGTAGCCTCACAGCCTCTAGCTGAGACAGCAGCTAACAATGAGATAGAACATGGAATTAAAATGCAGGAGGAAGTTGCTCCATAAGAACCAACATACTCATAGTCAGCTTCCAAATCTACCACGAGAGAACTTTAGAAAGAAGATGCTGTTACACAAGAACCAGTGTCTCCAGGAGTGGTGGATATTGTTGCCAAAGAAAGTTCAGAAAAAGGTTGCTGCACACAAGAACCAACAACTCTCAAGAAAGCTTCAGATGTGTAGGGTTCCCAATGTGGCACATCAAGGGACAAGGTGGGGATCGAACCCCTTGGAAATTTCATCGACTTGGATTCAAACAAGGAGGAACATCATAAAGAAGAAATCATGAACCTTACCAAGGAGGTAATAAAATGGAAGGGCCAGGTGGAGGAATACCAAGGAGGAATAATTTCCCTTACTAAACATAAAAAGATTATCAAGGGATTGGAGGAGAAATGGGCAGAAGAACATATGACCCAGAGAATTCAAGAGGAAGAGCTAGAGAACAATTTAAGGGAGTTGAAAAAGTTCCAGTTTATGCAGAAGGAAAAAGAGCAGATGTATGCTCTCTCTCAAGAACTCCTGGGCACTAAGGTACCTTCTTATTCTTACCCCTTCTTCCTGTTTGAACAGTTTGTTTGGTTTAAGTTGAGAGCTATGAAATAAGGGAGGTCATTTGAGATAACGACCATAGCCAAAAATTTTGGAAACATTTTTTAGAAGTAGTTTTGAAGATCAAAATTTGCTGTGTGAATTATATTTGCATGAGATGGCTTTCCCTCTGGACCGCCATTCAAATCCTGTCCCTTTTTCAAGGGATGTTCAGTTGAGGGATTTTGCTTCTTTTGTGAGCAATCATGCTCAGTGGTAAAGGTCTTTTCAAACCTTTTCTCATAATGAAGCTCACTCCAACCTATGGGTTTGAAGTGAGCCTCAGAATCCTGGTACTCTTCTTGCTCGATACAAGAGTTTGCTTTCATGTCCCATCCAAACTCGACACATAATGGGACTTCAAGAGGAAGTGATTTCTACTTGCACCAACCATATTTCCATACACCAACAAGCAGCATTGGAAGGAAGTAAGCATAGATGGCAGGTTTCCTCTCCTATACTCAGAAGCTGAGACCCCTATTGTTTTAGGAATTTTGAACAGGCACTTTCCAGGGTTAAGAGCTACGTTGGATGTATCAAGGAATGTGGGGCTAATTGGTTGGGTCTGAAATTTAAATCCCCCCTCATCTGGTGGCCAGAAAAACCATATAGGGTGGACTTCTAACTAACTAAGGCAGAGTAGAAGTGATGCTAGAGATATTGGATTTCTCACAGAGGGTTCGTAGAAAAAGAAGGAGTGCATGAGTTCCCCTACAACTTCTCCTCTCTTCATGAACAGAGCTCAGTACAAGATTCAGATTCAGAGTAATGGATTTTGTTGCATGAGGACATGCAACAGGACAGTTGGGGGGAGATGTTGAGCCCAGAAATGGCCTCTTTTGAACACCCTTAATTACCTCTTCTTGTTCTATCCTATCCTATTCAGCATACCAATTAAACATTTTATCCCACTCTACTATTCAAACCACCAAGGTATGATTGGTCATTGTTTTATTTTATTAATACTTATGATTGTGATAATTAAGGCTTCATATCTCTCAATGTGCTAACATATTGTGGTTTATAAAGGTATGTTGAGATAAGTGGACTGCAAGAAGATTGGGCTGAACAAGTCACGAAAAGGATGGGCATTCACTGCTCAAGTTGGTCCCCATCCATCCTATCATCACCCAAAGAATGCGGTTCCAATGCGATATCCCGAACAAAGCTGTGACAAGGTAGCTATAACAGAATGCATCAGATTTGGAGATCAATAGTGCATTGTTGCTCGTGTGTAGCCATAATCTGAAGATATCGTCACTCCTGGGGTGATTAACAATTTTCCTATGTTTCCTATTTTTCATCCTGCCACGTTTGTAACAGCTGTTGTCATTTAGGGCACCTAAAGATCAGAGATCTTCATGGCTGCCCCATAATAGGATAGGATGTTATGATCCACATGGTATAAATATGGAGAATTTTTTCGAGCCAAGGGTTGCTGAACACATAATCAATTCATTGTATTAGCTGTGAGAAGGAATTGTGTAACCATTCCGTCTTTTAATACAAGGAGTTACTTCTGATCTAAATGTTTTTGCGTCTGTTTAGCCAACATCTCTGGGTGAAGGCTAGGCCCGCCTTCCATAGGGATTGTTGAGTTAAATTAGGACTTTTCAATTTCTTTGTCGTGTGATGTTATGTTAATTTTATATTTTTCATAAGAATATGTAACAAGTGTGGATTTATAGTGTGTTGTGATTGCATCTCTTGGAGGTCTGTAGTAGTATAGTGTGACAGTCGACTGAGTAGGTAATTATTTCTTATGCAATTCGTGTGGTAACTGTAATAGCTCTGTTCATCCTTAGATCTTTTAGTTGTTGTTCCATGAATCTTTGCAGCTTGTCTTTTATTGTTATGATTACCGAATTTCATTCCTGTGCTTCACTTTCCTAGAATAGCTGAACTCAATCTCTGTATTTGAATTCCTAGATCAATATTTAAATTATGCTTGTGGGTTCCTAGGACAATTGGATTGGATAGGTGAGTTAATCATTCAGNGATTGTATTGCTTAGAAGATAATTGGATTAAGTAGATTCTTGGGATGAGCATAGTTGAACAGAGGGTAGTATTGTTCAATTACAGTGACTTTGTGTTTAAGCAAATATTGTGCATGTTATCCTTGAAATACAATACTTTCCTGGTTTGACAATAAATATTGTACACTTTGTATGTTAGTAGTAATCCACTTGCATGTTGGGTGCCCGACAGCTTCTATAAATGGAAAGGTACTTATGTCATCCAAAGGAAAGACACTTGAAGATGTTGTGGTCATTGGTAAAGAATAAGGAGGACTATACAAACTCAAAGGACATCAAGAGACAACTTTTTTCCATGAGAGGAATAGCTAAAGTGAACTATGGCATAGGAGGATTGCTCACATCAACTACAAAGCACTGCCCTATGTGAGCAAGGTGGTAACAGGGTTACCAAATATGAAGATTGATGATGAGGAAACTTGAAAAGGATGTGCAAGAGGAAAGAACATCAAGAATCCCTTTCTGAAAAGTGAAACAAAGGCTAAAGTTACATTGGAATTGACTAATCCTGATGTATGTCGTTCTATTCCCTCCATATCGTTAAGTGGATATGAATATTATGTCTCATTTATTGATGACTATTTTAGAGAGACATGGATATACTTCTTGAAGACCAAGAGTGAAGTGTTCGAGAAATTCAAGGAATTCAAATCATTGATAGATAATCATTCAGAAAGAATAACAATACACTGAGATGAGATAATGGTGGAGAATACACTTCAAAATAATTTGAAGCATTATGCAAAGAAGATGGAATCAAGAGGGAACTAACCACTCCATACAATCCTCAACAGAATGGTATTGTGGGAAGAAAGAATAGAACCATTATGTGTTGGAAGGAAGTTTTGAGGATAATTAGTTGCGCAATATTGAGGATGATGCACAAGGAAGAATATGGTGCACAAGGAAGTTTGTTCATATTTTTTAGATTTTGGTCATATTTTGTAAATCTTGGTCCAATTAGTGAGGAAGTTAATTTAAGTGGACCACGTTATAAAAGGCGTAATCCTATAAATAGATCTATGAGTTGTAATGTTGATACATCTTTTTTAGATATGATAATATTTAGATATATTTGTGAAATATTGTGTGTGGACTTGAAGAGCACACCTACAATCTATTGTTGATGCGAGATATGAATTGTGGAACTGTTTTGAGAACTTGTAGTTTTGATGTGGAAATAACATTACATGACAGGGTTGTGATGCAAACACTGTGTCTTTTGCATCTTCTTGTTTTCTTTCTTTTTGCGATATGATGTGAATGGATAATACTGCATTATTATGCTTCTTTCTGAATGATGTGATGCTTTTATGTTCTAAATCATGTTAAGATGATCGATCTATTTTATATTGCTGTGATCTGAATGGTTTAATGTGATTTGATGAATGTTAGTATGAATCTGCTATAATGAACCAATGCTTGAATCTGTGAAGTAATGCAGCGATAGTTTAACTGTAGATGAGTAAAACCCTCCTTCTTACTATGGAAACATGGTTTCGACATTCCTCCCTTGAACATCTTGGGTGAGACCTCGTCTACTCCACGTGTGTTGTTGTACAGGGTAAAACCTGTCTGGGATGGTGCTTAGGGAGATTGTTGGGTTAAGGGTGTCAACAGAGTGTGAACCCCTGTCAATGTATCTATGTCAATAAATGGTTTCGTTTCCAGAACCATAGTGCAAAGGAGAAGGAGGACATGTTATGACATTCGATAATAACATAGATTCAAGATTGGTTCGATCAGAAGGCTCAGGAATTCGCAACAGAAGAGAATCATAACCATAGATTAATGACATAACAATGGTTGGGAAGGTATTTGTATTAGGACCTACTCAAATTCTTATTTTATGAATTCTCGATCATCTTGTACAAGTGGTTGGCTTATTTGACCTATCGAAAGACAAATTTTCAAGGAGGTGAACCCACTTGCTGGACCCCAAAGTTTATGTAGTAGCCATGGGAGGTAGAAAATAGAGCACCGATGGATGTCAAAGTGTGGCTTTATAGCATCTTGGAAGGTTACATCATTGAGTTCGTGGTTGACATAGTAAAATCTTATAGTGACACAGAGAGGGAATTATTCAAAGGACTGAGAGGTAGGTTTTTGTTATCTTTTCAATTGTCAATTAAGATGCTCATTTGTGAAAAAGGAATATTGAAGATGAACTCCGATGAGTAGAGCCTTGGTGTACGGAGGCTGAGGGTATTGCGTAGATGAGGGTTGGATGTAATGATATAGGGTATATGGATGGGAGTTACAAAGAGACTATGGGGGAAGATGAGGAAGGCAGTGGTCTTGTCCGAAGTGGAGTAAGGTTTTGAAAAGATAAGAGGCAGAGGAAATGAGAGAGTCCTGCTGCAACCGAGACAAGAAGTAATGAGAGAAGATCAAAAGGGACAAAGTGACCCTACATCGATGAAGGAGAGGACTAGGCTATGCCCTAGCTCAAGGAAAGACCAACCCAACGTGACAACGTACCCACAACTCTGTGCACTATGCCACACTCAAGAAGACAAACTAGCTCGACACCGAATTGGCCGACATGTCATCAACAATCTAATAGTAGTAGATCAGTGAATGTAGGAAGAAGGCATAGGATGGAAGGAGATAATGTAAAGTTACCTCTGTTTCATGGAAACGAGACTAAGGATCCCAAGAAATACTAGTTTCTATGTGAAATGGTTTGGACTATCAAGCAAGTCCTCCATGATGATGTTAAGAAGGGTCAATTGGAGACAACCTTTCGAGGTTACACACTAGACTAGTACATGAAGTTTACACAAGTTCCCATGGGTACCCTAACGAAGACCCTGGTCGATATCAAAAAAGGATTCATCGAGGAGTTCAAAAATCCTAAATATGAAGCGTAATATATCATAGAGTTAAAGGAGATCAATCAATACCCAAATGAGACTATTTGGGATTTTGATCAGCGATTCAAGACGTTGATGAATAAAGTCAGTTTTGGAATGAGTGATGTACAACACAAGGAGTGGTTCATCGTGACATTAGTACCACATATCAGGATACCTTTGATTCAACAAAATATTGTGACACAGAGCAATGCTCTGGATATCGCGATGAAGTTGGAAGCTTCACTTGTTGGTAAAATTAGATTTGGTATGAATAAAATTCAATCGTAACTTGCGAACTTGATGATCCAATTACAATACATCAATAAGGGAAGAGAGCATTGGGAAAAAATATGGTGTACTCGGTGCCACGTGGAAGGACATCATAAGGACCAGTGCCCAGATTTTTGAAATTATCTGTTATTGGGAGCTCCAAATCCACTAAGTCATGGTGGCATGCCATAGTGACATATTTTCCAAGCTCATGGACATGAACACGAAGACTGTGTGTTTATGCAGATGATGGTTTCGAAGCTGACAAATTTGTATTGCATGTTTTGTCGATCTGTTTTGTATGAAGACAAGGACTGTATAGCATATGATTTGCTACAGGAAATGATAATGGATGCATATTATGTGAAGGGAGAAGACCATCGATCGATGGAGAGACTGCCACCCCAGAAGCCACTGCATATGGTATAGCCATAACCACAGCCACAGTTTGTACCGTAGCCGCAACCAAAACTACAGTTTGATCCACCATCTCCGTCATACAACTAGATGCAATATGCTTTGAAGGATATGTAGTATACTCAGGCACATCATACACAACAACAGCATACACAACCGCATCCAAATTCCCCACCGCAACAACAATTCAATCAGTCGTAGTATCAGTAGCAGGGAGGATTTCATAGAGGATTTTGTGGAGGACGAGATGGAGGTTTTGGTTGAGGAGGAGGACAAGGTCATAGAGTTGTACAATATTACAATTGCAGAGTACTAGGACATAATGGAAGCAATGAAAAAAATGATTCATGACCAAGACCTCTCCATGCACCTGTGGGATGAAGAAGCAAGAACAACTATGTATGTGTAGAATAGATTATCTCACAATGCTCTTGTGTTCAAGACTCCTAAATAAATGTATACAAGAAAGAAACCTGAAGTGAGACATCTCAATATATTTGGATATCCAATATATGTACATATTCTGAAAGAGAAGAGAACCAAGTTGGATCCTTCTAGAAAGAAGGGAATATTTTTGGGATACTTTGAAGTCTCCAAATCCTTTAGGTTATATATTTAACGATTCCATAATATATAGATTAGTAGGGATGTAACATTTGATGAAGATACAAGTCTGAAGAAATCCAAAAGGTGTCATCTTGAAGAAGTACATGAAGAGGATGTACCTACTAGAAAGCTAGAAGCTGAACCCTTGTTGGGCCTAGGGACATTAAGGTAGAATTCAATTAGAATTTTGTATAAGTATGGAGAAGAGTAAAAGGACAAGAAGAAGAAGATGTGGTGGATTCAATGAAAGAAAATCAAGAAGGGAAAGGGATCCACAATAGATGAGGTGAAAGGAAGGAAGGAGAAGAGGAAGAGGCACCATCATAATAAGTAATGTCAAAAGAGGAATTGATGACAAAAGGAAGGAGTGTGACAATGGAAGGTATGATAAAATGTCAGTAGCAGAAGGTGTGCAAGAAACATAACGGCTAGAAAGAGACAGTAAGGCCTAATTCTTAGAAAGTGACAGTCCTTGAATATCATGGTTACGAGTTCAACGAGAGTCGTTGAAAACCACACACATAAAGGCATCTCTGTAAGTCAGGCTGTTAGTGCCTCCCGTTAAGGTGTTACTAGAAGAGGAAAGACATCCTGATGGATAAAGGAGGAAGTCAACTGAGAAAGTGATAGGTAATGATTCTGTAATGAGTCTGTATCGATTTTGTAATAAGTTGTTATCGATATTGTTAGAAGGCTATAAAAGGAGGAACCCAAGATGTATGCGGGTTAGATTCCTAGATTCTCTATAGTTAGATTCATTACTATGAGCTTCACTATCAATAGATCTATATTATTGTATTTTAGTAGTATTCAAGGAAAAGGATATGCAATTGAGTGCGAAGAAGAGTAGGAGAGTTGAAGTTGATCCAGGATGTGTGTGGATCATTAGTAATTATAAGTAGGAAAATAACAAAGAGAGTAAAAGGGAGTATGATAAGAGAGAAGAGTTTGTAGAGATAGAGAAGAAGATCTAGAACAGAGTCTGCAACTTTGTGCATAGATGAAAGGTGCACATATTTCTGCAAGCCAGATGAAGAGCACCTTTGTGGTTTTTCCCAGGATGGGTTTCCATGTTATATATTGTGTATATGTGTGAATGATGCATTTGTTTGATTGATTTGCGTAAATTTTATATTGAATGGATCATTATAGATTTGGTTGTTAATGGATGAATGCATATTGGTCACATGGTACCAGTTGAATACAATCATACTGCATAAATATTGTTGACATGATAGGTTTCTTAGGACAACAAATCACAGTCTAATTATTCATAGCACGAGTAAATAATCCACCCATATAGACTTTATTGAGATCCTTGGTAACATGCCAAGGTATAAGAAATCCCCCCACCCAATTGCAAAAATGTGGTTCTGGAAGTTACCCATTCCAAGTGGAGATATCTCAAATGAGACTGCATTTGCGTCGCAAGTGCTACCGAATGATATCCACTCTGTTAGGCCGATATCTTGGGGATTTGTTGTGCTAAGTAGAAGGGAATGAACCTGGGTTAGGAGCCTCGAAGGAGGAAGAAAAAGAAAAAAATGGTTCCATTTTTGGTACCCAAATCATTGTGGTGAGGGATATGTTGTGGGACCCAGCTAAACCAGAGATCCAAGAATGGGTTGATTTCAAAGCATTAGAATTCACATGTGAAGAAAGTGAAGAATCTTGGTGGAACCAAACAGAGTGGTTGAGCCGGTACGTATATACAGAAATCCATGAGATTTTCTTTTCTAACATCCCCATTGTGTTGCATGAGTGGTTTTCTAAGTTAGCAACCCAACACAAAAATTTCCAAGGAGGAGAACCAAAGAAGTGGAATCCTTAGTTTGTTGAGCGACTGAAAGGAGTAAGAAACCTTGTGTCAAGAGTTGTGTATTTTTGGATAGATGGTATTTTGGAGGGATACATTATTCAGTTTGTTGTTGACACCATAACCTCATACAGTGAGGTAAAGTGAATTTTTTTCCTAGTACCACGTAATTTATATCTTTCATCTTTAAAGACGTGGATAAAAATGCTAGTCTTCAGAAAAGGAATTTTGCAAATGTGAAAAAAAAAATCTAAAAAGAGTGGCTATGGCACACACTGAATTGAAATGTTTGCATGAGATAACAGAAATGAACTAGAATCTGGTTGTTTGACAAGCTGAAGAATATTTAGATCTGACAAGCAAAGAAAGACTTTGATAGGAAGAGGGAATCACAACACAAACGGAGGCGAATAAGACTACTAGCTTGCATCATACTTTAACGAAGGGTCTTGAGATGAAGAAGAAGAATATCAACCGATATATCAAGAAGCCGAAGAGTCAGAAGAATCGACTGAAGTTTCGGATCAAGAATGAGGTTACAAATCTCCTACACCACCGCACGCGTTGATAGAGGTAAGGTCTAGAGATTTATCTCCAAGTGCATTTGTAAATACTAGTAGTATTAACATTGTAATTAGTGGACATGGGAGTCTGGCTAGCCAAAATTTTGTTTTGACTATACAAACATTCAACCCAATGGCTAGAGATGACATTAAGTTACCAATATTCAATGGAAATGGCTTGGAATACCCAGAAAAAAATTGGTTCCTACGTGAAGCTGTTTGGATTGTGTGACAAATCCATGATGAGAATATCAAGAAAGCACAGACGATCACAACTTTACGAGGTAGTGTGATGGACTAGTACATGAAATTTTCTATAGTACTAGTAGGATTTATCCATAAAATGCTCAATGAAATCCGAATGGGTATGATAGATGAGTTCATAAAACCAAAGTTTGAATCTCAATGTATTACTGAGGTCAAAGAAATTAATTAGCTACCAACAGAATCTGTCTAAGAATTTGACCTGATATTTAAAACATTATTGGCCAAAGTAAGCTTCCAAATGTCATATGTACAACATAAGGAATGGTTCATCGTTTCCTTGTTGCCACACATCTGAACCTTGTTTATGCAACAAAATATTGTCTTGCAGATAGAATCTCTATACATAGCAATGAAGTTAGAATGCTTTCCTATTGGAGACAGCAGCATAGGGATGATGCAAATTCAGTCGCAGCTAGAGAATATTACGGTGCCGCTCCAGGAAATTAAGAGAGGCAAGGAAGTTAAAGAAGAACTATGGTGTACAAGATTTCGAACATAGGGACACCATAAAGATAATTTCCCCTTTCTCATGAACTATGTCACACCAAGAGCGCCGAACCTTATGAACAACCAAGGGATGTGTTGGTGTAGAATGTGCCAGACTAAGGGACACAAGTCCAAAGAATTTCTATATTTACAGAATATTGTAAGTGCACCATCTTGTATGTACTGTAAATTTTGTAAATCCATAGGCCACAATGAAAAAGATTGCAGAGCATTCCTGTTGTTGCAAGACAAGACGGTGGATACCTACTTGATGAAAAATGATGAGAAGATGCAAGTTGAATGAGCACAACCTCAATATCATCATTTTAATTATCCACCACCACAATTGCAGTATCCTCAACTACAATACCAACACAATCAGTATCCACAACAACAACAATAGCCTTAGCAAAGCGGGGGTGGAATTTTTAGGGGTTGAGGACAACAACAAGGACGATGAGGATTTGGTGGAGGAAGATGCTAAGTCATATGTTATAACTGTGGGAATCCATGACATTTTTCTCATGATTGTCAAAGTCTTGCAAAAACTTGTACATATTGTAAAGTTTTTTATCACACTACTGAACAGTGTCTGTAATTAATTGCGAAATGGTAGGCTATCACTATTGTAAATTCCAACTCGGTGTAGAACTAGAATCCAAACCCCAATAAGAACATTCATATGATCTCTTCTGAACACAGAGAAACTCACATTGTTCTAGCAATGAGAGGAGGTGTTGTGATAGGCACAGACTAGAATACACAGCATGGACAACTATAGGTAAGACTCAGGGCACAAAAGAAAGCACCGCTAGATATCCAGGAGAAATAAGTATTTTTGGAGATGTGACTAGAATTCGTGAATGATAATCAACTACCGACATCGGGACAAATCAAGACCATGCCCAAACTCTTTGAATAACTAACCAAGAAGCAACCAATGAAGAAGATTAGCAAGATTAAATATTTTTTCAAAAGTTGTTTAGCACTAATTATTGATAAAGATGTTGCAGAACTTCCTACTCTGATATAAGAAACTACAGACAACCTGCGGACTGAGCAAATAGTCAATTTCATTAGGAAGAGATTAAAAATAAGACGAGAACTAAGAATAACCGTGTAGATAGGAGACTATGATATGGATTATCTCATACTAGATTTGGGCTTAGATGTTAATATTGTAATAAGAAAAAAATGGGAGATAATGAATAAGTCGCAAATCGACTGGTATCCTATTCAATGAAGGCTTTCGAACTAGTAGAAGGTTATACCAATTGGTAGATTAACCCAAGTATGTGTAGAAGTTGAAGGCTTAAGAATGTATGCAGATTTTGAATTAATCGACATTGTCGATGACACAAATCCATACCCTGCACTTTTGGGAATTGATTGGGAAATAGACAATCGATCCATTATAAATTTGAATAAAAGAATCTTATCATTTGAAGATTCTGAGCTAAGAGTGGTTGCGCCAATTGAGCCGCTTGAAGGGCAGAGATATGTTAGTTTTTCATCACATTAAGCTAGCATTATGATATTAGAATCTTTTCACTGAGAAAATAACAAGCACATCAATAAAACATAAGCACATCACAAGAGACAAGAGACACAAAGAGATTTTCCTCGGGGAAACCATAAAGGAGAAAACCTCGCAACTTCCTCTAAGATAGAATCAGCACCAAAACAGTAAGAGATCTCCCAAAACAGCAGTAGTCTTCTGTCTTCTGTCTAGTCCCAAAATTTCCTTCTTCAATAGTGCACCACACTTGGGAGAGCAAGTGATGTATTTCACAAGTGATAAATAGAGAGACTCTCACTCTCTATTTATATTCATCCGTTCACTTGAATTGCATTTTCACACGTAAGCTCAACCTAATAATTACTTACTCGAGCCTACACCTTAATTAGTGTATAATAACTCAAGTGCCCCAAAACTGTGGGGACTTACCTAATGACTTGGCATGACTTGTTTACATTATTAATCCTCTTGATCGGAACATCGGGGCATGACCACATGACTCAAATACATAATAGAAACATCCCAGAATAAACATAGGGTTACAATACATAAGATACATAGAAGAATACATTCTGAAGTTACATATACATCAACACTCCCTCTTAACTAGGAAGGTATTCTTTCGACACAATTTTCAGCACTGGTCTTCTTCTCTGTATCAGCTGGATCATCTCGTCTTCAAGTCATCTTCATCTTCAAGTCATCATTAGATCTGGATCATCTCTCGATCTGGATCATCATAGAACATCATCACTGGATCTGGATGATCTCTTGATCTGGATCATCATCACTGGACTGGATCTGGATCATCACTTGATCTGGATCACTACTGTTGGATCATCATTACTGGATCTAGATCATCACTCGATTTGGATCAACACTGGTTCTATCTCATGATTCTTCTCGTCATAGGAAGTTCTACAGAGCCAACCCTTTTTCATGCTGGTTGTAGGCCTACCCTCACGTAGGTCTTCACCCAGCACTTACATCTGACCTGCTCATCAGAAAGGCACGCCCAACACTCACATCTGATCATGTAGTAAAATACAATCCCATCAGAAAGGCCCAGCACTCACATTCACCAGCATGATAGGACACACCTACTATCATCTGTGAAATGGCTCAGCACTTACAACCACCAGCATGATAGGACACACCTACTATCATCTGTGGAAAGGCACATCGCTCACATCCACCAGCATGGTAGGACACACCTACTACCATCTGTGGAAAGGCTCAACACTTATAATCACCAGCATGGTAAGACACACCTACTACCATCTATGAAAAGGCTCTGCACTTACAATCACCAGCATGGTAGGAAACACCTACTACCATCTGTGAAAAGGAACTGCACTTATAGTCACCAGCATGATAGGACACACCTACTATCATCTGTGAAATGGCACAGCACTTACAGTCACCAGCATGATAGGACACACCTACTATCATCTGTGACAAGGCTCAGCACTTACATCCATCCAAGCGGGAACACATCCTGCTCACAATGATGGAAGGGCATGCACTCATATCTGATCATGAGGGGAACACATCCCAACAATCATATTAGAATGGCCCCCAGTCCTCCTCGACTGAGCTACCTGGTAACTGACCAGGCGCCTCCATTCTCCTAGAGAATGGCAGTTGCCAACACTCACATCTGACATGGAAGGAACTTAATCCTTTAGCCATGAACATAATGGTTCAGCCCTTACATCTGATCAAGTGGGAACACATCCCTCTATCACATCAGAATGGCTACTCAGTTTTTACACTGAGTGATCCTGGTAACTGACCAAGTGCCTCCATTCCTATAATGGCAACTGCCCTTACATCTATCCTACTCGATAGAATGGCCAACACTTATATCTGACATGGAAGGGAGCAACCCTCTCACCATGACAGAATGGCTCAGCCCTTACATCTGACCTGCTCCTCAAAATGGCTATGGATCTCAGCACTCATATCAGTCATGGAAGGAACCAATCCTCTCACCATGATGGAATGGCTCAGCCCTTGCATCTAACCTGCTCATCAAAATGGCTTTGGATCTCTAGCACTCATATCTGACATGGAAGGAACTGAATCCTCTCACCATGACAGAATGGCTTAGCCCTTACATTTGACCATGGAAGGAACCAATCCTCTCACCATGTCAGAATGGCTATAGGTCTCATCACTGTCTCTGGGAGAAAGCCTCGATCTAGAGAACACGAAGTCTCTCTCTGAAGTACTCGAACTTCAGCCTAGCCAATGGCTTCATCAATACATCAGCTATCTGTTCCTCCGTCGCAACATACAGGAGCTTCACTACTCCTCTCTGCACCATAGCCCTGATATAGTGATACTTGATCTTGATATGCTTCGACTTGTCATGGAACACTGGATTCTCTAACAACTTCACACAACTTCGATTGTCACAATGTATACAAGTAGCATCCAACAGGAGATCAAATATATCAGATAGTAGCTTCCGCAGCCATTCTGCCTCACAACTAGCTGAACAAGCCGCGACATACTCTGCTTCGGCTATACTCAGTGCCACACAGGATTGATTCCTGCTAAACCAAGAGATCACACCTGATCCCATACTGAAGCAACATCCCGAAGTACTCTTCCTGTCGACGGCACTGCCTGCCCAATCTGAATCAACATAACCCTCCAGGTTAATCTTTTGATTCGCATCGTACTTGAGCCCATAATCAATTGTACCCTTCAGGTACCTCAGAATATGCTTTGTAGCAATCAAGTGAACACTTCTTGGATCTGTCAAGTACTGGCTCAAGGTGTTCACAGCAAAGCAAATGTCTGGTCTCGTGTTCGTCAGGTACATCAATGACCCAATCATCTGATGATACATCGTAGCATCAACCGACTCTGACGAAGCATCACTCAATAGCTTCAGGTTCGATGCCATAGGTGTAGCCAAAGCCTTGCAGTCTGTCATCCCAAATCTCTTCAGGATCTCTACTGCATACTTCCCTTGTCCAAGGAAGATTCCATCTGTACTCTACCACACCTCCATTCCTAGAACAATAGTGCATCGACACATAACAGGAACATCATTGGTATTCTGCCTTCAACCTTGAAGCAAAGGTTGGAATCCACTTTACTCTCAGTAAAGCCTAGAGTCATCAGTAATCTTCCCATCCTTTCATACCATGTCGAACCTCAAGATCTTCTGTAGTCACTCCCTCTGAAGCGGAGCATCATACTCCCTCTGTCTTCTATGCTCTATGCACTGAAAACATTCTGTACTAGAGTGACAAGTAGCTTCCTATGCTACTGATATTCTATGTGACCATCTAGTGTATAGACTTACATCTTCAACCTTGTAGCAAAGGTTAAGATCTTCATCAGGCTCATCATGTATGTGTTTAAACTGTTACTGGCTGCAAATGTCTCTTCGTAGTCTAGGTCTTATTTTCATGAGAATCCTCGTGCTACGAACCTTGCTTTGTATCCCACGATGTTTCCATCTATTGCATGATGGAACTATGAGCTTCTCTTCAGGTCTCGATACTGCACCCAGACATCATTCTTCTTGAACTGGTCTTCCCTTTCTTCTTGGTGACTGGAAGGT